>CM038794.1:258807577-259165226 GCA_021764765.1 Vicia sativa | reverse complement strand
GTTAAGGCAACTTAGATGGGAAATATCTACTTTTATTCGTAAGGGACTATCATCATTTTTTAAGTAGGCGACAATCGAGGGTCAAGATCATGTATTCGGATGCGACATCGTGGATGTATGATCTTTGTATCGAGACTATGATGATTTGTTTGGAAGGCAGCGGTGCTAGGCACCTCGTTCGAGGGGCATGACCATTTGAAATCGAAGGCATCGAGAAAATTACCTAAGAAGTGCGTGTGTGAAAAAAGTGTGTCAAATTCGGATATTTTATCTTGAAGATTAGTGTGAGCTATGTCCAGTTATTATCTTGCCATACCGCCCTAATTACTAGCAATTGATAAGGGTGCGGAAAGTAAAATGCGGAATGTAAAGGTGCGGAAAATAAACCTCGCTATTACATGGCTTTGAGCGAGATACATAATTTAAACTGCGGAAAAATAAAGCCCTAATTTAAACTATTACAACCCATGAGCAATTACATTATTGGAAAAATAAGCGATAAAAAAGAAAAAGCGTCAAGAATCGGAGTAACTTTGTGAAAAGAATAAGAAAATCGGGAAATATGATGAAATTGAAATAAGAGAAAATGTTAGAAAAAATGCAATTTTTAATATGAGAAAATTAATGCATGCTGGAAATAAGATAAATATATTAAAATAATTTTTTGGGAATTTTTGGAAAAGGTTTAATAATTAAAATGCAATTAATAATGATTTAAATGAAAAAATATAAATAAAATAAATATGCATGCAAAAATTATATTTTTTAATTTATTAAATTAAACAAAGGTTTTTAGAATGTAAATGCAAAAAGAATAAATGTTTTTGGTAATTTTTTAATGCAAAATAAAAATCATGAAAAGAATTAAAATAACATGCAAATATTAAAAATAATTGGAAAATAGAAAAATATGAAAAAATATGCAAGTTTTTGAAAAAGAAAAAGGATTATCCAGAACGGGTCGAGCCGGAGACATCCCGCAAACCTTAAAACCGGCACTGACCCAACCTACGCCATGATGCACTTGGTGTTTGGTGGAAACAAATCGATATAAGTGATGGCGTCGGGGATATTTGAAAAAATCAACACGATCGGTAGCGAGACCCCAGTGTTTTGAATGGACGAATCGGGATAGACAGCCACGCAGCTGCTGGCGATCAACATGTTCCAGCCAGCAGGAGCCACCCCAGCTCGGGTGGTTTCTCACGATGATCGAGGCGTCCCGGGCACAAAATCGTGGAATCGGAAAGAAGGTCCTAATCTACATAATTCGACCCTTAGGTTCAATGGCAATGTTGGTTTGGCGAATCGGCTGTCTGGGCAGGTTCGAGCAACGACTTAGAAAACCTAGCATGGAAACCACGATTCTTACGTGTAAGCAAGCGATGGCCCATATCGATCACATGAGACCTCATGAACACATTAAAACCATTAGAATCAATTGAAACATGAGATATTAAAATGCAAAATCAAGATATATTTGAATATGTATGAATGTATATGGCACGATTGACACTTTGATCATACCAAGATATTCTTACACTTACCACAGCCTTTGGATGGTATGGAAGTGGGAGAATGGGCGCTTTTGAAATCGGATTTTCAAAGTTTCTTGAAAATTTTGCAAGAATAAGGGTTTGAAAGCGAGTAGGGTTTCTTCCTCGGGGCTTGTGTGTATTCTTTGTGAATTTATAGAGATTGGAGAGGAAAAAGGAATGGAAAGATTTGATTTGGAGCATTCAATATTTTCAAATAAAATCAATTTTCTTGAAAAATTTGATTTCTTCTTCAATGCAAGATCAAGCTGAATTTGGCAAGTATATTGGGCTATCTTGGACTTGAGGAACATATAAAATCGACCACTTTTGGAAAAATATATGATTTTCATATTTTATATAATTTAATTTTGAATTAAATGTTCTAAAATTCAAAATAAAATCAATAAAATAGAAAATTGCCATGTTAACATTTGTAGGTCAAAAATATTGTCATGAACAAGTTTGGATCAAAGATTATAGGCCCGTTTGGAAAATTTTGCAATTTGACCAAAATGTCCTTGTGCGATTGTCCAAAATTGTACGAATGGTGTATCTTGCTCAATTTTCCACATTTTTGAGTGTTCTTGGACTTTTGGAAAGCTCTAAGAGTCCTCTAACCAATGTCTTTGGTCTCATCTCAATTGGAGTTACCATACTCAAAATATCTTCAAAACAAAAGTTGACTTTTTGTTGACTTTGAATGACTGTAATGTTTTGAGCTATACCTCTCAAATGAAGCATTTTTGGACATTCTTGTGAGACATGAAGTTGTAGAGAATTGAATTTCCTTCAAAACAAGAGGTGGTGGAAAATTTACGAGAAAGTATGAGAAAGTTATGGTCGGTCAAAGTTCGATTGACTTTTCATCAAAACCCTAATTTAGAAAGTTTGACTTTTGGGCAAATCTTGAGTTTTCTTGATGAATCATGATCAACCTTGATCAAATGATGAATGTAACTTCAAAATGAGGGATGTTGACCAAAAATCAGAAGTTTATTTGTATGTTGACCTGATTGACTTTTGTCAATCGCTAGATTTTGACCATCGAACATTATGCGAGGAAACTTGACTTGTGAGGCTTGAACTTGACATGGAGAATCTTTGAAGCATATGAGGAGGCATGAAGGCCATTGGAGATGTTGGAAATCCATCTTGACTTGAGAGATACCAAACCCTAGTTTGGGTTGATTGTCTAGGAGAGTTTATACGATCGACTCTTGAGGAATCCTTGAGTATGGATGTCTGAAATCTCTTGAGTAGATGGAGGGCAAATTTTGGGGTATGACACTACCAAGGAAGTTCGGTTGATCTCATGTACACCCACAACTTTCACACCTATACTCAATGAGACCCTTTGACTCTATATATCATTTCGGATCTACAAGGATTCAACAAATCCACGGAAAAACCATGGGGGTATGTAGAGATGATCGTGACCTTACCGGCGGGGAGGCGGGCGTCGATGAAAACCTAGTTCTGGTTGTCGACTTCCGTCACTATATCGATGCATTTTGGCGAGCCATTCTTCTTTGATGGTAAAAATATATTATCCACGGTCCACACGAAGGTGAAATGCGATCTGCAAGCGAGCAAGTGAAACCTTGCATGGAGATATTCAGGCGGCAGATGCGAGGCATCATTGAAGGCATGGATTCCATCAATCTCTCAACCATAGGTCGGGGCGGAGTGGAGCCTTCAGAAGCTCACATAGGCAAGAGCCCTCCCTTGAGTCGGCGTCATCGACCTTGACATCCGTTTGGAACTGGGGACTTGGCGGAAGAAAGAGGAAAGGTAAAGCACCAATGATCAAGGAAGACTCAGCTTGTTTCCTATAGCTCGGAAGGACCCGGCTAAGCAACATATGTGACCGATCCGGATGGTGAATTGGTGTGCGCTCGTGAGACACCGAAGCCCGAAAGGATTGAATTGGAGTAAACCTTCCATAATGGCGGGAACATTTCAAAGCATGTGCGAAGGACAACGCGGACCTCTTCGCTGGCCTTCGCGCAATGCGGTCTCGATCCGGTGGCATGTCACCATCGACAATTGATAAGCATACATAAAGGTGGTAACACGATTATGGCGGCAGAAAATTCAATTAATTATTTAATTAAATTAGTTAAGGATTTATTTGTTGGAATTAGTCGAAGTTGGGAATTATCAGGGTAATTGGATTATTATATTGTTTGAATTAATAAGATGATAATCGGGAAAATAGTGGATATAACTGGGAGAAATTAATATTAGAAATAATATTAGTACTAGTAGAATAATAATTAATTTGGTTGGGTTAAGTCGTAGGTGAGAAATAGTAAAATTGGAGGTATCGTATAACAGACCCTATTAGGCTATTAGTAGGCCCATTGTTTTGTTAAGTGAATCTTTCATTAAGAGATTAGAAGTAGCAGCAAAACAAAAGATTATTAGGTTTTGTTACGTAGCAGTTGCAAGAACAAGGGTTTGGAAGAACCAAGTTGGAGAAGAAAGATTAGGAGAATTGATCTCGACATCCAAAAGTTCTAGAAATTCGACTGGAGAATTTGACCAACTGGAAAACCAAAAGGTAAGGGTGGGGTTCGAATTTTATAACCGGGAATATGATGGCTGATATGTAGGAGTGGGATTATATGATTTTCTCTTCATGCGTATTGAATTGTGGTGTTTGGTCTTAATGAATTATATTTTTCATTTGACAAAATCGTATTGAATAAAATTATGTATCGTTGTCGTTGATATTGAGTTGTTTTGAAATTTAATATTGTCATATATAGTGGGTTGGGTTATTTATAGATGCCTTTGAATTGAAATTGAAAATAAATAAGTAGTGTAGATCCGGGTATAGAACAATGAATGTAGGTAGATGAGAAAAGAGGGAGAATACATACTTGTATGAAGGAAGGAATAAAGAAAAAAAATAAAATATATATATATATATATATATATATATATATATATATATATATATATATATATATATATATATATATATATATATATATATATATATATATATATATATATATATATATATATGCATACCTAAGGAAGATGCATGATAGTATGGGTGGGCGTCCCACCTTATATTTTCTTCCACTCCATGTGTGTATGTATCCGGTGGATGTTGTTTTAGTTTTGGCGGGTTTTAGTTTTGAATTATTAATTATAACCCTGTTGTTGTACCCCAATTTTGCCCTAAGATACACTCATACTTCATTGCACAAGATTACAAATTTCTCTCCTCTATCCTTGGGTTTTCCCTTAAGAGATCACCAACATCCTTTGAGTGTGTGTGATTATTGATGTTGGACTAACAATAATATGTGTACACTTGACTTTCTATGTTTTGTAGGTGAATGGTGCACAAATTTCTTAAAAAAGTCAATAGGTTCATGTGTTTATTTCCATGCCTTCACTCCTTAAATATCAAAGATTACAAAACAATATCTATCATTAAAGACTTATCTTGTCATCAATCATGGTATCCCATCTTGAATATAGGCCTCATTCTTTAAAGAGATCAACAAATTTGAAGAATTTCCCACACTATGGCCATCATTCTTGAAATTAGGGTTTTGGGCTTCTGAGGACCATATCTTGGTATTTGTGTGAGGCTTTTGGACAATTTCAAAGACATTTGATTCTTAAAATGACTTATAATATGAATATGCTTTGATCCAAGGAGTTTGATTGATGAGAGGATTGTTTATGATTGCCGATAGCTTATGATTGCCCACTCTCTAGATTGATGCTTCATCTACCTTGTGTGACTTCAAAGGATCATATCTTGGTCATCCCTTGTCTCCTTGAGCTCATTTTTATTTTACAATGAACCTAAGGATGTCTAAAACAACTTAGTTTAATTGGTGAGAAAAGAAAATGCTTGGAAGCTTGCCTATGAGGTCAAAGGATCACAAGTCCTTGATGAGTTTCTCAACTTTTGGTCAATCAACTTCAAACGAACATATCTTGATCATCATTTATCACCTTGAGTTCATTCTTTTGCACAACAATCATGAGGATGTGTACTTTATCACCATAGAAGTTTTAATATTAAAAGTGTTTGTAAGTCCCTTGAAGAAGCCAAAAGATTATAGGTCATTTCAAGATTTTTCATCAACTTCACAAAGCCATAACTTCATATTTAAAAATCAAAAGCAAATTTTGGATGGAAGACCTTGTTTGGATTGTAGGTCATTTTTTGCCAAACTAAGAAATTTTTTCTAAGTATGAAAAATCAGTTTGTTTTTGGTGATTTCAAGAGGATATAACTTTTTGCTCAGGATGCCAAATACTACCTTTCCAAGTGCATTGCAAATATTGTAATCTCAGCTTTCTAACGAGCCCAAGATTGTAACATAAAGGTCCTTGAGTGATGAAAGCCATGGTTGCAAAGAGGGCCTCATGGAACTGACTTTTTGCTTGAAGTCAGATTTTGTTTTCAATAATGTGGCATCTAATGATCAAATTGATGCGCATTTTGGACTTAAACATGATTAACAAAGTTGTCAAGCTTGATTGGAACGACAAAACACACGATTTGGCTGAGTTTTGACAACTTCCAAGTCAAACTTTGCTTATGGTGCATGTGTGGATGATTTTGCTCCAAATTGCATCATACACCCTCTCTTATGATCCCATTAACTTCTCCTATAAATAAGCAAGTCATTCCACTTATTTCCTCAAGCTTTGATAGCCAAAAAACCTCTGCCAAACTTCCTCCATAACCAGTTTTTTTGTAACTTCGAATTCATGTTTAGACCACTTCCAGTTTGATATTAATCCTTGATTCTTCTTCCTTGAGCCTCACTGAAGCTAACAGAACAAGAATTATGCCTTGAAGCCTCCTGAATCGTGCTATCCAAGTCCAATTTTAGAGCTCTGAAAGTGAACTTCGTTCAGGTAGGAATCTCAATCAAACCTTGTATAATAAAGTATCATTGCACTCTACTCATCTCATTGATCCTTGTGATCTTCACCATTTGCGTTTTCGTTGAGTATTGACTGAGAATTTCTGGAAACAAGTTCTCGTTATTATTCATGATTTTTTCAAATGGTTCATGATAGAGGTGAAATAAATTTTTCGCGAGGGAACCATTAGAATCGTCTTGAAGAGATGAAGCGAATGGTACCGATGCAGGAAATTTATTTCACGTTTGAGATCACGTATGGATGAAGGCTGGAGGTTGAACATGACCTACGTGTCTGTCTTCAACCAATGAAAGCTTGACATTTAATTTTTTCAAATTGGATCCGGTGTTTTAATTCTATCATACGTGCGTGATGTGAGCCCTTGGATCTGATTACTTTTGTGAGTCAGACTCCATCCAACGCGCAACATTAATTCTAATTTTATTTTTTAAAATTTAATTTAGTTGGTGACCCGGTGTGATTTCCAAGGGATCCATATCAAGCACAACGCGTCTGATCCATTGGATTAGCATACTAACGCGTTTTGACTATGATCAGATGGTCCATATTTTTTCTGCTTTTATTTTATTTTCTGATTTTATATTTTAAATGTTTTAAACTTCAAAAAATCATACTAAATTCATTTTTAGTCAAAAATTATGAAAAAAATCACAAAAATATTTTGGAATATTATCTTTCTGAATTTAATTTTTTCACAATATAATTTTTCAGATTTGATATTTTTTGTGATTTTTCCCTTTTATTTGATGTTTTTAATTAGTTTAAAATACTTTTTGACATTTAAATTTCCGAAACAATTATGGAAGGATCCAATAGTCATTTGACAAATATTGGTGACCTCATTTTATTTTATATTTTTTATTTTACTATTTTTTTGCTATTTTTGGCTTATTTTATCCTTTTCTTTTTATTTTAAAAAATAGTTTTGACTTAGAAAAATTCTGAAAATATTTGTCAATACTTGTTGACCTTTGTTTGACCTTGGATAATTTTCTGGGAATTTTAGTTTAATGAAAAAAATACTATTTATGTATTTCTTCAATAAAGTCCAGTTAAATAACCTAATTTCAAATTTACTTTTAATCCTTTTATTTAATTTTTATTTTCAATTTATTTGGCTGACTTTTGAATTTAATTTGGAGTCACAAATTTCCTCATCATCAATGGAGTTTGGGTGTTGATAGGTCTTTTGACCGAATCCACCAAGAAAATTGATTGAGTTTGACGAAGTTAGACCGAATAAAATTCATCTGATGCAAAATAAGTCTGAAAATGTCTTCTTCTTCTCCATCTTATTTTTTTCTTTGTCCCAACTCAGAAAAAGTGAAGAATTGGTGGCATGAACCTCAAAGGTCAAATATAAGCCCCAAAAGATGACTTGAGCTTTGATCTTGGTTCAACACTTGTAGCGCTTGTCGTGTGGTCGCGTTGATTTCTAATCAAGCTTCTGGAAAGTTTCCACTAACTTTGACCATTTAAAATTTTAAATCATTTTTGATCAAGTGATGTGATAATTCCAAAACCAGTGAGATACTTGAAAAAAAACAATTGAAACTTGTCGTGTGGTCGCGTTGATTCTATCAAGCTTCTGAAAAGTCTTCATGCATAAGTTTCAAGATGGTCACCTTGTTGACGTCTAACAATTAACAATTTGATGATATACTTGACAAGTTTCAAGATGGTCATCTTGCTAACCTTTATTAATTGCCATTTATTTTATGCCCTTTTATTTTCCGCTCTTTACTTTCCGCATTTTTTTATGTTCTTTATTTTTATGCACTTTACTTTTAGCATTTATATTTTATGTCATTTTTCCTTTGCTCACTTGAGTATTTTATTTTCTTTTATTTTGGATTTTCTCATTTGAGCTTTGTTTCTCTTTTCAAAATACCTAATAATTCAACTTAAACATAAAAACTTTTAATTGGACTTGGTCACTATCCTTGTGCTTGGAGCTTGATCTTTGGACCTAGGATTAGAACCTCTACCTCGACTTGGAGATTTACATGCCCTTGGTGTTATTTTGTCTTGTCGGTTATTATCTTTGTATGCGGTTTATTCCGTTATACTCGATTAAAGTGGATTTCCTCCAAATAGTCGTTACTCATCCGTTTTCTATAGACAAGAATTCATCCGAGGCATAGAACTATCAAACTTGGTTTTTTGTCTAGTTAATTGTTGCTTGTGTGGTTTGTCCAAAGGATCGGATATGGTATTAGCTCTTGATGTCAAGTACTAGTCTTCTCACCCGGTTAGATCTTTCTTTTTCAAAAGATTCTTGTTTTTAAAACTCGAACCGCTTTCATAAAAAACTTGGACTTAGGTCCATGAATTTTCAAAACTTATTTTCTGAATAAACTTCTAATCCATTTAATAAATACTTTGACTTTTCTTTTCATAAGACTAAAAAACACCTAACCTCAATCAAACTTTTTAAGTGCTTTGTGGCTTTTCGAAACTAACATTTTATTAAAATCAACCAACAGACAATTTTGGTCTTTTTTAGCCGAACTACTTGATTTTGATTTCAACATTGCACATTGTTGGTATTTAGGTCTGGAACTCATTGGAAGTTCTATCAAACCAAAATTGTAAAAAATACTTCTTTTCTCCCCCCACCATCCATTTTGCACATACACTTTTTAGCACACATATATAAATTTTCAAAATGGTTCATGCGAATCTAGTAGATGCTTTGGGTGCCTAACACCTTCCCTTTGCATAACTAACCCCCGGTCTCAGATCTATGATCTTTTTGTTAGGGTTTTATTCGCTCTTTTTTCCTAGTCCTTTGGATAAAATAAAAGCGCTGTGGCGACTCTTTTTTTAGTTTTTGAGTTAAGTCAATTCAATGGCTTATACTCGCAGTTTTTGTCGCTACACATGTGCCTAAGAAGAAAAGAAAATCAAAATAATATATGTATATAAGTATAGGGTAGACGCCCCATGAGGTGAGGTGGGCGCCCACCATTTTTTCCTTGTGCCTCCCTGTTCCTTTTCTGTAAGTGTGTATTACAACTGTGTTCTTTTGGATTTTTGGCTCTTCTGGTTTCGACAGATATTAAATTGTTGTATAGCTACTTATAAAACTATAAGAATGGAGTAAATCTATACATAACATGTGAATTAATAGATGATAAAATTAAGTGGTTAATGTTATAAGTAGCATGTAAAAAAAATTAGTATGTTATGATATAGTTTAGTAGAAGCAAAAAAAATAGGTGATAGCAGACTTACTAACATATACTGGTATACATAGTAATATAGTTGAATTTTGTTGACATCATAGTTTGAATGCAGAGAAATTAATAATATCAGTTTAATAAAATTAGTAGAAGTTAGTTACTAATTAGCAGTGATAACAACGAACGAAAATAATACTGAATTAGCCGAATTAGTAAATTAAGCGGTAAAACAAGTTGTTCAGAATTAACCGAAATTTGTTGGGGTAGTTCATATATATTAATAGGTAATTGTGGTTGATTTATTTTGTTGAAATAACCTTGTATATGTTGGTTGGCAGGTACAACTGATTAAGTTGAGTTGTCCCAATTTATAGACATAGTTGAGTTGTAGGTCTGACGACCAATGTTGATTTAATTGGTTGCAGTTGATGCATATTTTATGTTGTTGTTGATATGTTAATAAGCCTATGGCCAGTGTTGAAGCGATGTTGAGTACCTCTGTTTATTGGTACAGTGTTGATATGGCTTATGCCTTGGTGACTATAATTGTTGTTGTTGTTGTTGTATGTGATTGTTACATTCATTGAGTCACATACATTTGCATACTTTACGACAACCTGGATTGGAAAATTAGCAACAAAGGCTTATGTCTTGGCCTTTATGGCACTGAAACAACCGGCTGACCATCATCCGATAACTATATCAATGAAGTCACCATCGAACGTCTTTTATCTCGCGAAAACCTAAAAGGGATAAGACACGGTCTTGCGACCGAGAGATCGGGTAAGGGAATCTATTACGCGAAGGAAAGGTATTAGCACCCCATACGCCCGTAATACTCTATGGTATCCACTCCTATTCTATATCTAATGGGTGTGCTTATATCTATTTACTACTTAATTGCTATATCGTATGCTAAAGAGAATGCATGTGAAAGAAAAGAAATCAAGAAAACACGGGAAAAGAAGGAAGTATTTACAAAGTTTTCGATCGAGCCCGTTACAAGATGCCTACGTATTCCGCGTGCAATGGGAAAGTCGGGCGGATGGTTCACTCACATGTTTTGGTGGGTTTTGTGTTTTTACTTGTGAAAAGGTTTTAAACACAAATGAAAAGAAGCGCAAAAGCGAAAAAGTTTGTGTTGGTTTGTTGCTTTTACCTTGAGAAAGGAGTTCAAACCTTTATTAAGTATTTTGTTTTCAAAGAGAAAAGAAAAAACAAGTTTTAGTTTTATTACATGCAAGGTGTAAAAGAACTAGCAAAACAAAGGTTGGACCTACGGTTGAGCATGAAGGAATCTCTACCTATGTTGACATGCAAAGGATGTGGATCTAAATGTCTAGGCTAGAGAACCTGGAAGAAACAAACAAACAAACACAATCCACAAGTAGAATTGCCCTAAACGGGTCTTTAAATAAACCAGAGGGGTTCCTGAACATGCTCCAATTACGGAAGCCCCATCATGCATCTCTATTCCTATTTCTCATGGCAAAAGAAAGCTGTAAAGCCCTACTTCTCATGATATCTAGGAAAGCTGTAAGAGAATGCGATAAACAGTGTAGAAACTACCGAACGGATATAGAATCCGAAGAGCACTGCAAGCTAAAGAAATACTCCGGAAAACTTCAAGTACTGCACCTATGCAATGAGAGTAAACTGGTGAGAATTGTACAAAGCATCAAAACAAGCGAAATATGTCGTCGCATCCGAGCGATAATGCACAAGAATGAGATTAGACCGAGCAAAACAAGATATGGGGGATGCACACGTGGGTGTACAAACACACAACACCTGCAAGAAGGGAGTTAGACCCAAAAAGCAAGCAAAAGAAAGTATACGCATGTATATAAATATCAGAGAAATGTGCAGTATGTATATACAACACAAACCCCTGCATCAAACAGAACACAAAGAGTAGCTAGGCGTGGCTAGAACTCCTATTGTTCTTTGTTAGAATTAAAATAGCGAAATGCACCCACCGCAGGCCGCGCTAAGCTATACCGGCATAGCGCGACCAAAGCAGAGGCCGGTAGCACTTCAGAACCGTGCTAAGTGCGACCTGCAAAACAAAAGTTAGTGAGTTTGGCGCTTAGCGTGCTCCTGGTGGCGCTAAGCGCGACCTGCAACCTTCAAAAATGTTATTTTTGGGTCTGGATTACCTGTTAATGATGTTCTCGTGCCAAGGGCTGATCCATACAGTTAGGTGACAGTTCCCACAGTAGATAAAAGTCAAATGAACATGTGAGGAATGCAAATCGAATCGATAAAACCAATGTTCATGTGAAGAGAACATGCATGAACATGCAAGGAATGCAAATCGAGACGATAAAACCAATGTTCATGTGAAGAGTACATGCATGAACATGCAAGGAATGCAAATCAAAACGACAAAATCAATGTTCATGTGAAGAGTACATGCATGAACATACAAGGAATGCAAATCGAAACGATAAAACCAATGTTCATGTGAAGAGTACATGCATGAACATGCAAGGAATGCAAATCGAAACGATAAAACTAATGTTCATGTGAAGAGTACATGCATGAACACGCTAAGGATGCGAGTTACGATAACAATCCAAATGCTTATGTAAAGAAGCAATGCATGAACATGCTAAGAATGCAAGTGAAATTTACAATTCTAACGTTCATAGGTAAGATCGATGCATGAACATGCTAAGAATACAAGTGAAATTCACAATTCTAATGTTCAAGTATAAGATCAATGCATGAACATGCCAAGAATGCAAGTGAAATTCATAATTCTAATGTTCATATGCAAGGAAGCGATGCATGCAAGTCAAGCTACCTAGATATATTAGAAGCTTTCATACGAATCTAGGTTATGCATTAACACAAACACTTGGAATGCATGTGCAATAGATTCATGTGTGATGCATTATATGCCTAATGATCGAGATGCTTGGATATCTACATGTTGATTGCAAATTATGCCTTAAATCATCACAAATCGATGCAATTAAATCAAACTAAATGCTTTCTAATGCAAAAGCATGTGATAGATGATGCAAGATCTATGAATTTATGACCTATATGCAAGGAAGGTATAAATTCACAAGAGTATATGCATGCTATGTACAAAAGTCCTCACTCCGACACGAATAAGGCTGTAAAATCCAATTTAAATCAAAGAGTTCAAGAATAACAGTTCAAGAATCAGAATCTACATAGAATTTGCATGCAATGTCAGTGTTCAATTTCCAGAAAAGTTGAAAGTCATTAACAGCTTAAAATAAGTGCTTATTTGAACGTAACACTTACTTGAACTTGAAGTTTGAATCAAATCGATGAGGAATTCCTTGTGCTCTTCAAAGAAAATACCAAATCAGTAGCGAATTGATGATAATCTTCGGAATTAACCTTGAATTCTTGAGGAAAACTTGAAATCTTCAATGGAGGATTGAAGAAAATGAAGGAGAAATCCTTGAATCTTGAAATTAGAGAGAAAATCAAGATGGAACTGTTCTTTCCATGTCAAATGCGAGCAGAAGGAGGAGAGGAAGATCCAGATTGAATGGAAAAATGCTGCGAAGAAGAAAGCCAGAAGTCATAGGGCGCGCTTAGCGCGGTCTGTGGTTGAGACAGGTGTTAGACGGAGGTCTGTGGCGGCCTATGGTGGTTGCTTGGAGGGAAAGCTCAGTTTGAACTTTGTCCTTGAATTGGTGCTTTGGACTTTGGGAGAATTAGAGTATGAGTGCTAGTGAAAATTAAGCAAATGATTGTCTTTTTTATTTGTGAAGAGGCAAATCTATTTATAGTTTTGGATCTATAATCAAGCCCAAATCATGATTATTCGAATAATTTTCATAATTAATCCAAAACAGCCAAATCCGTGCAGAATTTGAAGTCGGGCTGCAAATAAGAAGTATCCGGAATGTGATTTTGCTTACCTGAATAAAAATTACCACTTGATCCGGTGATAGGTCAAGGAAATAAGAATTTTTGAAGTTTCAGCACCATTTTCAAACAACTGACACATGCAGAATTTTATTTGCGCTCTTCCGAGAAAATGCCTCAAACGAGGGTCTTCTGATCAAAATTTGCAAATGAGTAATCCTGAGACAATCGAAGCTAACGAAAATTTTGAACTTTTGGCACTGGTCCCATCTCGTTTCAACGAAAATCGAGCGAGATATAATTCTCCGAACATCGTGTATCAGATGAAAATTGCTCGGTTCAGCCCAAAATTAACCTCAAAGAATAAAATTTTGGTATTGATCGGTGAGGAACTAGCTCCCGAGTTTCAAATGAAAGTTGTAGAGGATTTTGACGCGGAATTTTAGAAATTGGTCCCACTTGATTCCGAATTTCCAGCTGGGAAATAGAGACTGTTTAGGGGGTAGAACGCGCGATTCAACACTAAAATTCAGCCTGTCCCACTAGAGAAAATAATTCCTTCGTGGAACATCCTCACAAAATCCGCTCTCGGCTTTCAAACGAAAGCTGTAGATAATAATGAGACGGAAATTCCAGTAGAAAATCAATAGAAAATACCCAAGGAGATGAGAGATACGCCTTTTGGAGTGCCCAAAATGCGCCGAAAACCCGAAATCTACTTTATTGAGAAATGAGCGGGTAAACTCTTTTTGCTTGCCACTTGAACTTGGAAAACCTCATTATTAATTCTTATGCATGTGGCTACATGTATGTTTATGCAATCGGATTAAAAGCCAAAAATGCGGAAAAGAAGAGGGTAAATTTTGGGGTACAACAGCTGCCCCTATTCAATCATCCTCAAGCTTGAGAGCAAGGTTGGCGTCTGCCTTCCGGGCGATAAGGTGTGAGGTGATTGAATATCGAAATAGACTCGAAAATTTATGCTCTAAATCTCGAGATCCTCACTGGAGGAAGAGTATGTTGCGCTAGAGCTTAACTGGGTCACAACAAGAAGCACATAATAAATGTTGAATCCTGCGAAGACAGGTACAGGTGTGTTCCTGACCCGAAAGAAGAATTGGCCTCTACCCAATTCAATCCACAATGTCAGGGGAGAACTGACATGCAAGAGGAAATAAAGGCTAGATACGCTAACCAGACTAACCACATTACGCCAAAAGATGACTGGACGACCGTGATGCAAAGGCCGGAAAACACCGATTAGACTTTACGAAGGAGAGAAACAAGAGCATTCTTGTTCTCAAAAGACCCACAATGCCATGGGAGATCTAACATGAAAGTGGAAATAAAGACTAGATACATTGATTAGACTAACCACATTTACGCCCGCGGATCGAGGTTTGTGATCTGAAGACTAAAAAGTTCGATTAGGCTTCTTGACTCGAGCTATTTGTGCTTTGGGGAGAAACAAGTGTATTCTTGTTTCTGGAAAGGTATAGGGGAATGACCTGCCCTAAGGACGTTGCACCAGGGAGTGTGTTGGCAGTTTCAATGAAGACATAGACTGAACATGCTGACGAGACTCCACACATAACACAGAGTAACCTATATCATGCGTATAGGAAAGAGCGTGATACTCAGACCTGATCAAGAATTGGTAGCGAATCAACTCTTGTGTGAAAAGGGGAAAACAAGTGTAGGGCTTGCTTCCGAAGCTGAAGACGTGTTGCACCAGGATAAGGACTGGCAGTTTCAACACTAATCAGGAGGTAATGGACATATTGCACCGGAGGCACGGGACTGTGATTCAATAGGCGAGGACATCAGGGGATGAAATTTGCATTTCTGGCTTATAATCCTATGAAATGCATGACCCTCCTGGGGAATAATACCAATATGATGATGCATGTTTTCAAAAATGTATAAAATGAACAGGACAATGACCCGGGCTACCGGATCATCCAATTGAATCAGGAGCTCCGTCGGGGAACGAATCATGAAAGAGCGACCAGAAATTACTCAGATCAGTTTGAATCTTGTCTGATAAGTCTGTTGAGGAGTTGATGCCATGGGAAACTTGCCTGTTAGACAGAGATCCACTGGGGAATAAAGGAGATATTTGGAGAAGATTTTCCACCGTTACCCATCACGACTTCGGCTGGGGAGACAGAGGTGTGCCGACTTACTGGGGAAACCGAGTAGCCAACAATGAGGATTAACACCCGTATTTTGGGGAAGTCAGGACAGACAAGTTTCAACTCTACTGGGGATGAACCAATAGTAGACTGGTACTTATATCGGGAGTATTGTGAAATGCAAACCCACTGGGGATGACTGTCCACAGACAAAGGGTTCAGATATCCTATCCACAGGGGGTAAGAGGATGTGGCACCCTTGAAACTCTGATGAACATCCACTGGGGAGTTTCAACTGAGTCGGACATTGTCGACGCGTATCGGGGATCGGTGAAATGAATGACAACAACGCTGGAGAGGAGAAGAAAGGACTCCAATGGTGTGATAAGCTTTTGGGGGATCACTTCTGTCCAGAGATAGACCCATCGGGGAGACATAACTGGGGAAACATCAAAGAGGATTCTGATCAATCTCCAAATTAGTGCATCCGGATATCACATGTCTGATGTTAGTGGTATCCGGCATGATGTGATGGGTCATCGACATCAAGTTACTCGAGTCTCAGAGCGATATTCAAAAGTCTCTGATCATGGTAAAACCAACAATGTTTGTATATGAAAAATTTTACCACAAAACTTTGAACGCCCTTTGCAAACAAATCAGTAAATGCAACAAATTAATTGACAAGCAAAAACTCATTTTATTAATTGGAAGTGGGCCTGTAAATAGGCAAGTATAGTAGGAGGCAATTCCTGAAATGAGGCAATTGCAAAGGTAAAATAAGAGGAAAACTAAAACGCATGGCAATGCGAGAATGAATCCTCATTGGGTTTCAACCCTGCTATCACTTATAACCCCAATTATCTCATCACTTCGCTTTTCCCGAAAAAGGTGATTGGCTTGATCACTGCCCTTCGGAGTAGCTCGAGATGTTGCCACATGGTACGACCACTGGTCTATTAAGCATGTCTATGCATAGTATCTCTTGACTACATTCGCGTTCACGGGTAGTGGAAAATCTTCTTCGTCCATTGTTGCGAGCATCATGGCGCCACCTGAGAAGACTTTCTTCACAACAAACGACCCTTCATAATTTGGTGTCCACTTGCCCCGAGGGTCTCCTTGGGGAAGAATTATTCTCTTTAGCACTAGATCACCAGGTTGGTAGTTCTGAGGTCGCACTCTTTTGTCATATGCTCTTTTCATCCTCTGTTGATAAATTTGCCCATGACCGACAGCTGCCAACCATTTCTCATCAATGAGGCATAACTGGTCTAAGCGGTTCTGCACCCACTCGTCTTCATCAAGCTCTGCATCTTTCATGATTCTTAACGAAGGGATCTGAACTTCGATTGGAAGCACGGCCTCCATGCCATAAACAAGAGAAAATGGAGTTGCCCCTGTTGATGTACGAGCGGTAGTCCTGTAACCATGCAAAGCAAAAGACAATATCTCGTGCCAATCTTGATAGGTTACTACCATTTTGTGTACAATCTTCTTAATGTTCTTATTCGCCACTTCAATAGCTCTGTTCATCTTCGGGCGGTATGGGGACGAATTGTGGTGCTTTATCTTAAAGGACTCACAAAGCTCCTTCATCATCTTGTTATTAAGATTCGACCCATTATCTGTGATGATCTTGTCAGGAATCCGGTAACGAAAGATGATATTGTACTTGATAAACCGGGCGACCACCTGCTTGGTGACGCTTGCATAGGATGCTGCTTCAACCCACTTGGTGAAATAATCTATTGCAACTAAAATGAAGCGATGCCCATTGGACACTGTTGGCTCAATCTTTCTGATCATATCAATACCCCACATAGAAAATGGCCAAGGAGAGGTTAAAACATTTAAAGGTGACGGTGGCACATGCACCTTGTCAGCATATACTTGGCATTTGTAACAAATCCGGGCATGATTAAAACAATCGACCTCCATGTTTGACCAGTAATACCCAGCTCGCAAGATCTTTTAAGCCATAGTGTGCCCACTGGAATGAGTTCTGCATGAGCCGTCGTGCATCTCCTCGATGATCTTTACAACTTCATCTTTACCAACACGTCTGAGCAACAATCCACCATGGTGTCTACGGTATAGCACACCATTGTTGAGGAAGAACTTCGCCGAGAATCTTCTCAAGAACTTCTTATCTGTCACAGAAGCTTCCTCTGGAAACTCTTGAGTTTCAAGATATCGCTTGACATCATAAAACCAAGGATTGCCATCTTTCTCTGCCTCAATCTCGATACAAAAAGATGGCTCATCCAATCTCTGAATGTTTATCGAAGGCGCTTCATTAGCCCATTTGACTTTAAACATGGATGCTAGGGTGGCCAAAGCATCAGCCAAGTTGTTCTCTTCTCGTGAGATGTGGTCGAAAGTGATTTCCTCGAAGTAAGGAATCAATTTCATCACATGCTCCCGGTAAGGAATCA
The DNA here is from genome assembly GCA_021764765.1 of Vicia sativa. Classification (NCBI taxonomy): domain Eukaryota; kingdom Viridiplantae; phylum Streptophyta; class Magnoliopsida; order Fabales; family Fabaceae; genus Vicia; species Vicia sativa. Next base: position 259,147,143 of record CM038794.1, on the reverse strand, counting down.
AGTTTGGGTGACGAGTCTCTCAATCGCCGCTAATCTGGCAAATCACAAGTGCATAGTCCCCATACACTTTCAGATGCTTAATTCTCAAGTAAATCTCTGCCTCAATACCAAAGATGAAAGCCTCATATTCGACCATGTTATTGGTGCAATCAAAGAAGATTCGAGCCATGAACAGGATATGATGGTCGTCTGAAGTAGTGATTACCGCACCAACACCGTTGCCCAACGCATTAGAGGCTCCGTCGAAGACCAAAGACCATTTGGATCCTGGTTCGGGTCCCTCATCTGGACCTGGGATGTTACAATCCCGGATGTACATCATATCCTCATCAGGAAATTCTAACCTCATTGGCTGATAATCGTCCATAGGCTGATGAGCAACGTAATCGGCCAACACACTACTCTTGATAGCTTTTTGAGTAGTATACTGGATGTCATACTCTGTTAAGATCATTTGCCACCTGGCGACCCGGCCTGTCAAAGCTGGCTTCTCAAATATGTACTTGATCGGATCCATCTTGGATATCAATAAGGTTATGTGAGTCAACATATACTACCTTAGCCGGTGAGCAGCCCACGCTAAAGCATAACAAGTTTTCTCAAGCAGTGACTATTTTGTTTCACCGTCGGTAAATTTTTTGCTTAGGCAGTATATTGCATGCTCTTTTTGACCAAACTCATCATGTTGGCCCAGCACACACCCCAATGAGCCTTCGAGCACTGTCAAATACATGATCAATGGCCTTCCCTCCATGGGAGGCATGAGAATCAGAGGTTCCTGCAGATACTCCTTTATCTTGTCGAATGCGACTTGACAATCGTCATTCCAGCTGACCATCTGATCCTTTCTGTCATACCCCAATTTTTGACCTAATATACCACCTTACATTTGCATCATTGCATAACTAACAGTTCAGACAGCATTAATCGGGTATAGCATTCACAGGTCAAATTTAGGGTTTCATCAGATTTTCATCTGATTCATGAGCCAACCAATTAGGGTTTGAGTTTTTCTCACTCCATTTGATCTATCTTGATCAAATCATCACCCTTCAAATCCTCAAATATCCAATTCTCTCACAGAACAATCAAGGATCGACCAATTAGGATTTTGATCGGGCATGAGTTTTCTCTGACTTCTTGAGCAAGAAATGACTTTTTTGGATAGAGATTGGTCATTATATCTTAGATACAACATGTTGACCTAATTTCTGGATCCAGAACATCATAGAAGTTCACAGACTTCATCAGTCAATTTCAGAAACGTCTGATGAAAATTCATCTGCACAGAAAAGTCAAACTTTGACTTTTGGTCAAAATTTTCAAAACAAAACTTTTTCAATCATCAAAATACTTCAAATGATCCATCATGATCATAAAAAATCAAAGAATTTGAAAAAGTCAACAAAAAGTCAAAAGTTTTTATACTTAGAAATTTTTTCTAAGTGTTAAAATTTCTTATTTTTTTCAAACTTCAAGCCATTTTTTCACCTAGTTCCAATTTGAATTTGAAAAAACTCAAAACATGAAAGTTGTAGATCATGGAAAAATCTTTCCAAAATGTCCAAGAACTCTCAAATACATGGAGTCTAGCTACACTTTTGAAATTGAGACATAAGGCTCCATGAAACTTGATTTTCAAAGATCATAACTTCAAATTATAGGTCATTTTGTGTTTTTCTCATTTAGACCACTTGCCACCTTGCCAAATTGAGTCATCAAACTGATAAACATCAGTGAGAAGTGATAATTGAAAGATTGGATCAAGTTGGATAATTTCACACATGGTGAAAAAAGGAACCTTCCTTTTGCTTTACAAAAGACTTTCTTGCCCCTTAAGGTAACTTTGAATCACCAAATGCCATGTCCTTCTTGCCTAACAATTCAGAACCTTTTGCCTATAAATTGATCATATTTCAAGCCTCAATACACACCAAAGCTTCACAAATACATGCTTTCCTTCCATTTTCTTCAAATTCAAGTATTATAGTTCAATTTGCCAAACATTGCAATTTTCAAATTTAGCAAGAACTATGATACTCTTTGGTGTCTAACATATCATAATATCCATATGGAATCTGTTTGAACATTAAAATCAACATAGAACAAGCTAGGATTCAGAATCACATTTCATGTCATTTTCTTAATCAAAACTGCCATAGCAATCGAATTTGGACTTTGGCTTGATTCCTTTGAGTTCTGATCATCCAAACACGATCCATATACATCATGGAGTTGATCCAGATCAAGAACAACAACCTGTAACACCTTTAACACGATTTCCAGTTTCCATTTTTGAGTGTATGCAGGTGAACTTGGATGGCACGATCCAGATGAATCCATGATGCGCAGACCACTCACATAGCTTCCACATAGGCCGTTGAAGCTCACACAATCCTCAAACAAGTTCTGGAAACGCGTTTGCATCAAATTCGATTCTCACTTTCACAGGTAAGAACACGAAACTGATTCTCATAATTCTTTGAACTTAAACAAAAAAGCTCTTGGCCATTCTTTTTCTGCACATCTAACGACCATTAACCCTCAATAAAATCAAACAATCATCAACTACACATCATTTAATTTAAGATTTTCAGTTTAGGGTTCGTCGTGTTCTTCAAAACCTAAATTGTTCTGGGCTAAATATAAATGAAATTAACAACCATGTTCATGTTCGTGATGAAAAACCGTTCAAGTTTGATTTTTATTTCACTCAATTTGGTTGAGAAACAAAGATTTGAGCTGGGATTTGGCAATCTGAAGATCAAACGAAAAACCCAGGCTGCGCGCGTGTTCTTGATGTTCTTCATTTTCAAATATTTAAAAATTCCAATCCTTTTCTAACGCGTGTCATGGTCCACTAACACTCCAGCGCATTTGTCCCAGTGGTTGTCTTCTTGCCTTTAAGTTCCTTGGCCACGCGTCCCACCTCATGGTCATGGGTTCAACACCCATCAGGACCATTCTTTTTACAAACTTTCAATTTTTTTCATGTTTTTTTACAAAACTTTCACAATTTTTTTGACCAATCAAAACTTCTCATTTTGAGATGATTTTTTAAACACTTGTCAATAAATACATCTATTTTGTGATAGTGCAAAAATTTTCAGAAAAAACTTTCATCTGATTAAATTTTAATCGAGCCGAAAACGACGTTCTGAACACTTTTCAAACCTCCTTAAAAGGTGAATTTTTCAAGTTTTCGACTTCCGATTTTTCTCAAAACTTCTCATAAATCAAATTCACATCTCAAAATATTCTCAAAGTCATTTTCAAAACATTTCATCAAACTTGCATCTTTTTACCATGATCAATCCGATTTAAAACGATAAAACTAAATTCGTTCTTTCTCGAATTTCTCGATCGATCATGGGCCACCCTTATGGTGTAAGTCCCAATCCTTTATGTACATACTTAGTTTTACTTGTACATACTCAAATCATCATTGTCAATATTCAAACATAAACAAATTTCTTTCATTTGTTTTCATTCGTTTGTCTATACGCCGAATCCATTGGTTCTAAAGGAAGAATTCTTCTGAGTAAAACTTCTTTTTGACCAATGGGCCTCCATCACGGTGTAAGTCCCATAACATTCTTTTATGTACATAATATTTCTTTGTACATATCAAACTTTTGTCAAATACTTTTACAAAGTTTCATCCGTACATAATACGATATTTCTTTTATACTCAAGTAGATAAACTTGATCGCTTGTTTTCACATCACTTGTGTATATTCAAACAAAATAGTCTTTTGTGTACATATTTTCTGTGTACATATCAAATACTTTTCATACAAAACTTTCATCTGTACATAACACAGATACTTTTTTTACAAATACTCCAACACAGATAAACTTCAAACTATCGTTTCTGTTTCATCTGTACATTTTACACTAAATACCATTGATATTGAAAGGAGCATTATTCCCTGTGAAACTGCTTTCAAATCAATGGGCCTCTCTTACAGTGTAAGTCTCAACCCTCCTATGTACATCCATCTTTGTCTGTACATAAAAACTCGTTCGTGTACATATTCACTTCCTTGTACACATTCAAACTTGTAAATAATCAAGTTGCGCTCGTTTTAAACGTTCGTTTCACAGACACTTGTTTATATTTCCTTCATAAACTCCTGCAAATAAACATCATGCATTGTTTATATTTCCTTCATAAACTCCTGTGAATACATATCACACACACACTTGTTTATATAACTGTTCAGTTATTAACATAACAATTAGTCTAATCAATAGGCTCCCCACATGAGTTTAGCCTCCGCTTGGGCTTTGTACAAGACAACTCATCTCCAACATGAGTATAGCCTCCGCTTGGGCTTTATACAAGACAATCCATCTCCAGCATGGATTAGCCTTCTCTTGGGCTTCGTACAAAGAAACTCTCCCCACAGAGTTAGCCTCCGCTTAGGCTTCATATAAGACAACACTCCCCTGTTGAGTCAGCCTCCTCTTGGGCTTCGTTCAAAAGAACTCCTTATTGAGTTTAGCCTTCTCTTGGGCATCATACAATGAAAGAGATAGGAAATCTCTTAACAGCCTCCTATTGGGCTTCCAATACAAAGAATCACCCGCGCTAAGATAGAACCCTGAAAGGATGGTTTCCCGGTGAAATCACTTTCAAAATTCCCTAGAGAGTAAAATTTCCCGGTGAAATTGCTCTTATTCATAAAAGGATGGTTTCTCGGTGAAATCCCTTTCAAGCCAAAACCAGCCATACCCTATAGCTTCCTCTTGAACTTCATACAAGGACCCTCGATGACCCTCGATGACCCTCGGAATGCCTCCTCTTGGGCTAACAATACAAGGACCCACAGGCTTCTTAAAAGCATCCCTTTAATCCAATCAATTTCTCCTTGAGATTTAGACATTTATCATCTCCATGGAAGAAGTATCTCATCTATCACATCACATACAGTCAAAAACTTTTCAAAACTTTTTCAAACTGTTTTCAAACAAAAACATCTCTTAATTGTAAGTGGTAACGCTTGTACACTCAAGCAAAACACCTAATGCTTACAGTTAAAAGATTCAATCATCTTTTTTTCAAAACATCTTTCTTAAACATGTAAGTGGTAACGCTTGTACACTCAAGCAAAACACCTAATACTTATGATGAAAGATTTTAATCAATCAAACAACTTTTCAAAAATGTATGTGATGAAATAGATTAGATACATTTTTCATTGAGATGACATTTGTCTGTCTCTTACTAACATGCCGTTGCTTTCCACTAGCATAAGTGGGAACTACGATTGCTCTGACTTTCTCAACATGCTTTTGAGAATACGTAGGCACAAGGTCTCATCCTTGCCGAGCAAATTTCTATCTCCCTCAGACCAAACAAACCATAGAACCCTTTAGATCCGAGCTACAAATGCTTTGATTCCCACTAGGGGATATGTATGCAGAAGATCCACAGATCTTTGCGAGCACAATAATAACAAACACTAGAATCCCACACAATCTACTGTTTCTTAAAATCCCAAAGGAGAAACTTTCCCAATCATAGAAATAGCAATTAAAAAACACACAACATATCAAACATATTCATATATATAAAGCTGTAGATAACTACATATATTTAGGGTGCTCCATCTATTCCTTTATATAACAATCCCCTTACTCGAATCTCCCAATGCGTTGCCTAGTTTGCGCTAGTCGTTACGCATATCAATATCAATTGAGGGTATTTCAGCTTTCCCCTTTTTCATAATCATTAAATCATCTTTCTTGTGTTGAAAATAATAAAGCTTGATGCTCGCGGCATCTTTATAAACAAATCAAAAGATTTAAATCGTTACGAGCCAGAAGATCCGAACTCACGTTCACATCCTCTAGCGCGTCACCTTTTAACGCGAACACTTTCTTAACAACTTGAAGATAGGTTCGCATGTGGAAGTCACATGAGAGATGAATCTAGAGATGTAGTTTAACCTCCCTAGAAAGCCACAGACCTCTTTTTCAGTTCTTGGTTCAGGCATTTCTTGAATCGCTTTTACTTTAGCAGGATCTACCTCGATGCCTCTTTCACTTACAACAAAACCTAACAGTTTGCCAGATCATACGCCGAATGTACACTTGTTCGGATTCAGCCTCAGTATGAATTTCCTCAGCCTACCAAACAACTTCTGTAGGTGTACCAGATGCTCTTCTTCGTCCTGAGATTTAGCTATCATGTCGTCGACATATACTTCAATCTCTTTGTGGATCATATCATTAAAAAGAGTTACCATTGCACGCTAGTACGTTGCCCCGACATTTTTCAATCTGAAACGCATCACCTTGTAACAGAAAGTCCCCCATGGGATAATAAATGTTGTTTTAGCCATGTCTTCCGATGCCATCTTGATCTGATTATACCCGAAAAAGCCATCCATGAACAAAAACACTTTTGCATGAGTCGTATTATCCACCAATATGTCGATATAGGGGAGCGGAAAGTCATCTTTTGGACTTGCTCTGTTCAGATCTCTGTAATCCACACACATTCTAACCTTGTCGTCTTTCTTGGGCACAGGAACAATGTTGGTGACCCATGGGGGATAAGAAATGATTTTCAGAAAGCCTGCATCAAGTTGTTTATGGACTTCCTCTTTGATCTTCTTAGACATCTCAGGATGAGTTCTTCGAAGTTTCTGCTTAACAAGAGGACAATCTTCTTTCAAAGGTAGCTTGTGCACAACAATATCGGTATCTAACCCAGGCATGTCTTCATAAGACCAAGCGAAGATATCTGAATACTCTTGGAGTAAATCAATCAATCTTTATTTCACATTGTCTTCTAAAGCAGCCCCGACTTTAACCTCGCTAATCACATCAGAATTGCCCAGATTCACTTTTTCAATCTCTTCCTAATATGGTTGGATAACCTTTTCCTCTTGTTCTAACATTCTTGCTATCTCCTTAGGGAGTTCACAATCTTCCTCACCTTCTTCTTCAACTTGGTTGATCGGATTATCGAAGTCACAAAGAGTGATAGCAGAGTTGTTATCAAAGGGATCCATTAGGAGTGTGGGATTATATCTGTATAATTGATTTTAATGCTTATTTTAGTTTTTTTTAGATGATAAAAGAAAAATAAAGCATTGCCATTTTGCGTTTCAAAATTGTTATGTAAAATGGAAGGAAAAGGAACAAAACATTTGAATGAAAAGACGTTCTTTATTTCATGATAAAAAGTTGCATATGCACACATGGTGGCCCTACATATGACTCACTGCGCCTTGGGCAGAGCACAAGAATTATTGCATGATAACAGAAACAAAAGAAAATTATTCTTTGACCATCATGACTAGGATGCAGTCTTCTGAGGTCTAGTTGTTGAGCTCCATGCCAGGGACACTGGGGCGGATCCACTTGTCAATATCGAACTCATTATCAGAATCATCCATGGTGTTCGCCTGTCCGGGACTGATGCCAGCGCTAGAAAACCTCATAGGAGTAACCAAGCTAGGTGCTTTTAGAATCTGACGATGCAGAACAGTGTCAAAGCCCAACCCGAACTTGTTGAATTTGGGTGCTACCTCCATCACACGGCCCTAACCTTCGGGGCGCCCAGCCTCGACCACAACTTTTGCATCTTTCAAAGATGCCATGGAAGATTTCGGCTTGTCTTTCTTATCCTTCTCCTGCTGAGGGGTCTTCCACATGTGCACTGTCTCAAAGCCTTGAAACGGAGTCTCATGAATCTCACCGTCAACCTCAACATACAGGAAGAAGTCAAGATGGCTCACAATATATTCTTCTTCAGCGCAGATTGTGATAGTTTTCCCTTCCACAAGGTATTTCAGCTTCTGGTGAAGAGTGAATGTGACCGCTCCAGCTTTGTGGATCCATGGACGACCCAAGAGGCATTAGTAGGCAGGCTGGATGTCCATGACAAAGAATGTCGTAACGAAGAGCTGAGGGCCGATTTTGATGGGGAGGTCCAATTCTCCAAAAATAGATCGTCTAGAACCATCAAATGCTTTAACAACAAGATCACTAGGACGGAGTTCAAGACCACCATAGTCAATATTCATCAGTGCTGATTTGGGAATTACGTTGAGCGAGGAACCAGTATCAACCAACACTCGGGACAAAGTGGTGCCCCGGCACTCCATGGAGATGTGTAATGCTTTGTTATGGTTCCGACCCTCTGGCGGAAGGTCACAATCAGTAAACCCCAATCCGTTGTTGGTTGAGATACTTGCACACACGTTTTCAAACTGCCCCACAGATATCTCTTGCGGCACAAAAGCAGTGCTCAGCAGCTTCATCAGAGCATTTCTATGCACTTCCGAATCTCGTAGCAAAGAGAGAATGGAAATTTTCGCAAGCGTCTGAGCAAGCTGATCAATCACTCGGAAGTCACTCTTACGGATAAACTTTATGATTTCCTCTATATCCTTCTCAAGGTCAGGATTGGCACTTTGCAATTCTGATTGTTTCATGGGCTGCTTTCCCTTAGCTTTAGCAACAGATTCTATGTTGAGTTGCATTGCCGGATTAGAGAAAATTCGCCCGCTTTGGGTCATACCACCACTTCAAGCAATATTATGAGTGTTAGCAATGTCCAACGCGTCATCCTTCTCAGCAAAAGAGGAGACATCTTCCTGTTTCACACCATGATAGTAAACATCCGACCCATAATGCCATGGCACGGCTTTGTCACTTTCATACGGCAAAGGACCGGGCCTGGTAATTGCCAATGGAACAGGTTTTGTTGGTGCAGCTATAACAATCGAAGAATAAGGGATAGTAATCATAGATACATCATGTATTCCAACCTTCCTATCCTTTCTAATCCGATCAAATTGCAACTGGCAATCATCAATCAAACACTGAATACCTACCTTCAGATTTGCATAACCATTCGAGCAGCGTTCACATCTTTCACAAACACATTCACAACCAGGAAAGGCACCTCTCTTGATCAAGTATTCTTTGACAAAGGGAAGTAGTGTTTTCACCAAGTCAACATCCATTATCAGATTAAGGACCTCCACATCCTCCATCACCGCTTGAACAGCCCCATGACGCGGCATCGGATTATGGGTGACATTAGGTTTAGCAGTTTGTAGTCGAGCCTCCAATTCGATAGTCTTTGAGTCAATGAGGTCTTGCACTTTGCATTTGAATGCGTAACAATTCTCAGTATATGCCCCAATGTTCCGGAATGGAACTCACAGCTAGCATTGGCATCATAGTTTTTGGGACGCTTATCCAAAGGAGGAGCTGCAAATGCAGACTTTGGCAGTACCGGCTTAAGATCGTTCAATCGGACAAACGAATCAGCATAACTCATAGGAACTGCATCAAACCTCCTAGGAGTACGATTCTCTTGTTGCCTGCTTCTGTTGACGAGGCGCTTGCGGAGTTGGGGTTGAGAAGCGGATATAGTCACTGCGTTGACCTGAGCTTTGCTTCTGCCACCATATACAGCACTGGCTTCTCCCTTTTATTTCTTGGGATGGCCACTATATGCCTTCTTAACACAAGAGGAACTTCCTCCTTCAGAATGTTGGATTTTACCCGGTTTCAGCCCACTCTCAATCCGCTCGCCATAACGGACCATATCGGCGAAGCTTGCAGAAGTACTATATGCAACATAATAATGTCCAGACAGAGTGCTGGTGAACATATCAATCATTTCTCGCTCGGCCATGGGTGGTTGAACTCTAGCAGCAAGTTCTCTCCACTTCTGAGCATATTCTTTAAATGTTTGCCCCGATTTCTAAGACAATCCCAACAACTGTGTGCGATTCGGAGCCATGTCAATGTTGAACTAGTATTGTTGAAGAAAAGCATTCACAATATCACGCCATATCCTGATGTGACCTCTCTCTAGATGCATATACCATTCTAGTGATGCTCCAGTCAAACTCTCCTGGAAGAAATGCATAAGCAATCTCTCATCTTCAGTATACGCTGCCATCTTGCGGAAATATGCAGTGATATGAGTTTTGGGACAAGTTGCCCCATTGTACTTATCAAACACCGGTACTTTAAACTTCGGAGGAAGTCTCACTCTAGGTGCCAACCCCAAATTAGACAAATCCAGAGCTGACAATTTCTGGTCCTCAACAGCTTTCAACCGCTCTTCAAGCAAACGGTATCGGTGATCATCAGTCGGAAAATCAACTTCACTGTCGTTCACAGAATAAGCCTATTCATTCTGATCAAAATATGGGCCCTAAGAACGAGGACGACTCCGAACACGATGCCCTTGCATCCCATCATCGAAGAAACACGGCCCATGCGGTGGAGTAGGTGGTGGAGGCGGAAATCGACCATTGAGATGTAGACCCGGACCACGAGGGTGGTCGTTGACACCCAAATCAGCATTATGTTCCCCATGTTCAACACGTGGCTGACCCACAGAAGCATCATCAAATGGATTGCGTCGGTCATCTTCTAGACAAGATCTCTCTACCAAAGCCCTCAACTCTTGTTGTCATTGATTCATATTAGTGATAACTTCCATGAATTGAGTCATCTGCGCTTCCATCTGCGTTTTCATTGCGGCCATTTTTGCTTGAAGTTGTTCCATCTGTCGCTTCTCATTTCTCCGAGTCGGGTAACAGTGGAAGTTTGCAATCTTTCTGCTAAATAGAATCAGAAGTCGAGGATGAGAACTCCGGACATAACTTGTTATGCATGGGATGTACATATATGAATGTTATGCATGTAATGGCATATTCGAACATTTCCAGGACTCTTAGCACTTTGACTCGAGTCTTAGGATTTAACAAGGTAATGAATACTGAAAAGTCTAATCATCATTGAATCCAAGAAGATTACAAGCATTTGAACATCTAAACAAAGATTTTTCAATTCGTAGAAATAAAAGATAATCCCATCAACAACTCGACTCAAAGGCTGTATAATCCTGAAAATTAAACAAATATGTATGTTAAGAAAATGAAATAAAAAGAAAAAATATGAATGCAATGCACATAGGTCATGAATCCCGTATATTGAACCACTGTTGCACGGACAACAAAATCAAGTCCCATATAACACAGTCAGAGTTTCGGCCCAAATCGGAATATCAAGGGTGACACCAGAAAATACCACACATCCAGAAAATACCAAAGGTCACGGAACACAGAACCAAGTATCACAGGACCAGCATCAACAGCATTGTACTTGTGATAATGATTTTTCCCATCCCACCTCACGGGTAATTCTAAATAGAGCAGGTGGTCCCTAAGTGGCACCCAGAGTCGACGATCCTCCGTTTAATACCATGCCCATGCATAAAGGATGTAGAACAATGGCAGTATCGGGAGAACCTCGACTGAATGTGGTATTTCATGTGTCCTCACACGCGTCAAAGGAACGCGGGATTTCACATGAACATCCGTCTATCCTATATGTCACTGGCCTGGGTAATGGGTCTTTTACCTCTTGTAACTCCCACCCCAAGTATCACAGTACACCAGCAGACAATGTACAGGATATATGAAAGCGGTAAAATGTCACATATGATGCAATGCAAACATACAAAGGATGGTGCGATAAAGAGAGTAAATAAATAAAAAATAAATAACACCCAATAGACATGAAAATAAAATCTAGGATTGACTCCTGATCGGACCAGCAAGAGGTCTGTACGGTCCCCAATGAAGTCGCAAGCTGAAACAACCGGTTGACCATCATCCGATAACTATATCAATGATGTCGCCATCGAACGTCTTTTATCTCGCAAAAGGAGAAAGGTAAATGCATCGCGAAAACCTAAAAGGGATAAGACACAGTCTTGCAACCGAGAGATCGGGTAAGGGAATCTATTATGCGAAGGGAAGGTATTAGCACCCCACACGCCCGTAGTACTCTACGGTATCCACTTCTATTCTCTATCTACTGGGTGTGCTTATATCTATTTACTACTTAATTGCTATATCGGTATGCTAATAGAGAATGCATGTGAAAGAAAAGAGAAATAAAGAAAACACGGGGAAAAGAAGGAAGTATTTACAAACTTTGCTCGATCGAGCCTTGTGACAAGATGCCTACATATTTCCGCGTGCAATGGGAAAGTCAGAGCGCCGTAGTTCGGCTCACATGTTTTGGTGGGTTTTGTGTGTTTTACTTGTGAAAAAGGTTTTAAACACAAAAGAAAAGAAGCACGCAAAGGCGAAAAAGTTTGTGTTGTTTGGTTGCTTTTACCTTGAGAAAGGACTTCAAACAGTTAGTATTTTGTTTTCAAAGAGAAAAGAAAAAAACTAGTTTTAGTTTTATTACATGAAAAGGTGTAAAAGAACTAGCAAAACAAAGGTTAGACCTATGGTTGAGGATGAAGGAATCTCTACCTATGTTGACATGCAAAGGATGTAGATCCTAATGTCTAGGCTAGAGAACTGGGAAGAAACAAACAAACAAACACAATCCACAAGTTGATTTGCCCTAAACGGGTCTTTAAATAAACCAGAGGGGTTCCTGAACATGCTCCAACTACGGAAGCCCCATCATGCATCTCTATTCCTACTTCTCATGGCAAAAGAAAGCTGAAAAGCCCTACTTCTCATGATATCTAAGAAAGCTGTAAGAGAATGCGATAAATAGTGTAGAAACTACTGAACGGATATAGAATCCGAAGAGCAGTACAAGCTAAAGAAATACTCTGGAAAACTTCAAGTACTGCAGCTATGCAATGAGAGTAAACCAGTGAGAATTGTTCAAAGCATCAAAACAAGAGGAATACGTGTCGATACGCATCCAAAGCGATAATGCCTACAAGAACGAGATTACACCGAGCAAAACAAGATATGGGGGGATGCACACGTGGGTGCACAAGCACACAACACCTGAAAGAAGGTAGTTAGACCCAAAAAGCAAGCAAAAAAAGTATACGTGTGTATACAAACATCGGAGAAATGTACAGTATGTATATGCAACACAAACCCCTGCATCAAACAGAACACAAAGAGTAGCTAGGCGTGGCAAGAACTCCTACTGTTTGCTGTTAGAATTAAGAAATAACAGAAAAATGCACTAGCACAGGCCGCGCTAAGCCTTCTATAATGCGCTAAGCGCGACCCAAACAAAGGCCAGCGCGCTTAGCGTGCCCTGGACCGCGCTCAGCGCGAACTGTAAAACAAAAGTCAGTGAGTTTGGCGCTTAGCGCGCTCCTGGTGGCGCTAAGCGCGACCTGCAACCTGCAAAAATGTTATTTTTGGGTCCAAATTACCTGTTCATGATGTTCTCGTGCCAAGGGCTGATCCATACAGTTAGGTCACAATTTCCACAGTAGATAAAAGTCAAATGAACATGCGAGGAATGCAAATCGAATCGATAAAACCAATGTTCATGTGAAGAGAACATGCATGAACATGCAAGGAATGCAAATAGAAACGATAAAACCAATGTTCATGTGAAGAGTACATGCATGAACATGCAAGGAATGCAAATTGAAACGACAAAACCAATGTTCATGTGAAGAGTACATGCATGAACATGCAAGGAATGCAAATCGAAACGATAAAACCAATGTTCATGTGAAGAGTACATGCATGAACATGCAAGGAATGCAAGTCGAAATGATAAAACCAATGTTCATGTGAATAGTACATGCATGAACCCGCTAAGGATGCGAGTTACGATAACAATCCAAATGCTTATGTAAAGAAGCAATGCATGAACATGCTAAGAATGCAAGTGAAATTCACAATTCTAACATTCATAGGCAAGATCGATGCATGAACATGCTAAGAATGCAAGTGAAATTCACAATTCTAATGTTCAAGTATAAGATCAATGCATGAACATGCCAAGAATGCAAGTGAAATTCACAATTCTAATGTTCATATGCAAGGAAGCGATGCATGCAAGTCAAGCTACCTAGATATATTAGAAGCTTTCATACGAATCTAGGTTATGCATTAACACAAACACTTGGAATGCATGTGCAATAGATTCATGTGTGATGCATTATATGCCTAATGATCGAGATGCTTGGATATCTACATGTTGAATGCAAATTATGCCTTAAATCATCACAAATCGATGCAATTAAATCAAACTAAATGCTTTCTAATGCAAAACCATGTGATAGATGATGCAAGATCTATGAATTTATGACCTATATGAAAGGAAGGTACAAATGCACAAGAGTATATGCATGCTATATACAAAAATCCTCACTCCGACATGAATAAGGCTATAAAATCCAATTTAAATCAAAGAGTTCAAGAATAACAGGTCAAGAATCAGAATCTACATTGAATTTGCATGCAATTTCAGTGTTCAATTTCCATGAAAGCTGAAAGTCAATAACAGCTTAAAATAAGTGCTTATTTGAACCTAACACTTACTTGAACTTGAAGTTTGAATCAAATCAATGAGGAATTCCTTGTGCTCTTCAAAGAAAATACCAAATCAGTAGCGAATTGATGATAATCTTCGAAATTAACCTTTAACTCTTGAGGAAAACTTGAAATCTTCAATGGAGGATTGAAGAAAATGAAGGAGAAATTCGTGAATCTTGAAATTGGAGAGAAAATCAAGATGTAACCGTTCTTTCCATGTCAAATGCGAGCAGAAAGAGGAGATGAAGATCCAGATTGAATGGAGAAATGCTGCGAAGAAGAAAGCCAGAAGTCGCAGGGCGCGCTTAGCGCGGGAGGCGTGCTTAGCGCGGTTTGTGGCTGAGACAGGTGTTAGACTGAGGTCCGTGGCGGCCTTTGGTGGTTGCTTGGAGGGAAAGCTCAGTTTGAACTTTGTTCTTGAATTGGTTCTTTGGACTTTGGGAGAATTAGAGTGTGAGTGGTAGTGAAAATTAAGCAAATGATTGTTGTCACACCCTCAATTTCGCCCTGAATTTTTCATCTAATTCATACTTATCATATTAATTCACCTGATCACTACATGTTTGTCTGATACATTGTGATAGCCCCTCTGCATCTTATTATCAATTAATTACATCCATTCTAACCTCATTTTTTTTCTAATCAATATTCATTTCATAATCATTTTTTTATCATCTATTTAAAGTTAATTTTCTTTTTTCTCCGCTAATTACTTAAAGAAACCTTTCGATATACCATTAGAAATAATAAATTTTCATTGGTGTGTCATTCCATGTCCATGATAATTTATATCTATTTTATGATTAGTCCACTCTTATCCTATGTCAATTTTTGTCTAAAGTTCACTCTTATCATTACATTATTAAGAAATACGCAGGTACAATTTATACCATTTTCTTTTTTTCTCTTCACTTCATTTGTCCATAATTTCAATTATCTATTTTTACCATTTATAGTTTAGGCATTAAAAACATCGACTTTCGTTCATATTTTCATAACTCCAGTGATCCATTTTTTTTATAAAAAAGCAAATTGCATTTACATAACATTTGTTTTGGTATACATTATTTCTAATATTTTCATTACTCTTAGTATTACCGACTTTTGTATCACGATAATAGCAGATATACACTATGTGGGAAGGAAACAAGAATATAGTATAGTCTAAATATTTTCCTTATCACTTATCAAGACATGATATTTTCATCAAGATAAAATTCAATTTGTGTATAGAGTCAAGTAGCCATAGTGATATATACATTCAGTACAACACACTCTTTTTGTTTCCACTACCTGCAAAATACAAAATTCACAGGACACAAAATACCAGTACACAAAGTTCCACTCTCTCCACTCCACAATTCACGGCCTCCCACTCAATTTACACCATGAAATCACAATTAAATTCACACCAAATAGTACAGGCTGGCCTCTCCACTATCATCCCAATTCTTCCTTTCCACCACCAATTTCTTGTACTCACCTGCAAATTCAAATAAAACAAAAAAGTCAGTACAGACAGCTCACCTTGTACAACCTCTCCACCGCAATTCCATTACCTCCCACTCTCAGTTCCACACCAAAACCACCTCCACTACTTGTACCATTATCCTTCACCTCCAAGTTTACCATTCTTGATCTTATCCTTTCCTTCCACCCTATTTCCTCTTATGCCCTCACCTCCTTTCACCTATATAACCACCTGTTCATACACTGCTACAGAGGGTGATACCAACACCTCGCCTCAAATCACAAATTCAATTTCCTTTCATCTTCCTATCATCCATTAACAATTTTCCAATTCTGTTCCTTTCTCCATCGCTGTCTTGAACCTTCCGTCTCATACTCACAAAAAACGCCAACAAAAACCATTCACTAAACCTATCACTTCCATCCATCTTTGTTTCCATCACAACAATCCAAAGTTCACAATCGAACATCAACAACTCGCAACAACGATTCACAACAAGCCAAACCGAGAAGTAGATTCAGAAGCAGAACCAAACGCGCAGAAAACGAACAGATCAAGACAAGATCGGAATCATACCTGGTTTGTGGATCCACTTGATGTCGTTTAGATATCTATTTTTGTGTTTATTTGCAGCTTACGATTAATCATCATGTAATAATTTGCAACCTCTGGAATCTTGAATGAAATTAGGGCTTAGGTATTTCGTATGGGGTTATGGTAAATTTTTGTTGTTAGTTGATGTAACCGTGAGGAATAGGAATAGCAAATATTGTTCTTCTGAGATTTTGAGAAGATGAGTGTAGAAGATGAAGCGAATAGAGAGTGAGAGAGACGATAAGAAGCGTGAAGAGTGGAACATGCGTGAGAGAGAGTTAGAACAGTCTCAGAGCTTTTATTTTTTTATTTATAAATTTCAATTTTCGAAAATATTAAAAATGATAGTAGTGTAGGAAGTGGAACGGCTGCTTAGTAATATCTAGGGTTCCTTCATTTTTATTTTGGGCTTATGTGTTGACCCGAATCTCCCTCTGGCCCAGTTACTTAATACACCTCATTTTCATCTCTTTCTGAACCCATTTTCCCTTTTCTTTAATTAGTTCATTAATTTTGTTTTAAATAATTAATCATTTCAATTAACTTTTAACTATATTGTTAATTAATCATTTTAACTACTAACTTTAGTTAATATTTAATTTATTGTAAGATATTTAATTTATTGTAAGATGTGTATCATTTCTTATACATTTGCTTGAACTTGTAATATTTCATCTCCATTTGTACATATGTATCCCCATTCCCATGAGATGTAATAATTATTAAATATCTTATTGCTTTACTTTATTTTATTATTCATCACACATACACAAAACCAAAAAAACATTTCAAACTAATACTCGATTGCGAGCCATTTTCATACCTTGAGTCGACAAAGCTTGAGCGTCTAGCGACCACACATTTGTGCACACACCACGCTTGCTCTTGGGCTTACAATGAACCTTTGATTGATTAGTTAAACATTATTTAATTATCTAATTAGGTTATTTAAAATTGATTAGCCCATCTAATTAATTTTATTAAACTAATTACTTGATTAAATTTTGTTTAATTAGTCGATTAAATTTATTTCGTGCATGCACCTACACAATATCAATTGCTTTATCATTTATGTAAGCCACCTTGTATGGGCTTTTAATTCATTTAATCGTTTTATTTTATGCTTGTATATAATTATTACCCGTCTCATTTCCATTCTCGCATTTTGGTCCATATACCAATTTTAATCATAACCCAAATATCTTTTTTCTTTTCATTCACCACTTTCATAATAATTTTTCAAACCTCGATCCAACGTCGAGTGATTCTTTTCAAAAATATTTTCACAAATAAATACTCTACTTCTCTCTTCCCAAACATATGGTAGTCAGTCCTGTTTCGACCTCGATTGTACGTTTGGTTTCTTAAATGAATCTTAATAAGTGAACCCCGTTTCACCTCACTCTTTTCTCAATAAAACTTTTGGGTAGAAAACGATGATTAGGATGGTTCTGTCCACTCATCCGAGTACTTGGGGTGTTAGCCGTTGAACGCTTATGGTCCAATACTTGTCTCCCACATAAAATCAATTCAAACTCATCAAACCTTGCCCACGTGCAAGTCTTTTTTCAAACACTCATCGCTCACACGCGATCTTCCATCGCTCACACACGAATTGCACTAGTGATGTCTTATCGTCCACGTACGATTAAGCTCCTATTTTACAAATAAAATCAACCAACCAACAAATGTTCTCGCAACCGAGAACTACGTAAGCTCTGACTTTTCCATCGCACTTGGGAAATACGTAGGCACGAGATTCTAACATCTTGGCGAGCACACTTTCAAAAAACTAAAACATGTTTCTCTTTTCTTCTCTTTTATCGCATAATAATTAGAAGATTGCAAATTTAATTTTAAACACACAAACACACTTAGAACTAAATGGGTCCCATCGAGTACGATGGATGTGAGGGGTGCTAATACCTTCCCCTTGCATAACCGACTCCCGAACCCGCATCTCTTGGTCCCGACGACCATTCCTTTTCACATTTTCATTTCTTTGGGTTTTATCTATATTTTCCCTTTCCTCTTTAGGAATAAATAAAGTTAGGTGGCGACTTCATTGTTTCATTTGTTCGTAATCGAATTTTTTCGATTAGCGTCAACAGTTTGGCGACTTCACTGGGGACAATTTTCTCAAGCGAGTTAACCTAGTTTAGTTCTTCGTGTGTTTGCGAGTTTATTATTTTACTTTGTTTTCTTCTTGGTGCTTTAATTCTCACTTATGTTTATGTTTCAGTCATTTATTTCTTTATGCCTTGTTTATTATCTTGTTGATATATTCATTGTGTGGGAATGTTATGGATTAGATCATATATATTATGAGATAAGCCCACTACCAAGGCTTGAGTGCACCAAAATTAGAGTGGTTGCGTAGTATCGATTTGCTAGACGGAAATGTCTTGTAAGTTGGTGCGAAGACCACACCTAGAGTAAGGTTCTTTCGAAGATGTTAGTGTCGATTGCAAGTTATTTTTGCGTTGACAATAATGTTGTTAGAAGGGATTATTTCTCTAGTTTAGGAACCCTTGGATTTTTGAACCCTTGGACCTCTCTTAGAGCATACCATTTTGAGAATATTGTTGGCTTGCAAATTTTTAATCGCGATTGATAACAATATTTTCAAAAAGGATCGTTGACTCTAAAAGCCATAAAACCTTACACAGTGAGGGGGTTCTTGGGTAAAAGCCTATAGCCATCCTACAATAGGGAGCCCACCTAATTAGGTTGTCATGTTACCCGTTTACCAGTACCATCCTTGTTTCATATATGTGTGAATCTGTTACTATCATTATGTTGCATTCCACATGTGACATTTCATTCCATAAACATCATTATTGCATATCAAAATGTATGCATTCCACATTCATCATTATACATGCATTTCACCATCAAAATACTTATTCCATCTGTTTCCATTCATCCAGTTAACAAAGCAAGTTGATTCCCCGACACCGCTACGAAACCAGAGCTGCTGTCAAGTTGAGAATGGAGAATCTAGAAGAACACAATGTCGAATTTAAGATGGAGATTGATGATTTGAAGTCTGGAATGACCAAGCTCAGAAATGAGGTGATTATGGCCAGAATTGATCAACCTCAAAGGACTGTCATCTCTGAAGTCGATACTACTGTTGTGGAGCCACCACAAATTTAGAATGTTGCTACCACCTGGCCGGAATTTGGTCTACCACGCAATTATTCTCCACAATACGAAATCAATCATGGAGTGGGCCAATCCGCTCAACAGACTGTTCAAATGCCTGTGGTCACCGAACAACGACCAATCATCCACACCATACCTCAAGTTCCCTTTGGAAATCACTTCACATACCAGGCTGATGGCTCCCAGAATGACGATCAAGTGCAGAATGATGAAGTTGAAGAAGTGAAAGAGAAGTACAATGCTATTGAGAAGAGATTGAAGGTTGTGGAAGGAAATGACACATTTGGCTTCGATACCTCTAATCTACCTTGGTTTCGACTTGACTATGCCTGCAAAGTTCAAAGTCCCTGAATTCGAGAAGTATAAGGGACTTACTTGTCCAAAAGATCATCTGACCATGTACTTCCGCAAAATGGCTGCTTATGAAAAGAATGACAAGCTGCTTATTCATTGCTTCCAAGACAGTCTGACCGGAGCTTCTCTAAAGTGGTATATGAGCCTGAAGAGGGAATACATCAACTCTACAAGGGACTTGGTTGAAGCTTTCTTGAAACAATACAAGTTCAACTTGGATATGGCGCTGACCGTAGACAGTTGCAAACTATGACCATGAAAGACAATGAAACATTTAGGGAGTATGCTCAACGTTGGAGAGAGCTAGCATCTCAAGTTAATCCTCCTTTAGGTGAAAAGGAACTCACAGGCATGTTCATGGACACTTTACAGCCAATCTTTTATGAGAAAATGGTTGGAAGTATATCTTCTAATTTTGCTGATTTGGTTACCATTGGTGAGCGAATTGAACAAGGTTTGAAGAATGGCAAAATTGTCAATACTACCGGATCATCCAACAACAACAATGCTAAGAAATTCCCTGGTATCTTCCAGAAGAAAAAAGAAGGTGAAACCAATGCAGTTAGTGGATCTCAGACACCACAACCTTACCAACCTGCAGTTGCTCAACAACCACCATTTGTGCCATACTATCCATACCAGTATGTTGCGGCAGCTCAATACCAGCAACCCAACTTTGCTATGCCTCCATACCAACAGCCATGGGTGGCTCCTCCTCAGAATGCTCCTCGGATTCCTCAACAGAATACTAGGCCGAGTTATCCACAAAATGCTCAGCGAAATGCTCCTCAGAATCAGTATCAGCAACAAAATAGAGTTCTCCGCTACCAGCAGAATGAGGCTCGCCGCATTGATCCACTTCCAATGACCTACTCTCAGTTGTGGCCATACTTGGTCAGTTCAAAGGCAATAGAGCCCAGACCTACTCAGCCTAAGACATCAAATTTTCCTGCAGGGTACAACCCTAATGTCAAGTGTGATTTTCGCAGTGGTGTAGCAGGTCATTCAATTGAAGACTGCAAGGTTTTGAAGGAAAAAGTTCAAGATTTGATTGATAAGAAATTACTCACTTTTGCGGACATCCCTCAAGTGATCGACAATCCCTTGCCATGAGCAGCGCCAAGCACAAGCGACTCTCCTAAAGCCAGTTATCAGACGGGAAAGCTCATCCTTGTTACTAATAGTCATTAGGCCTTTTATTATTTCATGTTGCAATTTTCTTATTTGTAATTTGCTAGTTTGCATTTGAACTTTGTTATCTTTAATCGTAATTTTAAAATGAGCATTGCATCTTTTGAGTTAATCATGTCATTTTCTGGTTTTTTACTTTCTTGTTGTCACTCCAAAATTTTCAAAACAAAAAAACAATATTATTTCTTCCGCCTCACCTTCTTTCTGTTTAAGCAAACATTGGAGGAGGATGATGATAAACAAATACCCAATTTGCAACAAGATGCTTTCAAATAAAACTTTCTTGATGATATCTGAGCATTGCTTCAAATCCCTAAGCGGTGGAGATATAAGGAAGATAATCCCTCGTTAACCCCTTCGAGCCTAGAAGTAGGAGTTTCTTTCTGCAAACAGTTAAAACCCTTAATCTTAACCCGGGGCAGGGTAGTTGTTCAGTTAAAGCATTTAATACATTCGATTTCCAAGAGAATCATGTTATCATAGATCATCCTGATACCTTCACCAAGGTTCAACCGCATTCTCTTCCATACACAAAGGCGAAGAAGTGCAGAATTCAAAGATTACAGTGGTTGTTCCTCAAAGAACCATCATTATGACAGTCAAACCCATCAATTTCTCACATCAAACAAAAAAAATTGTCGCACAAGTTGTTCAAACACAAAAGTGACGAATCAAAAAAAAAAGGAAAAAAAGAAAGGTCACCAAAGATCCTCAACAAATGCAAATCAAGAACAAGCTTGTGTGGCTTCCAAAGAAGAATAGGTGACTGCCACCTCAAATGGCATTGGTTCTCAAGACATCACGTCGTCATTTGCAATTCCTCTTGGAAGTTGAATCAGTCAATTAACTGAACATAGGAATTGGAGAATATCACGAAGAATGGGTTGGGTACAAATCAAAATTGAGCCTTCTATCCTTTGTTTCATAAACCGCGAACCAGACCACGTTACAACATTCAAAAGACCTAATTGAAGCAAGGTTTCTTTTGAAAGCATACTAAAGCAAGGTTGCGTTAACCTGACTCCTCAGTGTTTGCTAAAATTGGTGTTGATACCACGTTATCACATCACTTTCCACATCTTGAATTTCAAATTTCCATTGCATCCTCATCAGGATTTATCCATCTATTTATCGCAATTTCATTTCAATAAATGATTTACTTTCAAAAGTTTGCATAATCATCAATTTAAAATTACCATTGTAAGAAAACAATTTCATCTGCAAGTTTAGCACTTCACATCAAGAGAACTTCAGCAGTTATCCCACCAGGGGCAAGCCGTCTCTTCAAGAGCTGATCACAATTAGAGGCATTCCATTTTTAGAGTTCCAAACATTGGGGCATATCATCTTCAAGATCAGCAGTTAGTGCCAAACTCTTGTTGATCCAAGCTTTTCGAGAACTCAGCATTCTGTGGCACTCAAGGCCAAGACCTATCCATCTTCAAAGATGCTCACAAGTATATCAATTCAAATCATCGGCAATTTCTGATCTCACAAAAAGTGTCGGGAAGTCATGCTTGCAGTATCCTGCCAAAGGACCACCTTCAGAATTCTTTCTCATTTCGTCTTGCCTGTGACTCTCAGCCGGAGCACTCATCCAAGCATTCAAATCAAATTTCTCAAGCATACATGCATGCATTCATTAATCATGCATTAAACCACGCATACCATTCATGGGGCATCCACCCATTGCATAAATAAAATCAAACCTCGCTCGGCATTTTCCACTGAAAACCAAGCTCTACCATACAAATATCCAATTCCCTTTGGCCACGTCCAAAAAACCATTTCATACATTGATCATTCATCATATGTATCATTTCATATGCGTCAATCCAATGATTGAAGTTGTCTTCATATCACCCCTTTGTCAACTCACCGGTTGGATTTTATTAGTATTTCATTGTCAATTTGAATCAACCCACTGGTTGAGGATATTTTTCACATTCTTGTCAACCCACTGGTTGAATTTAATCATTTACTATCTAGTTAATTCAGAGCAACCCACTGGTTGAGAATAGTTTTTCAATTCACCCTCATCAATCCACTGGTCGATGTTGACTTCCTTCTTACTTTTCAAACTCAATCCACTGGTTGATATGTCGTGTCAACTTTCATTAACCCACGTGTTGATGTTAAGTTTTTGTTGTCTACTTTCATTAACCCACACGTTGATGTTAGTTCTTATTGTTTACTTTCATTAATCCATGTATTAATGTTATTTCGTCTTTGTTTACCTTCATTAGCCCACGTGTTGATGTTAAGTTCTTGTTGTTTTGTTTTCGTTAACCCACGTGTTAATGTTAGTTATTTTTGGTTGACTTTCATTGATCCACGTATTGGTGTCAGTCTTTATTTTTGTCGATTCAATAATTGGAAATCGTTGTGCACTTTCATTAACCCACGCGTTGATGTTAGTTCTCTTTGTTTACTTTCATTAACCCATGCGTTGATGATTAGTTCTTGTTGTTTACTTTCATTAACCCACGCGTTGATGTTAGTTCTTATTGTTTGCTTTCATTAGTCTGTGTATTGATGTTAGTTCTTTGATTGATTAATGTTGGTCTTTATTTCTTGTTTCCAAACTCAATCCACTGATTGAGGATGTCGTGTCTTTTTCATTAACCCATGTGTTGATGTCAGTTTTCTGTTGTTTACCTTCATCAATCCACTGGTCGGTGTTGGCTTCCTTTCTTACTTTTCGAACTCAATCCACTGGTTGAGATGTCGTGTCGACTTTCATTAACCCACGTGTTGATGTTAAGTTTTTGTTGTTGTCTACTTTCATTAACCCACGTGTTGATGTTAGTTCTTATTTGTTGACTTTCATTAATCCACGCATTGGTGTCAGTCTTTATTTTTGTCAATCCATCGATTGAAAGTTTTTGTGTACTTTCATTAACCCACGTGTTGATGATTGTTCTTGTTTGTCTACTTTCATTAGCCCACGTGTTGATGATAGTTATTTTGGCTTCAACTTTCACTGATCCACGCATTAGTGTCAGTCATTATTTTTGTCAATCCATTGATTGAAAGTTTTTGCGTCGAATTTCATTAACCCACGCGTTGATATCAGTTCTCTATTGTTTACCTTCATTGATCCACTGGTTAATGTCAATTTTATTTCTTGTTCTATTCGAATCAATCGATTGATCAAGGACGTTATAATTTTTCTTCATTAACCCACATGTTAATAATGGTTCTTTAGCAATTTATCTTATTTAGTCCTCGCAGAGTTTACTCTCAATTTTCAGTTCCCCAGTACAATCCTCACATTCATGGAACATCATTTCATCGCATTACATATCATTACATTTTGCACCAAGGACGAAATTAGGGTCTTTTGTATTTAATTACTTTCAGCCATTGATCCACGTTATCAAATTGAAAGATAATTAAATAGGAGCAGCTGTCACACCCTCAATTTCGCCCTGAATTTTTCATCTAATTCATACTTATCATATTAATTCACCTGATCACTACATGTTTGTCTGATACATTGTGATAGCCCCTCTGCATCTTATTATCAATTAATTACATCCATTCTAACCTCATTTTTTTTCTAATCAATATTCATTTTTTTATCATCTATTTAAAGTTAATTTTCTTTTTTCTCCGCTAATTACTTAAAGAAACCTTTCGATATACCATTAGAAATAATAAATTTTCATTGGTGTGTCATTCCATGTCCATGATAATTTATATCTATTTTATGATTAGTCCACTCTTATCCTATGTCAATTTTTGTCTAAAGTTCACTCTTATCATTACATTATTAAGAAATACGCAGGTACAATTTATACCATTTTCTTTTTTTCTCTTCACTTCATTTGTCCATAATTTCAATTATCTATTTTTACCATTTATAGTTTAGGCATTAAAAACATCGACTTTCGTTCATATTTTCATAACTCCAGTGATCCATTTTTTTTATAAAAAAAGAAGCAAATTGCATTTACATAACATTTGTTTTTGGTATACATTATTTCTAATATTTTCTGTTACTCTTAGTATTACCAGCTTTTGTATCACTGATAATAGCAGATATACACTATGTGGGAAGGAAACAAGAATATAGTATAGTCTAAATATTTTCCTTATCACTTATCAGTACATGATATTTTTCATCAGTATAAAATTCAATTTGTGTATAGAGTCAAGTAGCCATAGTGATATATACATTCAGTACAACACACTCTTTTTGTTTCCACTACCTGCAAAATACAAAATTCACAGGACACAAAATACCAGTACACAAAGTTCCACTCTCTCCACTCCACAATTCACGGCCTCCCACTCAATTTACACCATGAAATCACAATTAAATTCACACCAAATAGTACAGGCTGGCCTCTCCACTATCATCCCAATTCTTCCTTTCCACCACCAATTTCTTGTACTCACCTGCAAATTCAAATAAAACAAAAAAGTCAGTACAGACAGCTCACCTTGTACAACCTCTCCACCGCAATTCCATTACCTCCCACTCTCAGTTCCACACCAAAACCACCTCCACTACTTGTACCATTATCCTTCACCTCCAAGTTTACCATTCTTGATCTTATCCTTTCCTTCCACCCTATTTCCTCTTATGCCCTCACCTCCTTTCACCTATATAACCACCTGTTCATACACGCTACAGAGGGGGGACTGATACCAACACCTCGCCTCAAATCACAAATTCAATTTCCTTTCATCTTCCTATCATCCATTAACAATTTTCCAATTCTGTTCCTTTCTCCATCGCTGTCTTGAACCTTCCGTCTCATACTCACAAAAAACGCCAACAAAAACCATTCACTAAACCTATCACTTCCATCCATCTTCGTTTCCATCACAACAATCCAAAGTTCACAATCGAACATCAACAAGTCGCAACAACGATTCACAACAAGCCAAACCGAGAAGTAGATTCAGAAGCAGAACCAAACGCGCAGAAAACGAACAGATCAAGACAAGATCGGAATCATACCTGGTTTGTGGATCCACTTGATGTCGTTTAGATATCTATTTTTGTGTTTATTTGCAGCTTACGATTAATCATCATGTAATAATTTGCAACCTCTGGAATCTTGAATGAAATTAGGGCTTAGGTATTTCGTATGGGGTTATGGTAAATTTTTGTTGTTAGTTGATGTAACCGTGAGGAATAGGAATAGCAAATATTGTTCTTCTGAGATTTTGAGAAGATGAGTGTAGAAGATGAAGCGAATAGAGAGTGAGAGAGACGATAAGAAGCGTGAAGAGTGGAACATGCGTGAGAGAGAGTTAGAACAGTCTCAGAGCTTTTATTTTTTTATTTATAAATTTCAATTTTCGAAAATATTAAAAATGATAGTAGTGTAGGAAGTGGAACGGCTGCTTAGTAATATCTAGGGTTCCTTCATTTTTATTTTGGGCTTATGTGTTGACCCGAATCTCCCTCTGGCCCAGTTACTTAATACACCTCATTTTCATCTCTTTCTGAACCCATTTTCCCTTTTCTTTAATTAGTTCATTAATTTTGTTTTAAATAATTAATCATTTCAATTAACTTTTAACTATATTGTTAATTAATCATTTTAACTACTAACTTTAGTTAATATTTAATTTATTGTAAGATATTTAATTTATTGTAAGATGTGTATCATTTCTTATACATTTGCTTGAACTTGTAATATTTCATCTCCATTTGTACATATGTATCCCCATCCCCATGAGATGTAATAATTATTAAATATCTTATTGCTTTACTTTATTTTATTATTCATCACACATACACAAAACCAAAAAAAACATTTCAAACTAATACTCGATTGCGAGCCATTTTCATACGTTGAGTCGACAAAGCTTCGAAGCGTCACAACGACCACACATTTGTGCACACACCACGCTTGCTCTTGGGCTTACAATGAACCTTTGATTGATTAGTTAAACATTATTTAATTATCTAATTAGGTTATTTAAAATTGATTAGCCCATCTAATTAATTTTATTAAACTAATTACTTGATTAAATTTCGTTTAATTAGTCGATTAAATTTATTTCGTGCATGCACCTACACAATATCAATTGCTTTATCATTTATGTAAGCCACCTTGTATGGGCTTTTAATTCATTTAATCGTTTTATTTTATGCTTGTATATAATTATTACCCGTCTCATTTCCATTCTCGCATTTTGGTCCATATACCAATTTTAATCATAACCCAAATATCTTTTTTTCTTTTCATTCACCACTTTCATAATAATTTTTCAAACCTCGATCCAACGTCGAGTGATTCTTTTCAAAAATATTTTCACAAATAAATACTCTACTTCTCTCTTCCCAAACATATGGTAGTCAGTCCTGTTTCGACCTCGATTGTACGTTTGGTTTCTTAAATGAATCTTAATAAGTGAACCCCGTTTCACCTCACTCTTTTCTCAATAAAACCTTTGGGTAGAAAACGATGATTAGGATGGTTCTGTCCACTCATCCGAGTACTTGGGGCGTTAGCCGTTGAACGCTTATGGTCCAATACTTGTCTCCCACATAAAATCAATTCAAACTCATCAAACCTTGCCCACGTGCAAGTCTTTTTTCAAACACTCATCGCTCACACGCGATCTTCCATCGCTCACACACGAATTGCACTAGTGATGTCTTATCGTCCACGTACGATTAAGCTCCTATTTTACAAATAAAATCAACCAACCAACAAATGTTCTCGCAACCGAGAACTACGTAAGCTCTGACTTTTCCATCGCACTTGGGAAATACGTAGGCACGAGATTCTAACATCTTGGCGAGCACACTTTCAAAAAACTAAAACATGTTTCTCTTTTCTTCTCTTTTATCGCATAATAATTAGAAGATTGCAATTTTAATTTTAAACACACAAACACACTTAGAACTAAATGGGTCCCATCGAGTACGATGGATGTGAGGGGTGCTAATACCTTCCCCTTGCATAACCGACTCCCGAACCCGCATCTCTTGGTCCCGACGACCATTCCTTTTCACATTTTCATTTCTTTGGGTTTTATCTATATTTTCCCTTTCCTCTTTAGGAATAAATAAAGTTAGGTGGCGACTTCATTGTTTCATTTGTTCGTAATCGAATTTTTTCGATTAGCGTCAACAATTGTCTTTTTGATTTGTGAAGAGGCAAATCTATTTATAGTTTTGGATCCATAATCAAGCCCAAATCATGATTATCCGAATAATTTTCATAATTAATCCAAAACAGCCAAATCCGTGCAGAATTTGAAGTCAGGATGCAAACGAAAAGTGTCCAGAATGTGATTTTGCTGATGTGATTCAAAATTCCAACTTGATCCGGTGAAAGGTCAAGGAAATAAGAATTTTTGAAGTTTCAGCACCATTTTCAGACAACTGACACATGCAGAATTTTATTTGCGCTCTTCCGAGAAAATGCCTCGAACAAGGGTCTTCTGATCAAAATTTGCCAATGAGTATTCGTGAGACAATCGAAGCTAATGAAATTTGTAAACTTTTGACACTGGTCCCATCTCGTTTCAACGAAAATCGAGCGAGATATAATTTTCCGAACTTCGCGTATCAGATGAAAATTGCTCGGTTCAGCCCAAAATCAACCTCAAAGAATAAAATTCAGGTATTGATCGGTGAGGAACTAGCTCCCGAGTTGCAAATGAAAGTTGTAGAGGATTTTGATGTGGAATTTTAGCAATCAATCCCATTGGATTATGAATTTCCAGATGGGAAATAGAGACTGTTTAGCAGGAAGAACTCGCGATTCAGCACTAAAATTCAGCCTCTCCCACTGGAGAAAATAATTCCTTCGAGGACCATTCTCAAAAAATCTGCTCTTGACTTTCAAACGAAAGTTGTAGATATTAATGAGAAGAAAATTCCAGTAGAAAATAAATAGAAAATACCCAAGGAGATGAAAGATACACCTTATGGAGTGCCCAAAATGCGTCGAAAACCTGAAATCCGCTTTATTGAGAAATGAGCGAGTAAACTCTTTTTTGTTTCCACTTGAACCTGGAAATCCTCATGATCAATGCTTATGCATGTGGCTACATGTATGTTTATGCAATCGGATTATAAGCCAAAAATGCGGAAAAGAAGAGGGTAAATTTTGGGGTAAAACAGGCACCATGTTGAAAGTTGAAGGCTTATGCCTTGTTGAATGCCTTGATAAACTGGCAGATTTTAAGTTGGGAGTTTTGCTCCAATGGTACCATATACATATGCATAGTTGAGTTGCATTTTGAATTGCATATTGAAGTTGTTGTTATTATTATGTTGTTTGTTGATTGTCGCTTTGTTGTTTAAATATAAGTTGATGTTTTACAAGTTTCTGTTGTTATGAGTTGTTGTTAGTTATAAGTTGATGTTGTTTTTAAGTTGTACTAGTTTGAGTGTTATGTTGATCGATTAAAATTTCTTTGTTGTTAATATTAAGTTGTTTATCACTTGTTGTATGATTGTTGTATGAAGCGGTGAAATTTGTATCATTATAATCTAATATATTGATTATCATACTTTGTTTATATTATTCGATATCTCACCCCTTCTATTGTGATGTTGCCTCTACGTGGGTAACGTGCAAGTAATCAGGAAGATTAGATGATTCTTAGTAGCTGTTTCAGTTGTTAGTTCAAGTTGGTGTCATTTTCTCTGATACGTAGCACTCGGGGGGATGCACGATAGTTGTTTCTTTTGTTATTTCATTTGTTGTTATGGTTTTAGATGTTGAATTAAAGGTTGAAATTTCTGAAAGTACTTGTTGATGTCTTATACTAAGTTGAAGTTGTTTTGGTTGAATAAAAGGAGTTTAGTGAATTTAAGATAAACATGAAATTGTGATATAAATTGAACTTGTGATTCTGCTGTGTAGTAATGAATAGTTGCTTGGTTTTCAAGAAGATTAATATCGGTCATTTGGTGTTCATCCAGATATGTTGTGCTATGTATCTATGCACTAAATGTGAATAATTGCCATTGTTTTAAGTTGAAAATGTGATATCCCATGTTTGGTTGAAATTTTATCACTATGATTTTATTTATAATTACCGGGTAGAAATGGGGTGTTACAATAGTGATATCAGAGAAGGTTGGTCTGTCCGGTTAGTGTTGTCTAATGTTTTATTCCTCTGTACGCGATAAGTGCGTGAAACATTGTCGGTACTTGTTTGGTTTCTAGTCGATTGTTTGCAGAAGTTGGTTTAAACTAAGTGGGGGAGAAGTTGTGCTTCTCGGATATGTTTCAATTGTAAGGTGTTGGTTTTGTATGCTACTGATGGCTACAGTGCAAGTGTTGTTGAAGCTTTGTTGTTTTCTCGCATTCGAAGGTAACATGGATTTAAGATTATGGTTGTTTAATAAGTTGGAGCGGCTTGGAAAAAGGATAATTGTATAAGATGAAATTTAGAAAGTTACTATGTTTAGCGTTGTTGAGGGACTATGAAGTTGTTGTTTAAGTAGCCTTGTGTAAGATGTGAACGTAGGGACAATGATTAAGTGACGAATGGTTGTAGACCTTGTTGTGGAATATTAGTAAGCAATTATAGAAGTTGTTGGAGTTATTGAGATCTTTTGAACTGCGAGTCATTGTTGGAAATGCGAAGAGTTTGATTTCAAGAATAGGAAGTGTTGGTAACGGTGTAAATTTTTTTATCTAATGTTATCATCAGAGGTGTATTAGTATGTAGTTGTGAGACGTCAGTGTTAGCATGCTCAGATTGTTTTGGAAGTTATTGAATCATGATGTTTTTGGTGATGTGAGTACATGTTCTAAAGGAAACTATTATAGTTGGTAACGATGGTTTATACACCATTATGGTTGTTGGACATCTAAATGAATGAGTTCAAACAGAAAAAAGTCACTAAATGAAGAGTCCCTCTCTCTTTTATAGTACCTAACCTCTCACGTGAGTCTGCGCCTACCTAGGGAACCTAGGGGAATCATCATTCCAGCCTAGACCCTAGGTCTGTCACCAGTCAGCGCACACGGTTCGACGCCACATGGACAAAAACTCTCCAAATTCCTCAACCTTTCGGTTCCTCGACAATGTTCCTTCTCCCCGAAGAAAACGATCTTGGTTGAACTCCTTGAAATAGAGTCATCACCTCTGCGACCAGAGATAATGACTTGGGGGGCTACTGTTTTGGACTTCCTGAATGATTGTCGAGCCAGTCACGCTCTTAGCGATTCAGTGGATGCAGAAGCTCCCAGTGAGCATCAACTTCTCCCTCCGTACACCGTGTTGTATCCTCTGCTCGACATACGTTGAGCAGACCAAATATACTTTCACCTTCGAGGGTCATGCGCGTTATGTTCCTATTTGGTCATCATAACGGCTAGTTTTAAGCACTCTCGCCCGATCTGACTTAGTCTTCCCGAACCATCGATATCCAAGGGTCTGTAAATCTCAGCCTAAAACCAACAACCAATGAGAGTCCTCTTGAGACCATTATATTAACCCTCATATCTTTGAGGGCAAGGTATCACTTTCTTACTCCCAAAACCCTAATATTCAATATACCCACCTTAAGCACTTCCTTACTTTAGCATCGGAGTGCCTTGCAGGAACACCACCTCCTCCTCATCATCAGATGTTGCTCGAAGGAACTTCATCTGCTCCGGCTGTCTTTAATTCTGATCAACTGACCAGATCAGTTAGTATTACCAAAGTTCTGTTTGAGCTTTGGTTTAACATATGATTTAGCATAATATTATTCACTAGTGTATTTTATGTCATGTGTGTGACCATAAGTAAAGTGAGATTTCAGAGATGTGTACTTAATAACCATATCATCTACTTCAAGATAAGGTGTTTCATTTCTAGGTGACACATATCCAAAACCTTTTCTACTACTTCTACTAACTCCATAGATCATTGAAGCAATTTTTCTTCTATCTAACCTTTTAGTAATAAATTCTTGAAAACCAATGTCATATACCTTTATAACTTTATCAGAATCACTTAGAACTTCTGAGACATACTTTTCCTGAGCTTTTTGTAAATCTTATTTAATAACAGAGTTTTCATTTTTTAGTTTAAAAATAGTTTGTTTAAGCTCAGAGTTTTCTGCTTCAACTTTCTTAGTGTCTTCAGATTAGATGCAAGTTCATATTTTAGTTTCTTGTATTTTATTTGAAGTTTCTGATAGTTTTCAAGTATTTCAGACAGACTTTCTGCTAACTCAACTTTAGATAAATTAATAGCAAAATTAGGGAATACCTCTTCAGTATTAGTATCAGATTCTGAAGAATCTGTGTTGTGAGCTATGTTGGCCATCAAGGCTATGTTGACTCGTTCATCTTCTGATTTTGATGAAGCTTCAGAGGAATCTGAATCGTCCCATGTAGCCATAACACTTTTCTTCTTTTCTATATCAAATATCTTCTTTGGCTTTTCTTTCTGAAGCTTGGGACAATCGCTTTTGTAGTGACCAAGTTTCTTGCATTCGTAATAGACAACTTCTTTATTTCTTGTCTTTTTGTATCCAGAGGATGTCTCAGAGAAGTTGTTATATTTTCTTGGATTTCTAAACTTCCTCTGTCTGTTCTTCCAGAGTTGTTGAACTCTTCTAGAGAGTAGAGATAACTCATCTTTTTCTTCTGATGATCCTCCAGAACTTTCTTCTTTACCTTGGAAAGCTTTAGATTCATATTTCTTATTAGATTTAAAAGAAAGGGATTTACTTTTCTTCTGGGGTTCATCTTCTTCTAATTCCATCTCGTAACTTCTTAAAGAGCTGATGAGTTCTTCCTGAGAGATTTAGATCTTTTGCAAGCTTTAGTGCTGCTACCATGGGTCTCCATTTCTTGGGTAAACTTCTAATTATTTTCTTTACATGGTCTGCAATAGAATATCCTTTGTCCTTCACTTTTAGACCAGCTACCATAATTTGAAACCCTGAGAACATTGCTTCAATAATTTCATCTTCCCCCATCTTGAACGCTTCTTACTTCTGAATGGGAGCTAGGGATGTTGTCTCTTTGACCTGTGTGTTGCCTTCATGTGTCATTCTCAAAGAGTCGAAGATGTTCTTAGATGATTCTCTATTTGTGATCTTCTCATACTCAATGTACGAGATGTCACTTAAGAGGATTGTTCTGGTCTTGTGATTATTTTTTAATTCTTTCTTTTGTTGATCTAGAATTTTCTTTCTTTCAAGCATCTGGCCGCTTTCGTCAATAGGGTCAGTGTAGCCATCAATTACCATATCCCAGAGATCAGCGCCATGGGCCAGAAAGAAACTCTCGATTATGTCCTTCTAGTAATCGAATTTTTCTCCATCAAACATTGGAGGTCTGCCGCTGATTCTATCTTTATCGTCATAGTTGTCATTGTTGTTCTAAACTAGTTTTGCCATTGTGTTTTTCAAGCTGGATCTTTTCTCTGACACGATTAAGTTTTAGCACCTAGAACCAAGCGCTCTGATGCCAATTGAAGGATGAAAAACACAAGAAAGGGGGTTTGAATTGGGTTTTTGATAACTAAAAACAATGAGACACAAATATTTTTATCCTGGTTTGTTTGAACTCAAACTAATCAAGTCCACCCGTCAAGGTTATTTTCCTCTATCAACGAGGTCTTAATCCACTACTAAAATCTTGATTACAAACACTATGACAACTTTCAACGTCTTCTTGAGATCTAACCACAACTTGGTTTCTCAAGGTACAAACAGTTTACAATAAAATGATGTGTTAACTTATGCTTCTTATAATCTTTATCACAACTGTGATGTATATATTATTTAGACACTCAAATTATAAAAACAACTTTTTGAAAATACGATGAAGACTTTGAGTTGTTTTTGAGAGACAAAGAGAGGAGAGAGATAGAGAGAGAGAGAGACATAGAGATTCGACAACCAAAACTTGTTGAAGATGTCTCTTTAAATAGTTGTGGCTTTGAACTGTTGGAAGATATCACAAAATGGTTATGGAAGGTGTTGATAAATTCCTTGAATAAACTTCCATAAATACAAATCTTGTCTCTAGACAGTCGTTACTTTTTGATTTACTTATAAGTGATAGTAACGCATCAGAATCAGAGAATACAAAGCAACCTGAAGCGTATATGAGATATCAGAGTTTGTTGCTTCCAACTTGGTGCTATCAGAAGTTCACTTTGAGCAGAACTTCTGTTATGAGCGTGATGTTGTTTTCAATTTTGTTTTTGATGAGATCTTCTTAAGACGTCAATTCTCTTCTATACAACAGATCTTATTTTCCTTACATCAGAACTTCTTCTGCATAACATATAAAAATTTAGAGAGTAAGATTGTTCAATGAAAATATAATTCCTTCAGAATCAGAATAGGTTATCATCATGTTTATTTGTTATCATCAAAACTTATTAAAATGATGTAGAACCAAACTATGTTCTAATATAATTCTCACCCTTCTGTTGTATATGATGTTTTATGCGACATCGTGAAGATTTTAAGGATAGTGGTGCTACGCACGAGGATAGTTGAGGAGTTTAGCTTAGTTACCTATTTTCTTAGGTAGTGAGTCTATGCTCTGCTCATGTAACATGGGGGGTATTTGAACTCATGTTTGTTGTGAAGAGATATTGTCATATTCTCTTATCTTGAGTTTGTATTTTAAGATATTATGTTGTGTGTCCTTGATGCCGATGTTTGGATTCTTATGACTTATTATGTATGAATTATGATCATGATTGTAGATGATTATAGTATGGGATATAATCATTTGATAAATTGAAGTAAATAATTATTCTGTTGTGATATGCATAATTTGATGAAGTATGAAGTTTAAATATGTTCTATGATTATAACCAGGAACATGCTGGTATTATTTATTTAGTTTTCTATGTTGGTGGAAAAACAACATGTGACACCCTTTTTATGTATGCATGTTATTTTACTTTGATTATATTATAAATTATTTGGGGGTTAGAAAGGGGTGTTACACCCGATACCCACAATTACCATCACTCCCCACATCCACGATTTTTTCAATTTGTTTGTGCATAAAAAGTGGCATCTCATCAATGTAGATTATCGATTGTGGTTTTTTTTATAATAGGAAGTGTATGAGGTGGTTTGGAAATCTGAGCTCCCTTGTTAACACTTGATTTGGATTTTGGGGTTGGAGAATCCGGGAATATTTCATCAACAACTTCGTTGTAAGAAGAAGCCCGCTTTGTTATACTTTCAGCTTGTGAAGTTTTTACCTTTTTAGGCGCAACTTTAGTTTTCACCGGTTGCAACAGGGGTTTCAAATTAATTGTTTCTGGAAAGGAGAATTTTCTCAATTGTTCATTAATGTGCAACTTTGTAGCATCATTCGCTTTAGAAAATTGATCCATTATGACTTCCAATTCGATTGTGATGGTTGTGTTGGATTTACCTTCCTTTGTCTACTCGTAGTCATCGAATGGAAGCCTTTTCCAATGAGTGCAAACCTCACCCATACGTATGAGTAAATTGAGCTTAGGTTTTTTTTGGAAATAATACAAGAACATGGAAGCGTGTAAGTTGTCCTTATTGTACATCCACATTTCAAACTATATAGCCCCATCATTTTTGCTCGTTTCGCTTAATAAAAAATAAAATTCAATCCCGCCCAAGATATGTTGTGAACCAACTGTGAATACAGAGTGTTTTCTTTGAATTTGTGTTCTAATACAATTTTGCTCCTACCAAATGTTGTTTGAATTTCATTATGTTGGTTTTGGAGTATTTGGTTCACAACATCCCATTTTCTACAAAGGTTACCCTTACTACCCAACTACTTCTTCAACGTCGCATGTGCATATTCTACTTTATTAGTTGTTGTGTTTCCCAAATGTCTAACACGGTCTTTCTAAGGATATACAAATTTTTTTCCACTTGATCAAGGATAGTCGACTCAAAGTGTTTCAATAAATTGGGATATTTGACACACAAGTTCCTAAAGTGTACCACATTCTCAATATACAACTCTTTAGTAGCAGAATTAAGAATATCAGTCCATGCACCCATTAAATTCTTAACCACAACATTGGATTTGACCATGCTTCTGTATTCACCTTTTTCTCTTTGGTGCGAACCGCGGGTTTTAGCCATGCTATCACATTTTTTGTTATATGATACCGACAAAGTATTGCGGTTGATGAAGGAAACATAGTGCCAACCGCATTCATAAGGTCGTTATCTCGGTCGGTAACAATAATTGTAGGCATATTTTTTGGATCTTTCAATAAAGTCTTGCAAATACCTAACGCCCAAGTGACGTTGTCTTCTTTCTCACTCTCCAAAAAACCAAATCGAACCGAAAATATCTTATCCGTAGAAGTGACACCAACAATTTATAGAAGCGGAAGCATATACTTGTTGGTCTTGCACGTCGAATCAATCATAAGAACGATTTGAAATGGGTTAAACAAATTGATACATCCTGGATGTGTTAAAAATGTCATGAATACTTACGTTGTCCTCACAAACTCTGTTCCTGGAAACATAGTGGTTATTGTCCAAATATTTCAATAAATGTTGCATTTCGGACCTCAAACCTCTTTGAGCAATGTGTTGTTTATAATGATAATTGTAAACCGACTTCTTATTTGAAACACATTCCACTCTATTCCATTTCAAACCAGCAAGTACGTTTATCGTCGCAACTTTGATCTACGACAATTCCGAAATAAATTCCTTCTCTACCGGCTTAAGTCAACATATAATTGGATACCCGTGTAATTTGGTGTTCAACGCATGATTATGCATATCAGACATGAAATTAAACCGCCATAAGCGGACACCCAGATTTCCTCGATCTCGTGTCATCATGTTTTATCTTACGAATTTTTGGAACATATTTTCCACTTCTCTTGTATGTCATCACACAAATGATTGACGAATTACTTGTCTCATTGTCGGACATTTCAATGACAATGCCAAACCCAAGTTTGCTAGCTTCCATTCGAACTCATTCAAGCATATGTGGACGAGTGGTGAAAGTTTTATCATTTGGAAATTGTTGTATGTGATCTATCACAACATCGATCATTTTATCAATGTCCTTCACCTCATTCAACTTATTGTCTTCATTGACCTTGTCCGGAACCTTTACGATAACTGTGAAAATATTGCCAGGGTACACTATACCTAGCATGTTA
This sequence comes from Vicia sativa, assembly GCA_021764765.1. NCBI lineage: Eukaryota > Viridiplantae > Streptophyta > Magnoliopsida > Fabales > Fabaceae > Vicia > Vicia sativa. Next base: position 259,109,961 of record CM038794.1, on the reverse strand, counting down.
AAAATAGAATTTCTGTTAAAATAGAATTCTGGATCTGTAACAAACTTATTTTCGGTTGTGCACTTGCGAATTTTGACAGGTAGCCTTGCATATCTGAAGTGACACTCTTTTCTTCTTCGACAAATCAGCTTCAATGCAGCAAAAGTATGTTGAAGTAAAGGAAGTTTACCTCAAATTTTAGCTTTCAATACTCACTTTGCTAATGTGAAACACCTGAAACTTGATTTGGAGACGAAAAATACATTGAGAATGATTAAAGTTTGTTGAGGGTTTTGGTTATAGGAAAAGAAAATGAATGAAATAGTTGAAATAGGTGACCATGCAACATTATAATATGGAAAGGGAAGTTTCGCATGTGCACATCTGAATTCACCTATCAGGATGTTTCACATGTGCACATCCGAACCCCCTCAAAATTTTAAAATTCAACGTATAAATATTAAAATGTGCAAAAAGGGTGTCTTCGGATATTCACATTCGAAACATGTTGATATGTGAATTCGGATGTGCACATGCGAAAGGTATTATTGAATTTTTAGCGGTGAGAATCACAACTACTAGGTGTAAAGAGAAATTCCCATGTGTTAATCATAAGCAGAAGCTTCTGAGGTTGCGTCGCGGAAACATATTTAACTTCTGGAGTCTTAATTTGCTTGTTAACTTAGTTATTAAATTTATTTTTGTTAGGATCTATATAACCGTTTATTTTGTGTATATAAACAACTTTATAACAAATATTTTTAATAAAATTTTAATATACAATTTCTTTCTCATTATAATAACCGAATTGCTTTTTCTCTCTTCTTTCATATTTATTTTTCATTCTCAACCTTATGCACCAACAAAATCAAATAAATAATTGTTTATCGCACTTATTTATAAACGCTTAAGTTATGACTTGGCTTTTCAAAACCTAGCATTCTAAATAATATTATTTTATTATCTTGTTTAATTAATACAAATTCCCTAACTATAAGGTCTTTCAAAATAACAAAATAATTTTTTTTTAATTAAACAATGAGTAAATGGCAAGTCATGGAAATTTGCATCAAGAGTTTATACGCACATTTCTCAAGCACATGCACATTTTCCCCCGTCAGTAATGTACATAATCTTCAACAAATAACACTTTGGTTGTAAATACGACGGACACATGTATCTTGGACAATCAGAATCCTTAGTACAATCGATTAGTGCTGTAATGAAAAAGATAAATAGTATATTGTTAATTAAATGAGATAAAATATAATTTAGAAAGAAAGTAAAGAAATCTATAAATGATAAAAAATACTTACCATCAACGTTCATTGCAAAAATAATTAGTGAGAGAAAGATGGTAATAGCATTAACAAATTTGATAACTTTAGACATATTCTCTTTGCAGGTAAGAAATCTTATTTAATTTTTTTTAACTTTATAGTTTATAAAGGATATTCTCTTAGAAAAAATCAAATAGTTTTTAGAGCTTATAGAGTTGTAAAATTTTTTAAGACATTATTAAATGTTTCTTAAATACATCAAAGAGTTGTATTTGCCTTTTTAGCACACTTTGTCAAAGAGTCACATTAAAAACTTAGGAATCATTTTTATTATACAAATTTTCCATTATTTTTGTAACGTTTCATGACAATAAGACATCATCACAAAAAGAGGAATAATATTTTAAATTCATCAATAATTTCTCGAGAGAACATGAAAAGTTCATAGTTGACGATGATTTATGTTTGAATTGATGGAGGCGTGTAAGGAGAAGTTAATTTAAAATTCAATCTTTTATGAAACTTTTCGTTATTACTTTTTTTCCCCACATTTAATAAGACTAATAATGAAGTGCTCCAATATTAATAAATGTAACAACCTCATGAGGAAACATTTTAGTTGTGTCTTAAAAAATGTTTGAGGTACTAAAAGGTTTTCTTCAACCTGTCAAACTTTAATTTCTTGAGGAGTTTGGTGAGTATACCAGTTAGTTGCAATTTTGTCTTGCAATACTCAAGTTCAATATTTCATTTGTTCACTCGATCCATAAGAAAGTGATACCTCATTTCTATGTGGTTATTTTGATAATGACACATAGAATGATTGGCTAGATCGATCGTTGACTGGTTATCTACAAACAACTTCTTGGGTTCAATGATCTTGAGCTCTTGTAGCAGCATATCGATCCATATTGCTTGACATGTGGCATACGATGCAACCACATTTTCAAATTCACACGATGACAAAGCTACGATGTTTTTCTTCATCAAGATCCATGAGAATGTAGCGCCTTCGATCATGAATATGCAGTCTGGATATTTTTTGAAATTATGGCACTATAACACAATTTAATACAAATGTACCAATATCAGAACAATGTCAAGACAAATGTTGTGACATTTGTTGACAGACCGAACAACATATATCAAAACTATAACTTGTACACAAATATATTGCAAAATTATAAATAACACAAGTAACTGGTTATCCAAGTTCGGTACAACTTCACCTACTCTAGGGCCTACCAAACCAGGAAGGAAATTCACTATGACAATATTAGTTCAAACCCTAAACAATCCCAATTTACAACTTCTTACCTAATCACAACCCTTGTTCAACTTCTACCTAAAAAACTTTCTAGATATGAGAACCTCTCTCAGTTCCTACCAATCACCTAAGTGATAAACTACAGTCACAAACCAATGACTAGACTCATAACTAGAAGATTACACTTCCAACAAATAATATTTAGTTTTTCTTAAAAGCTTCAACCAATAACAATACTCAACTGTTAGCTAAGAAGCTCATGAGTGAGAACAATAAGTTGATAAATATCAAGTAACAATCAGCTTACCTCACTGTATCAAAATGTACGTGGGTTACATACAGGAACACAAGAAACTCTAAAAACCTAAGACTTTAAGTTCCCCTAATTTTACAATTGTGAAAGCCTTGAATTACATTAGGTATAAGTTTCTCTTTAAATACTCCTCAGTAGTCCATGGCCTTCTAAATCTTCACCCAAATATTTCTTGATCCATAAGCTAAGGGTTGCACCAATTACGAAGAAAAATATCCTTAAATCTTGGAATAAAACATCAAGTTTCTTAAATTTTCTCAACATCCAATTTTAGAAACTTATGTACAACTGGAGATTAATAATTTGTTCCAGATTAAATCTTTTTGACTTGGGCAAATCATCGGGATATATCCAAAAGGAATATCACAAAATCAAATCAAATCAAATATGTCAAAAATCAAAACATCGTGTACTGATGTTTTGGTACAGTATGTCACAACATCTGTCTACAATGAACCTGACCATCATGTTAGAACATCTTCCGTAACATCTAGTTGTGAACCATATTTTAGAAAAATTATTGAGAATCTTAAAACCATGGTACTAACACTTTTCTTCTCGTCTTGATCTTCACTAAATAGGAATGAAAATGGCAATATGCATCTACATCTATGATGGTCTTATTTTGTCTTGGTATCAGCTCATCATGATCAATCATATCCTTTATGCATTTGAGCACCCTCTTCACTACAATTAAATGACATTCTCAGGATTTCTCCATGAATTTGCTCAACAATCACACACTTTGACTTATATTTGGTATGGTGATGCAAAGATACCTCAAGGATCCAATAATTTGTTTGTACAATGTTGCACTTAATATTTGCAACCCAAGGTACCTCAATGATCTAATTACAAACTTACCATTTGTAACCTTCTTCAACTTTACCCCAGTGTCCAATGGTGTTCCAGCTGCATTATAATTTCCCATCTTGAACCTGTTCAATAAGTCTAGGGAAAACTTCTTCTGGGGAAAGAACACTCCTTCACTTTTGTCATTGAACTTCATCCCTAAGAATTATTACAAGTTCTCTAGGTCGTACATTTATAATTCATGTATTTCAAGAACACTCTTTATTCCTTAGGCCATACATTTTAAATTCCTTGAATCTCCTTATTTGTCTCATTCATACCTGTGATCAAAAAATAATCTACACACATGTATAAAATGATTCGACTATCCCTGTTTGTATCATTGACATACATTCCATGTTCAGATACACATTTAGTGAAATCCGATTTGATCAAGAAGTTATCTATTCTCTTATTCCAAACCCTTGGGATTTGCTTCAAACCATAGAGAGCCTTCCTTAACTTATACTCATTCGACTTTTTCCTTTTGATTTCGAGTATTGGTGGTTGAGTGACATATACATCTTCTTCCAAAGGTTTATTCAAAAATTATAACTTTACATCCAACTGATGTATCTTCCACCCTCGGTATATTGATACCGACACAATAATTCTAATTATCTCTAGCCTTGTTGTCATACCCCAAAATTTTCCCTCACCTTATATTTTATTTCCTTGATTATATCATACACCATCATCTCAAAATTCATTTTTTTATATAAACAAGTCCGTTTATGACTACTTGTTTATGTCTTATTAATACAAGTTTGGCCTGGAATTTGAGTTGAGTTGGTGTTTACATGAGCTTTTGTTTTTGTTCCTTGAAGATTAATTTGTGGGGGTTTGGCCTGCACTCGCTTCTAAAGAAAGATAATGTCTAATCGAGTTACTTGAAGCTTGTAGGGAATTACTGGGAAGTTGAGTTATTTGGATTTTGTTGATGAACAAGTTAAAGTTGATTGTTTTTAAATTAAAAGGTTGATCTTATTGTTGTTTACTCGGTGTACCATGTTTTGCGCAAGGAATAACTCAAAATATGTCTTGGAGTTTCTAAGGGTAAAAGTTTCAATGACATTCAATTTCTTAAGTTTTGAATTCAATCCAAAAAAACAAGCTTTTGTTTTAAAGAATTCTCAATTGAGAAATAGAGAATAATTGATACACAAGTTTCAAATTTGGAATTCCATAAATAAATTCTACAAAGATTCAACCAAATTCAACAAGTCCAATTTGACACGGATTCTATTTAGTACAAAATTCCTACAAGTTACACAAAATTGTGACATTTATAAGCATTGACTCAAATTCTATTAAAATTCCCAAACAAGAATTAAAGTCTTTACAAGTAATGATGGAGTCTTACAAATTCAACATTCATCAAATTACAAAACAAAGAAAAATTTCCTAATTCTACGAGTGTTCTACAGCAAGGGCATTCTTCACTTTAAGTTGTTTCCTTGAACTTCAAGATTCTTGAGTCTCCACCCTTGAACTTGGTTATTCTCGACCCTTCCCCTTGAATTCTCCTTTGCAAGTCATGTTTTCACCTCTTGCTTTGCCACCACCGATAGTGCCCATCATTTTCCATGAAAACAAGAAGAGAAGAAATGATTAGCAAGAAATATGAATATAAACAAGATCTAATTTGTCAAAGAGTTTGTTTTTTGTTGTTAACTCATCATTAGGGATTGAGGCAAGAATCAGGTTCAAGATTTTGTCTATCATGGGTAAACGTTCAAGGCCTCATTCCCAAATTACAATGTCATCAATCATTGGCCAGAAAATTTCCATTTGCAAATCACAAACTACATGTTTTGTTCACAATAAGAATTTAAATAAAAAAGATAAAACTCAGAAACATACTCAGCAAGTACAAGTCCAACATCAAGTTCAACATATCAGTAACAATTCCATCCCAACAAATACATCAAAAAAGACAAAAAGTCAGCATGTCCAGCCCACATAAGCACAAGTCATATCTGTAAGTTCCAAAAAAGAGAAAGAAAGGCCATACGAGCATAAAAAAACAGACTTGCAGCCCAATAACATATCAAAATAATTAAGAGTCCAGCAATATTTTTCGTAGGTTTTGGGTTTTCCAGAAACCATAACCTTAAAAAGGCATCAGTTATAAAAGTATTGAACACTAATCACGTTATTAGTTACTTCACAGAAACTAATAACGGGTTTGAATTTCACCCTTAAATCTAGAGAGAACCATCGAGAATCTGAAAAATCAAACCCCAAATTAGGATAATAGAGAGAGAGACGAATTCGAGTCAGTAAAAAACAATTGAAATCGGAAAGACTCCACCGTTCGACGCCGCCGGAACCACCATTTAGGCGATTTCTGGGAGGCTAACCCTTCTGTTTCTGGCGAGGTGCGTACAGAGAGAAAAGGGAACATGCATCGCGAGAGAGAAGAGGAGAGTTTTTTTGTTTTGTTTTAACGTTTTTTCCTGATTATGTGTATTAATTAACTCTTTGTTTATGATAATGTGTGTTAAGTGTGAGGTTAATGGTGGTGAGACTTGTCACCACCTTTAATCATTTTCTAGAAGATATCATACTCTAAGCCTTTACCACTCATCAAAGCATCTACACCGTTTGATCGTTCAGAGTTTCCTGGTATTCTAATCGTGTGGGTGGAAGTAATTCCTATTGTACACCCTCTCCTTTGGACATACACCGGATTCTGCAGAATCCTGTTTGGGCCCGTTATTTGGGCCTGGACTCCTCTATGGCTTTCTTTTCTGCACCCCCAGATTTACTTCCAACAGGCTATTCCTAAACTCTTTCCCTTTTTAATTGATTTTTATTTTATTTTATTATTATTTTATGCCATTAAATTCTTATGAATGTATTAAATAATTATTAGTGTTATGATAGTTTTTATTTGGTAATTATCAATTAAACTATTAATTGACTTTTATCAAATAAAAAAAATCAATTCTAACAATGATTTAAAGTTTTGGGCTTGTATTGTGTGATACGTTTTAGTGTATAGCTCATATGTTTGTACGTTTTATTCACAATTGCACACCTCATATACTTGACATTAAATGACTCAATTTCCTTTAACTTGGCTCATGTGCCATATGGGTCTCATAGTTGGGAATGAGCATGGTCATTCTTACGAGGTTAATCGAAACCCTTGTTGTTTCAATTAACCATAACCGGAATAATTTGGTCCATACACCATTTGTCCATGTACAAGGGTTTCATAGTTGGGGATAGGAGCACCTATCCTCACAAGATTAATTAAGTCCATATACTTGATTAATCATAACCCGATTCAATTTCTCACTTTCTCATATACCAAACGCTAAAACACCTTCATAATAAAAATACTTCAAATCTCGATCCAATGTCGAGTTTCTTTTCAAAATATTTTCATAAATAAATACTCCACTTCTTTCTTCCCAAGCGTATGGTAGTCAGTCCAATTTCGACCCTCGATTGTACGTTTGGTTTCTTTAATTGAACCTGATTAAGCGAATTTTTATTCGCATCACCCTTTCTTAAATAAAAATTTTGGGTAGAAAAAGATGATTAGGATGGTTCTGTCCACTCATTCGAGTACTTAGAGCGTTAGCCGTTGAACGCTTATGGTCCGATGCTCGTCTCCGATATAAAAATAACTCAACTCACTCAATTCTTTTCCCTCATATGCGATTACCAAACACGTTTCTTACAAAGAGTGTGCAATAACCATTTCAAATAAGAACAAAGACCTAGCTTTTCAAACAAACTAAACAAGTCAAAGTTCAAGCATTTGAAATGTCCAATGCACGAGTTTTTTTTATAAAATCAACACAACCAACTTAAACATTTTCAAGAAGAACTACGAAGTTTTGACTTTCTCATTGCACGTGGGAATACGTAGGCACAAGGTTTTGAAGCCACGAAAAACTCAAAATAATAATAAATAAACCCCTTTTCTTCTTTCTTATTTCTCGATCATAACTTAGAAATTAGCGAATTTACACACACACTTAGAACTAAATGGGTCCATTGAGTATGATGGATGTGAGGGGTGCTAATACTTTCCCCTTGCATAACCGACTCCCGAATTCACATCTTTTGGTCTTGCAGACCGCCTTATCCGACTTCGTGGGTTTTATCTATATTTTCTCGTTATTTTTTTAGAGCAAATAAAATTAGGTGGCAACTTCAATATTTTAAAATAACCGATGAAAAAAACCAGTCATCACAGATGGCGACTCCACTAGGGACAAATTTTGACTAAGCGTGTCAACCCTAGTTTAGCTCTTTGTATGTGTGTTTATTTTTGTTTTCTTCCTATTTCTCTATTTTATGTGTATAATTTAGTCATTTCATTTCCTATTGCTTTAATTATTACCTTGTTGATATATTATCTTGTGTGGGAATGATGGATGGGATTATAGGAAAAGCCCACTACCAAGGCTATAGAACACATAAATTAGAGTGGTTGCGTAGTATTGATTTGCTAGACGGAAATGCTTAGTAAGTTGGTGCTAAGATCACACCTAAGGGAGGTTCTTTAGAAGACATTTTCTCCGATTGTAAGTTGTTTTTGTGTTGATGATAATGTTGTTAGAAGGGATTTTTCCTCTAGTTTAACCTTTAAGGAAATCTAACCTTTGGGCTTTAAGAATACTTAAATGAGACGTTCTTGGCTACATCATCAAAATCACAAATTTATTTGTGGTGATAATGACATAACCAATTTGGGATCAATGATTTTGAGTATCGCATTTAGATCCTTGTGTCGAGGATTACGTTTTGTTAGACCATTAGACCTGCTTTGTCTATTCGGGATAATGTGTAATCTTCCCTCAAACCTAATTCTCAAAAAACAATTGTAGCCTTGCAAGTATCAATTGAGATGGACTCCAATATCAGAATTTGGGTGTGTTGTATCACAAAAACCTAAGAGCCATCCTGGGGGGATTTGTTGGGTAGACGTCAAAACTATATCCAGCCATCCTAAAAAAAACACTTTAACACGCTAATGTTGCATCACATTACATTGCATCCATCATGCATGAAAAATAATTTGCAATATTTCTTTTCCATTTGCAGGAATCCTAAAGACTTAGTAAGAAAACAATTGACAAATGTATGACAAGAAGCATATCAATCCAATCAAGGTCAAGATGCCAAAGTTGGATGTTTTGTTACGTTTAAAGGAGAAGGTCAGGACGGATGATATGACCACCTTCACAAGAAGATATGGTCACATCTTGAAGCTTTTGGATACAAATGTAGATGTGCGTGCCTTGGTTGCTTTGTATCAGTATTATGACTCTCCGCTTCGGTGTTTTATGAAATTACTGGCAGCAGATACGTGATGTCACAGAGAATGTTATGACACGGTATCTGACACTCTGTTAACAATTCACACAGTTAATTGAAACAGCAGTAAAGAACACAATCAATTGTTTACCCAGTTCAGTGTGTAACTACACCTACATCTGGGGGCTACCAAGCCAGGGAGGAAATTCACTATTAGTAGTATTAATTCAGGAATAAACCAACAAGTTTATCTCCTTCACTTAAAACCTACCCAATGAAACCTCAATCTAAGTCCTACTTAGACCTGAGTTCCTACTCACTCCCCCTCAATCATAGCAGTGATATAAACCTATTGTTTAATAGAATTGTGAAGACACTCTTCAATAAACATACTTGATTTTGCTTCAAAGCTTTTAATCAAGAGACACAACACTCATGCTTCAAAGCTTTGAGTGAACAAATAACCCTTACAACCAAATCCTAGTCCAAGGCACTTATCAAATGATAATTGCTTGGCTCACAAGAATAACTACAATTCACAAATTAACAGTCTGCTTTTCCTTTTATAGAAGCAGTAACAAGACTTCAGTTTTGGGCTTCCATAATAATAGCTAGGGTTCACTTAATTTAACCTAAAGACTTGGTCTTTTTAACAAACCAATTTAAGGTTAAATAAGATTAACCATAGAGCCACGTGAGCATGTGATCCAATAACACAATTCATAATAAAAACAGCTCAACAGAAATCCTGAAAAGTCTCAAGAAAGTGAATCTGCAGAACAACAAATGTCACACAGAATGTCATAACATTGGTTATGACATCACCATTCTTCTCAGATTTCAAAGAAAGCGACTCCCAATCTGAGTTGTACTTGAATTAACCTTCTTCTGCAGAATTTATCTTCAACTCTGAATTTGATGACATCAGTCAAGACATTGACATATACTAGTTTTACCAAAAATTAAAGCCAACATAAAAACACTTACAAACTCCCCCTTTGGAATTTTTTTTGCTAAAACAAACTAAACTATCAGAGCACTAATGCAGTAGAAATAAAGTAACCGATCTAAGCTACTAAGCTAAAAAAAAAAGAGCCTAAAAGATAAATTCTACCCACAATTGCCCATAAATTCTTCTCCCCATTTTTAGCCACAAAGGGGCCAAAGGTGCCAGTACATAATCCCAAAGCTCATTATATAAAAGAAGTAGCAGAGTTAAGTATTACAACAAGTATTGAGATCCATAAATCCAAAACAAACAAGACTAACACCAACAGAAGAAAAATCAACAACAAAACAACAAAAAAAATAACCCAAGTAACAGCAACACAATGATCACAAATCAAGTACTTTCTTCTCCTAAAGAAGCACTGTGGTATGTAGCATCTTCTGAACTGCTATCAGCACCAGTCTCTTGATCTGCATCAGCATCCTCATTCAAATCTGCAGCAATATCCTCAGCTAGCCTTTCATCCTCAACCTCGGTGTCTTTTTCCTTCTCCAAGGTAGAAATCAGCTCCTATAGAGTTTGCTTCTTTGCTTCCAGTTCCCTGCAAGTCTCCTTGAGCACAACAATGACACCAACTTTCTGAGAGTTAACTTTGACATTTGATGTCTCAGCAGATGTCATGACAATGTCTGGGACATGTTTCCCTTGAAACAACTTGTAGTGGAAACCAAGAGCAGGAGCTCTTTTACAAACAGAATCTCTGTCTACCAAGATGTCAGGGTATTGGTCAGTTATAATACCACACAGGAGGGAAGGAAAGGCTATTGGACCTTTGATAGCATAGTTGTCTGCATGTTTTAAAGTTTGCTCAAAGATATAGGTCCCATAATCAAACTTTGCTTTTGTTCCAACAACAAAAATAAATCTTCCTAGGCCAATGGAGATGGTGGTCTTGTGATTTGTAGGAACCCAGTTGGCTGCACCTATCTTGTGCAGAATTGCAAACTTGACACTCAGTTTGCTAGCAGTCAACTTTCCCTTCAATGGCCATTGTTTCACTTGCTTTGCAGTGATGGTTTGGCTTACTTGGTTATCTGTTTCTTCAAGCTCAGGTTGAGCATCATCAGATCTTCCCAGATATTTGTTGATTACACTTGGAGAAACCTTCACTTTTCTTCCTCTCACAAACACATTTTTAAAATCTGCTAACCTTCCATCAGCACAGCCACTAGTCAAATTAACAATAAATTTCTTTACCAAAATATCATAACAATTTGTAAATTTGATCACAGTTTTCATCAGCCCAGCTTCCTTGATCAGGTCCATAACATCCTTGCATTCAAGGGCACTCCTGTTCAACTCCCTTTCTAAGGCAATTCTTTTTAGACAGACATACTTCCACCTGCTAGCACTCTCTGGATGGTGGAAAGAGATGTTATCAATAGCCACCTCAGGAACTTTAGGCAGTTTTCCAAGAGAGGGTTTCTTCCTGAGTGGAATGTCTGTGACATTCTCTTCAACATCAAAATCTGAATCCTCATCAGATTCTGAGGGTTCAGGGACCTTTCTTTTCTTGATGATTGGAGTTCTATTTGGTCTTGAGATACCCCCAACAGACTTCACTCTACCATTCCCTTTGGAAGTTCCAGCCTTTTTGTCTTTATCAACCTTTTCTCCAGCCTTGCTTTCAGCCCTGGGAGTCTCATGAACAGCTTCAGCAACCCTCTCCTTGGAAGGACTTTGAGTAGAATTCTGCTTTCCTTTTCTACTCATCATCCTCTTAGCTATGCTAGGGTTAACACTAGCAATAAGGTCATTATCAGAGAATTCTTCATCAAGATCAATGACAGGAGGCTCAACACTTTGATTAGGGGTTTTCTCTGGAGATTTTTCCAGGTTGTCAGCAACAGGTTTCTCAGGAGATTCTTCAAGAATTTCATCAGAAGAATTCTCTAGACGCTTCTCCATGTTTTCATCAACAGGTTTTACAGGAGACTTATCAGTGGTGTCAGCAACAAATTTCTCAGGGGATTTATTAGAAGGATCATTAATAGGATCTTCAGGGGATTTCCTAACATTGTCATTAGATGTCTTGACATTCTGTGTGACATCTGAATCAGTTGCTAAATTAGGGCTAGCAGATTCTTGATTCAAAGGAATAGAAACCCCAGGTACAGAGTGATTCTCATTCAGAATCCTATTAACTATTCTAGCTATGGCTTGATGAACATATCTAGAACCCTCCCTATTAGCTCTCTCAGGAGGAACAGAGGAAGATGGTTCAGTAGTCTTACCAGATGGAGAGACTTAAGACCTTCTTGTATGTCTGGTACGAAGTTTCTTGACCCTCCCAGGATCAGTTTCCATGGAACGTAGAGGAGTAACCTCCAGAACCTCAGTCTGCATTGTTTCTGCGTTTGCCCTAAACCCAGAATCAGTGGGAGAGGGAGAACCAACTTCCTTTGATGATGAAGATGATGATGACATGCTTTGTTGAGACATCTTGAGAGACTGAGAAAATAATTGACAGGAAGTTTGAGAGTTTCTGTTGAGGGAATGGAATGTGATACATTCAAATGGAAAAACTGGGATATATATATATATATATATATATATATATATATATATATATATATATATATATGACCCTTCCTCTTCTTAAATTTTTGAAAAGAGAGAGGGAAATAATTAATTAGCCCAATCACAATTAAATTAAATAAAATGTCTCTTTCTTCCCTTGTTGTAAGCAATATTAATTGCTACAACTCTTCATATTGACAAATACCCAACTTGCCCCTTAAAATCTCAAACTGACTATCATCAAGAGCTTTAGTAAAAATGTCAGCCAGTTGAAGTTCAGTGGCTACATGCTCCAATTTAATCACATTCTCTTCCATAAGATCTCTGATGAAGTGATGTCTAATGTCAATATGGTTAGTCCTGTTGTGTTGAATAGGATTCTTGGAAATATTAATAGCACTCAGGTTGTCACAGTACAATGTCATGACATCCTGTGTGACATTGTACTCAGTCAGCATTTGCTTCATCCAGATCATTTGAGAACAACTGCTACCAGCTGCTATGTATTCCGCTTCAGCAGTAGATAAAGACACACAATTTTGCTTCTTGCTGAACCAAGAAACAAGATTGTTTCCCAAAAAGAAGCATCCTCCAGAAGTGCTTTTTCTATCATCACCACTACCAGTCCAATCAGCATCACAATAACCAGACAGAATTGGTTCACATCCATGAGAATACAACATACCATAATTGTAAGTTCTACTCACATACTTTAGAATTCTTTTCACCTGGTTGATGTGACTTACTTTAGGTTCATCCTGGTATCTTACACACACTCCAACAGCAAAGGCAATGTTAGGTCTGCTAGCTGTTAAATACAGTAGACTTCCTATCATGCTTCTGTACAAGCTTTGATCTACATTTGTCCCACTTGTGTCTTTGGATAACTTTAGATGAGTAGGTGCAGGAGTCCCCTTATGACTAGCATTTTTCGTCCCAAATTTCTTGATAATATTCTTTGCATAGTTGCTTTGAGAGAGGAAAGTTGAGTCTTCCATCTGTGTGACTTGTAGTTCGAGAAAGTAAGTCAATTCTCCCATGAGGCTCATTTCAAACTCAGCTTGCATTTGGTTGGCAAAATGTCTCACCATTTTATCTGACATTCCTCCAAACACTATGTCATCAACATAAATTTGAGCCACCATTATCTTTCCTCCTTCATCCTTGACAAAGAGAGTTTTATCCAAACCTCCTTTCCTGTATCCTTTATCAATGAGGAATTTTGTCAACCTTTCATACCAAGCCCTAGGAGCTTGTTTCAGACCATATAGAGCTTTCCTCAATTTGTAAACATGATCAAGAAAGTTAGGATCCACAAATCCTTTAGGTTGTTCTACATATACTTCCTCATTTAAGTATCCATTTAGAAAGGCACTTTTCACATCCATCTGAAACATCTTGAATTTCAGAATGCAAGCAATTCCTAGTAGCAATCTGATTGATTCCAGCCTGGCCACAGGAGAAAAAGTCTCATCAAAATCAACTTCTTCAACTTGAGTGTATCCTTGAGCAACAAGTCTTGCCTTATTCCTAGTGACAACCCCTTCTGCATCTGACTTGTTCTTGTAGATCCACTTTGTGCCAATGATGTTTGTTCCTTCTGGTCTAGGAACTAACTCCCATACTTCATGCTGTTTGAACTGGTTCAATTCATCTTGCATTGCTCCAATCCAATATTCAACAGTCAAAGCCTCCTTAGTATTCTTTGGTTAAATCTTAGACACAAAACAAGAGTTTGAGATGAATTATCTAGATCTTGTAATGACTCCACTGTTAGGATCTACTATGATGAGTTCCTTTGGATGATATTTCTGAACTCTGATTGAAGGATGTTTATTGGCTTCTTCTGGTTCAGAATTTGGTGAAGTAGGGATAGGCACATCATCCTTATTAGACACTTGAGGTGATGTCTCAAACAATGTCTCAACATCATATGGGACATTTGTTTCCTCATGGTGATCATCAACTATGACATTTATAGACTCCGTCATAACTTTTGTCCTAGAATTGAATACCCTATATGCTCTGCTGTTTGTAGAGTATCCCAGAAAAATTCCTTCATCACTTTTAGAGTCCATCTTTCTCATTTGTTCATGATCTGTCAGAATATAGCATTTGCTTCCAAACACATGGAAATACTTCACAGTAGGTTTTCTTCCTTTCCATATTTCATACAGGGTGGAGGATGCTCCCTTTCTCAAGGTGACCCTGTTGTGGACATAACAGGCTGTATTCATAGCTTCATTTCAAAATGAATAGGAAGCTTCTTGGCATGTATCATTGCTCGAAAATTTCATAGTAGTTCGTTCTTCCTTTCCACAACTCCATTTTGTTGAGGAGTTATAGGTGAGGAGAACTCATGATTGATTCCTTCCGAGGAATGTGTCATCAAACTTGCTATTCTCAAATTCCTTTCCATGATCACTTCGATTCGACAATGCATCCTTCTTTTTCTCTTTGAAGTCTCTTGCATAATTCTTTAAAACATCAAAACATCGATTTTTCCTCGATGAAGCTTATCCGTAACTGAAAAATCATCCACAACAACATAAGTATATCTTTTTCCACCAAGGATTTCAACTCATAGGGCCCATCGGATCCATGTGCAAAGTTCTAGCACCTTAGAGGTGGTCAGATGTCTTGACTTTGGATGTGACATTCTGGTTTGCTTTCCAACCTGACATTCACCATAAACTCTCCCTTCATCAATGTGAAGTATTGGAATCCCTCTGACAGCCTCCCTGGATATGATCTTTTTCATCTCTCTAAGATGTAAATGACCAAGTTTTTGGTGCCACAGTTTCACTTCCTTTTCTTCTTTGCCTGTAGTGCACACAGAAGAATAGTTAGTGTCCTCAGACTCCCATAGGTAACAGTTGTCCTTTGATCTGACTCCTCTCATAATAACTTCTTGTTTTTCATTAGTTACAAGACATTCAGACTTGGTGAAGTTGATCTTGAATCCCATATCACATAGTTGACTGATGCTTATGAGATTGGTAGTAAAACCATTTACCAGCAACACTTCATTTAGGTTTGGAACTCCAGAGCAATCCAAGTTTCCAACACCTTTGATTTCTTCTTTAGATCCATCTCCAAAAGTAACAAAACTAGTTGTATGAGGTTTGACATCATACAGAAGGTTCTTGATTTCCAATCATATGCTTAGAGCATCCACTATCAAAGTACCAATCTTCCTTGGCAGAAACTCTAAGGGAGGTGTGAGCTATCAAGGCTGCAGTCTTCTTCTTCCATTGTTGAGTATATGGTACCTTGTTGGTCTTAGGTTTGACATAAGGGATCTGATTAGGATATCCATATAGCCTGTAGCAAAATGGCTTTATGTGCCCAAACCTTCCACAATAATGACATCTCCATCTTTGAAACTTTTTCTTCATGTTTCTCTGATCTTGATGTTGAGTCCTATGTTGTGACATCTGCTTTGACATAGGTTTATCAGGTCTGTTCTCCTTCTTATTATCAGCAAATTTCTTTGCAGCCACATATCCTGAACCAGACACATTTCCTGCCCTATGTTGTGACATCTTCTTTGACATTGGTTTGCTAGGCATGTTCTTCTTCTTGTCACCAGCAGGTTTCTTTGTAGCCACATATCCTAGACCATGCATATTTCCTGCATTTTGTCCAATCTGAAGGATTTCCTCCAACATATCAGTTCCAGTTGTCAGCATCTTGACAGACTTAGTTATCTGGTCAAGTTTGGAATTTAACACTATAACTTCATTGTTGAGATGACTTATAGTAGCAGTGTCTGCCTTCTTCTTAGCCTCCAACTTCACATTCTCAGCTTCCAACTTCACAATTAGCTTTTTCTATTTCTCATTTTGCTGACATACTTTAGCACTTCTGATACACAGCTTCTTGTAAGTGTCAGCAAGTTCTTCAAATGTCACTTCCTCATCACTAGAATCATTATCAGAGTTACAAACTCCAGAGAGAACAATAACTAGTTTGGCAGATTCTTCTTTAGAGTCACATCCTGAGTCACCATCAGACCAAGTGACAGCCATTCCTTTCTTCTGTTTCTTTAGAAAGGTAGGACATTCAGCTCGAATTTTCCCATATCCTTCACACCCATGGAACTAGATTCCTCTTCTTTGACTTCCCTTTTCTTCAAACTTGGATCTTCTGTTGGAGTCATAAGTTCTGCTAATGTCAGATGGGATGTTCTTGACATTGGACCTTGACTTTGGATCAACTCTCTTGATGAGTTTGTTGAACTGCCTTCCAAGCATAGCTATTGCTTCTGAGATCTTTTCTTCATCATCTTCCTTGCTTTCATCTTCAGTATTGGATACAAGGGCTATGCTGTTGTTTTTCTTGTCAACATTGTCACTGATCCCCATCTCAAATGTCTGAAGAGATCCAATAAGTTCATCAACCTTCAAGTTGCAGATATCTTGAGATTCCTCTATAGCAGTCACCTTCATTGCAAACCTCTTAGGCAAGGATCTGAAAATCTTTCTCACTAGCTTTTCTTCTAACATCTTCTCTCCCAATGCTCCTGAGGTGTTGGCAATCTCCAAGATGTTCATGTGAAACTCATGAATAGTTTCATCTTCCTTCATCTTCAGATTCTCAAATTTGGTAATGAGCATCTGAAGTCTTGACATTTTCACCTTGGATGTACCCTCATGAGTGGCTTTGAGAGTGTCCCTAACATCCTTGGCCAGATCACACTGATGTACAAGTCTGAAATATTTTTGTCAATTCCATTGAATAAGGCATTCAATGCTTTAGAGTTGCCCAGTGCTAGCTCTTCTTCTTCTTTTCTCCATTCTTCCTCAAGTTTTAGGCTAGTAGTCCCATCTTTCTCAAGCTTGCTGGGATGTTTCCATCCTCTGTCAGCAGCTCTCCACGCCTTGTTATCCAGGGACTTTAAAAATGCAACCATACGAGGTTTCCAGTAATCATAGTTAGATCCATCCAGAATAGGTGGTCCACTCCCAAATTCTCCTTCCTTGTCCATAACGCCAGAAAATAATATCCCTAGATCTCACCCAAAAATAACAGGCAGGGTGCCTTCTCTGATGCCAATTGAAATTCCTGGCAGCAAATACGTGATGTCACAGAGAATGTTATGACACAGTATCTGACACTCTGTTAACAATTCACACAGTTCATTGAAATAACAGTAAAGAACACAATCAATTGTTTACCCAGTTCAGTGTGTAACTACACCTACATCTGGGGGCTACCAAGCCAGGGAGGAAATTCACTATTAGTAGTATTAATTCAGGAATAAACCAACAAGTTTATCTCCTTCACTTAAAACCTACCCAATGAAACCTCAATCTAAGTCCTACTTAGACCTGAGTTCCTACTCACTCCCCCTCAATCATAGCAGTGATATAAACCTATTGTTTAATAGAATTGTGAAGACACTCTTCAATAAACATACTTGATTTTGCTTCAAAGCTTTTAATCAAGAGACACAACACTCATTCTTCAAAGCTTTGAGTGAACAAATAACCCTTACAACCAAATCCTAGTCCAAGGCACTTATCAAATGATAATTTCTTGGCTCACAAGAATAACTACAATTCACAAATTAAAAGTCTGCTAAATCTTCAATGCAGTTCAAAAGCGCAGCAGCAGAATAAGGGTTATTTTCCTATTATAGAAGCAGTAACAAGACTTTAGTTTTGGGCTTCCATAATAATAGCTAGGGTTCACTTAATTTAACCTAAAGACTTGGTCTTTTTAATAAACCAATTTAGGGTTAAATAAGATTAACCATAGATCCACGTGATCATGTGATCCAATAACACAATTCATAATAAAAACAGCTCAACAGAAATCCTGAAAAGTCTCAGGAAAAGTGAATCTGCAGAACAGCAAATGTCACACAGAATGTCATAACATTGGTTATGACATCGGTCATTCTTCTGCAGATTTCCAGCAAAGCAGTTTACTCCCAATCTGAGCTATACTTGAATTAACCTTCTTCTGCAGAATTTGTCTTCAACTCTGAATGTCATCACATCAGTCAAGACATTGACATATACTAGTTTTACCAAAAATTAAAGCCAACATAAAAACACTTACATTTTACTTTTTAAGACTTTCAGTTGACTCCAACCATTGAAGAATTTGAAGTTTTCCTTGGATGGCCTTTGAAAAGTGGCATCCCTTTTACCAGTTTAGGAGAAAAAGTGACGTCTGATTGGCTAGCGGTTGTGTTGTATCTTCCAGTCAAGGAAGTGGCACCCATGTGCAAGGCTAAAAAGGTTCTCCGAAAAGCATTGGAGAAGGCAAAGGAATTGGCAGAATCGAACAATACAAATGCCTTTTATGTTGTTCTTGATATACTCATATTTGGGATTGTCATGTTTCCTAGTAGTGAAGAAGAGTTTCTGGAAGAATATGTTGTTAGTGTGTTTGTGTATAGGAAGAATCTTGTTCCAGCACTTGTAGCGGATGTGCTGTATAACCTTCATATTAGGCATGAAAAGAAGAGATGTGTAGTTCTATGTTGCACTCCTTTGTTGTATTCATGGTTCTTGTCTCACCTACCAACTAAAGGTCTATGGTACGACATCTTGAAAGATCTGTCATGGTCTCAGACTTTAGCTTGCCTCACTTCATATGTTGTGGTATGGTATTTACCAAATCGGAATGTAGGAGAAGTTATTACTAACTATGGAGATTTTCCTAATGTCCCGCTGATAGGATCACAAGGTTTTATTAATTACAACCCTAGGTTGGCTTTAAGACAGTTAGGTTATCCTTTGGAGACTGAACATAATGATTCAGTGCTGAGGGAACTCATTATGGAAGATTTTGGGAAAGGAAATCCTCAATTATTGAGACAAATCAGAAGTGCTTAGGCTCGAATCCATAGGAAGGGAAGAGAGCTGGGAAAAAGAGATTGCATCACAAATGAACCCTATAAATAGTAGGTAATTGGTAGAGTCAAAGAGGTCAAGCTTTCGTACGCTCCGGTGATCCCTGTTAAGGTTCCAGATCCTTAAATTGCTCATGTTTCTATTGAAGAAGTGGCCAAGCTTAGAGTTACTATCTTGGAAATGTAGGAAGAAGATCTGCGGCTTCAATTCGCACTCAGCCATGTCTCACATGAGATGGACAACTTAACGTTTAGTCTTTATGAGAAGGATGCTGAGCTTCTAAAAAGTCAGGACCAGTTGGAAAAAGAAAGAAAAGCGAAGTTCCGTGTGAACGAAGATTTAGATTCAGCTAATTTTGAGTTAAGTGAATTTCGTCGTAGGTTGGCTGAAGTTGAACAACAAAGAGGACAAGCATATGCAGATGAAGAAAGGGCTATCAAAGCAAAGGTAGACTTAAGAGTAACTATTACCACTTAAATCCGAGAGTTATAGGTTGCACTGAGAAACATTGAAGCCAGTTTGGCGCATGAAACTCGCCTTAAGGAAGAAGCTCTCATGGCATGTAGTGTAGACCCTGAGGAGTTGGACCAGAAGATCCAAGAGTTGGATATTGCAAGACATCATGTAATCCAATGGAATACAACATATGGAGAATTAAAGATTAAGTGTGACGAATGGCAGGAAGAAGCCCGACGTCAAAATGAACTTTGGGCAGATCGAGGGGAGACCATCTTTAACCTAGAAGAGCAAAACAAGGATTTGTATACCAAGTACTCAGGCTTGGTAGAATTCTGTAGACAGTTAATGGTGGAAGTCCCATGGAGGCTTCAATTAGCTATCGAAGTCCTAGAGGAAGACCAGGTGCCCCCAGCAGTGGGGTACTTCGTTTTTCTCTATAAAGGTATGGTGAAGCGATTTAAAAGGGAGATAAGAGAGCTCAGGCCCCGAAGAGGACATCATTTCTGATTTAATTACCTTGGTGTGTTTTTTCAGCTTCATGTATTTAATGAACTAAAGCAGACATGCGAGTCTTGCTCTTTATTTTCTTACAAAGAATGATGCTTGTATTCAACTTTTATGTTTGGAATGAAGGAGCTGATTATCCATTTATTGTGCTGATTGCTTACAAGACAACGAGTATGATAAAGATCCTTGGAAATAGGAACATGATCATAAACATTCTGCATTAACCATACATAATCATGCATTTTTTTTATATAAAACAAAAGGACTCTAAGCTCATCCCATTTCCTCTCGTCCAGATTCAAGCTGACTACTCAGCATCTGTACGGTACGAGGGCTAATACAAAGAAAGCTATGGATCAATACTAAGCTAGACAAGATACTATGCAAGGGGATATCGACGGGTTGAAGTCCAAGATGGACCAGCTTATGGAGATTATGACTGCTCAACACAGGAGGGAAAAAGAACGAGCCGCCAATGAAGCTGCTACTATTGCTGCTACTGGAACAAACAATGCTTCTACTTTCAATATTCCACCACAACTCAAGCTGCTAACACTATTGGGTCATCCTTCGTCACCAATACGGTAACTACTGCAATTCCTCCTTTTGCTATTGGCAATACAACAGTCCACCGAAATGTCAACAACGCTCTGTCTCATTTGGCTGGTGTACAAGTACCAAACCCGTTACTTCATGGGATGCCTGCTGATTTCTTCAATGAAGCCAACCATATTGGTACCACTACTGCAACACATGTTGCTACACGGGCTGTGGGAAATAATGAGCAGAACTAGGATGAACATGATCAAGAGAACAATTGGTATGTGTCTCCTCAAGCCGATGAAGATATGCAAGATGATTATATGAGGCAATATTACCATAACACCGTATCTTTGGGCAGTCCTGTTCCTTTTCAAGATATGGTTGCGTAGAAGATGTGCAAAGATTTGGATGAACAAATGAAATATTTGAGAGGGAAGAATACTGTTGGAATGAGCGCGTTGGAAATGTGTCTTGTACCTGATGTTGTGATCCCACCGAAGGGGGTAAGTTATCTTGAGAACCACTTGCGGATTAATTTCTGCAAGATGGAAGCACATATCAAAGATTGCAAACTAATGATACACTATTTCCAAGACAGCCTTACAAGGGAATCTCTTGATTGGTATATGCAATTGGAGAAGTCTGACATTCATTCCTGGGATGATTTGTCTGCTGCTTTTTCTAAACAATATCACTATATTAGTATCATGGCTCCTAACCGTATGCAACTACAAAATATGTCTCAAAAGGAGAAAGATTCCTTTAAGGAATATGCCCAAAGGTTGAGAGAAGTTGCTGCAAGAGCTCAACCGCCTTTAGTGGAAAAAGAATTGAATGATTTGCTTATGGAAACTCTACCATCTTAGTACTATGAAAGATTGCTAGGGAGTACCTTTTATGATTTCTCTAACTTGGTGATGGTAGGTGAAAAGATATAAGAAGGTCTAAAAACTGGTAAGATATTAGGAGGAATTGTTGGATCGCCTGCTGCAAAAAAATTGTTTAACGGTTTTAAGAAGAAAAAGGCTGACGCCAATATTGTCTATGAACCAAAGGGTAGAGGAAGAGGGCGACAGTTAGTCAAACCTAATCTTATTCAGGTTCCATACATGCCATACCCTTACGTTGCCACCATGCAATACCCTGGAATGCCTTATCAACAACAGATGCAGATACTAATGGCTTTTCCTGCCCAAATCTCCCCAAATCAAGCTTCTGAACAGCAACAGGGCAAAAGGCCTAGAAAAGGTCAAGTCAAACCTAAGGTTGCTAAGTACCGCAAATATACTAAGGAGGAAATCCAGCCGATTCCTATGACGTATACTGGTCATCTACCATATCTAGTTCAAGATGGAAAGGTGGTGCCTAAAGAGTTGAAGCTTGTGCCTGGCCCATCCAAGCCATGGTTCAATGAAAATGTAAGGTGTGCTTACCATGCCAATTCTCCTCGTCATACTACTGAGGACTGTTTTGCATTCAAGTGCAGGGTTCAGGAGCTTATCGATCAAAATTTGGTGACTTTCGCTGATGTTCCCAATATTGCTAGTAACCATTTTCCAGGACATAGGACATCATCAGTAAATTCTTTGGTTGAAAATGAAAGGAGCTTGGTTATGGATGTGATTGAATTGAATACTTCATTGAAGGTGGTATTTGGAGAGTTGAGTAGAGCTAATCTGCTGAAACGTATCCATGATGATTGTAAAGTTTGTCAAGATGATCCACGACAACGTTTAGAGTTCAGAGTATACCTATAGAGGTTGGTGAGCCAACACAAAATTCAGTTTGGTCGGGCTTATGTTGAGAATGAAGTGGATGTGGTGGTTTCGTTGATCAACAATAGGAGAATCCACATACCTCTGGTGGTTCCTATCATGACAAATGAAGGGCTGGACACCGCTGTCGAACAAATGGTGATTTACCCCCGTACTCGAATTCCTTATAAAAATACCAAGGTTGTACCGTGGAATTATACACCTGAGGTTGTGGGTGATAATCCTGTGGTGTTGGAAGAACCTGCTGTTGAAAATATCGTTTGTACAAGTAGCATTACCCGTAGTGGTCGTATTTAACACCATGATTTGACAAAATGTAGGGTTGCATAGAAAGTGTCAAAACCCCTCTAAAGAAGGATGGAGGTATTGATCTAAGTGCGGAAGAATTAAAGGATGTCTTTGAACCGAGCAATGAAACTCTGAAGCTTATCAAAATGAGTGACTACAAAGTGGTTGATCAGCTTAGTCAAACTTCCGCAAAGATTTCAATTTTGTCTTTACTGAAGAGTTATGAAGCCCAAAAGATGGCCCTGTTGAAGTTCCTTGACAATGCGTATGTAGCTGAGGATATTACAGTTAATCAGTTGGATGTTGCCATTTCAGGCTTGAATGATAACAATTGCTTATTTTTCACTGATGCGGATCTCCCTCCGAATGGAGTTAATCACAATATGGGACCCAGTTCTCTGATAGTGAAGGCTTTTAATGGCTCCCGAAGAATGGGGATAGGTGAGATTGATCTCCCAATGCTCATAGGACCCTAACTGTTCAATATCACTTTCCAAGTGATGGACATTTTTACAACTTATAGTTGTTTGTTGGGAAGACCCTAGATACATGGTGCCAAAGCTGTTACTTCAACACTCCACCAGAAGTTGAAGTTCTTATTGCGTAATCAGGTGGTAGAGGTTGGTGGTGAAGAGGACTATTTAGTTAGTCATTTGTCTGAATTCAAGTATGTTGATATTGGAGACTAAGTGCACGAAACTCTCTTTCAAGCTCTGAAAATTGTGGGTACAGTACAAAAAGAAACAAAGACTGCTGAGAAGCCCAAGGGTAACATGTCCTATTGGCAGGATGTTAAGGCCCTCATTGATGTAGGAAACCTAGAAGGATGGGGAACAATGATAGAGGTGGTGGAAAATAAAGACAAAGGTGGACTCGAGTACCAACCCTCCTTCAAGATCAGTGGTAAGTCGGAGGCATGCAAAAAGGAGATCCCTCGCCTTGAAGATGTTTTTGTCGCCAAAGGTTTTCTGTTCTAGAGAGGCTATCAATGCCATTGATGATGATGAGTTTGTAGCTGAGTCCTCCAAGATGGTGTTCCGTACTCCCCCTAGTGTTGCTCCTAAGAACTGGATTGTCACAGATGTTACTCCGATCATTTCTTTTTCAAAGTAATTTCTTGTTTTTCAAAAATAAAAATCCCGTGCTCTAACCAAGGCATGAAGGATTGCTTTGTAGGTATTACCTCGTTTAATGAATAAATTTTTTATCTTCAATAGAAAGTGCATTTTGTTATTCAGTTTGAGATCCATTTTTATCTTATTTTCGTTTTACTTACACTTTCTAATGCATACGTGTAAAAACAACAACATTTTCATTTTATTTTATGTTAAAATATACATACATAGCTAAAAAATGAAAATCAATCATTTATGCAGATCACCTGAAATTGAACTCATTGAACATAGCCATAATGTAATTCCTTTTGACTTCGATTTCCCGATCAACCAAACTGAAGCCGATGGTGATGAAGACTGTGAACTCCCTGAAGAGTTGACGTGTCTTGTTGAGCATGAAGAAAAAATGATCCAACCTCATCAAGAACCAGTGGATGTGATCAATATGGGGACTGAAGAGGATCGTAAGGAGGTCAAATTTGGAGCTACTTTGGAGCAAGGGATAAAAGATAAGCTGGTCCATTTGTTGCGAGAGTATGTGGATGTGTTTGCATGGTCGTACCAAGATATGCCCGGTCTCGAAATTGATATTGTTATGCACAAGTTGCCTTTGAAGCCCGAATGTTCGCCTGTAAAGCAAAAACCAAGGAGAATACATCCAGAAATGGCCAAGTAGATTCGAGATGAAGTCAAGAAACAATTTGAAGCCAGTTTCTTTGCTGTGTCAGTATATCCCGACTGGATTGCCAATATTGTACCTGTCCCCAAGAAGGATGGGAAAGCATGGATGTGTGTGGACTATAGAGACCTGAACAAAGCTAGCCTGAAGGATGATTTCCCTCTGCCTTACATTGATGTTTTGGTTGACAGCACAACCTAGTCTTCTGTGTTTTCCTTCATGGATGACTTCTCAGGTTATAATCATATTAAAATGGATACTGCAGATATGTTGAAGACGATGCTTACCACCCCTTGGAGCACTTTCTATTATAAGGTCATGATATTTGGATTAAAAAATGTTGGGGCAACTTATCAGAGAGCTATGGTAACCCTTTTCCACGACATGATGCACAAAGAGATATAAGTATATGTGGATGATATGATTTCTAAATCTTAGACCGAAGAAGAGCATGTTTTTCATTTAAGGAAGTTGTTTGACAGATTGAGTAAGTATAGACTCCGTTTGAATCCAAACAAGTGCACTTTTGGAGTTCGATCTGGAAAGTTGCTTGGTTTTATAGTGAGCCAGCGAGGCATTGAAGTGGACCCTGATAAAGTGAAGGCTATTTAGGATATGCCAGCTCCAAGAGTTGAGAAAGAGATTTGTGGTTTCTTGGGAAGCCTAAATTACATTTCTAGATTTATCTTGCACTTGAAAGCCACTTGTGAGCCATTGTTCAAGTTATTGAAGAAAAATCAAGTTGTTGTGTGGAATGATGATTGTCAATGGGTGCTTAATAGAATTAAGGAATATTTGCAAGAACCACTAATCTTAATACCGCATGTGCCAGGGAAGCCTCTTATAATGTACTTGATCGTGCTTGAAGGATCCATGGGTTGTGTCCTAGGACAACATGATGAAACGGGAAGAAAAGAGCATGTGATATATTACTTGAGTAAGAAGTTCACAGATTGTGAGAGTCGATACTCCTTGTTGGAAAAAACTTGTTGTGCTTTGGCATGGGCTGCTCGTCGCTTGAGGCAGTATATGGTGTGTCATACCACGATGCTAATATCCAAGATGGATCCCATTAAGTATATCTTTGAGAAACCAGCTTGGGTAGGCAGGATTGCACGTTGGTAGATGTTGTTGTCAGAATACGACATCCAGTACGTAATGCATAAGGCTATTAAAGGAAGTGTTGTATCAGAATACCTTGCTCACCAGCCCATGGAGGATTACCAGCCAATAAAATTCGACTTCCCAGATGAAGATGTTATGTTTATTAGAGATTGTAATGTTCCCGGCCCAGAAGAAGGACCTGAATCTGGATCTCGATGGACCCTTGTGTTTGATGGGGCGTCTAATGCGGTAGGTCATAGAATTGGGGCAACCTGTACTTCTTCACTGGGATATCATATTCCCTTCACTGCTAGAATTTGTTTGACTGTACTAATAATATGGTAGAATATGAAGCTTGCATCTTCGGGATTGTGGCAGCCATTGACTTAAGGATCAAAATCCTTGAAGTTTATGGGGACTCACCACTTGTCATTTTCCAGGTCAAAGGAGAATGGGAAACTCGTAATGAAAAGTTGATTCCTTATAGGGATCATGTTTTGAAGCTGATACCGTATTTTGATGAGATCACTTTCCATCATATTCCTAGAGAGGAAAATCAGATAGCTGATGCATTGGCCACTTTGTCTTTAATGTTCAAGGTCAAGTGGGCTAATGAAGCGCCTTCTATCACTATTGAGCGTCTAGGTGAAACTGGTTATTGTATGACGGTTGATGAGGAGATTGATGGTAAGCCCTGGTTTTATGACATCAAACAATACATAGAGAAAAATTAATACCTAGAAGGGACATCTATCATTGATAAGAACACCTTGAGGAAATTGTCTGCTAACTTTTTCTTAAGTGGTGGGGTGTTGTACCAACGAAATATTGATTTGGTCTTGCTCAGATGTGTGGATAGACACGAAGCAGATCAACTTATCAAAGAAATTCATGAAGGTTCTTTCGGTATTCATGCAAATGGGCGTGCAATGGTAAAAAACATTCTTAGAGCTGGTTATTACTGGATGACCATGGAAATATCTTGTGTTGTCTATGTGATGAGGTGTCATAAGTGTCAAATTCATGCTGATAAGATGCACGTGCCACCCTCCCTTTTAAATGTCCTGACTTCACCATGGTCATTCACTATGTGGGGAATAGATATGATTGGAATGATATAGCCAAAGGCATCTAATGGACATTGTTTCATACTAGTTGTTGTAGATTATTACACCAAGTGGGTTAAGGCTACTTTGTATTCTAATGTGACACGGCAAGTAGTTACCCGGTTTATCAAGAATGACATAATTTGTTGATATGGTACTCCCAGCAAGATTATTACTGACAATGGAACAAATCTGAATAATAAGATGATGAAAGAGTTGTATGACACCTTCAAGATAGAACATCATAACTCATTTACAGGCTAAAGATGAATGGCGTTGTTGAAGCAGCTAACAAAAACATTAAGAAAATCCTTCAGAAGATGGTAAAGACGTATAAGGATTGGCACGAGATGTTGCCTTTCGCCTTGCATGGATACCGAACATCTATTCGCACCTCAACAGGGGCAACACCATATTCTCTCGTCTACGGCATGGAGGCAGTACTTCCCATAGAAGTTGAGATTCCTTCCCTCATAGTTCTGATGGAAACGAAATTAAAAGAAACAGAATGGATTCGAAATAGGTACGACCAGCTCAATCTGATTGAGAAAAGAGGTTGACAGCGCTTTGTCATGGCCAGCTTTACCAGAAGAGAATCAAGAGAGCTTTTGACAAGAAAGTACACCCCCGGGTGTTTAAAGTGGGCGATTTGGTGCTAAAAAGGATAATCTCTCCACATAAGGACCCTCTTGGAAAATGGGTGCCGAACTATGATGGACCCTATGTGGTGAAGAAGGTTTTCTCTAGAGGAGCTATTATTCTCACCAGTATGGATGGAGAAGATTTATCACATTCTGTCAACTCAGATGCGGTCAAGAAGTATTATGTCTAAAAAAAAGTGAAACAAAAAAAGAGAATAAAAATTAAGCCCGGTAAGATGAAAACCCTAAAGGTCGGCTCAAGCAAAAGAGGGTATTCATCCTGGTGAATCAAAACCTGAAGAGAGGGTGGTTCACGTAAAAGTTAGGCAATATATAAAGACATAATGCCGCAGTTTGCATTTCCAAATCACGAAAAAAGCTTAGATGGAAAGGATCAATTCAATCACCATCTCCAGAAGTGAAGTGATGAAGAATAGGAGTCAGGAGGGGGGATGACATGTTTATTGCTCAATGAATTTTAGTTTCAATTTTGGTGTTGTTTTAAGAGGAAATGTGTATATATACTTACCCTTTCCTGTATGTTCCTCCTAAAGGAATGTTCATCTTTATGTAGAAATTCTTCACATATGAGTTATTCTTATCATATTTTAAATAAAAGATCTTGTTCGTTTGAACATTTTCCTTCTCCAAATTTTTATTTCTTTTATGCCTGTTTAGCTTAATGTAACTGCTATTTTAGATAAAAACTGAAAATCATTAAGAAAAACGGTGAAACAATAAAGCTTTTGAAAAACTCAAAATTGTTTTGATCTACGGAATGTCGGGGAATGATTGACTATCCACATATCGTGTTTATTTTTCCAGGATGAAGTTGCATATGTAATCATCTTGGTGACGATCTAGAACTAATTATTATCTCTTCCCCGAGGGATGGGTATGTTTGAAACCACCCGACTGAACATCCGACTAATAGAGGTGTATCAATGGAGTCTCCATCGAACGTCTTTTATCTCACAACGGAGAAAGTAAAACATCGAATAAACCTAAAGGGGGGAAATCACGTTCCTACGACCGAGAGATCGAGAGAATCTAGGTAAGGGAGTTAGTTACGTGAGGGGAAGAGATTAACACCCCACACGCCCGTAGTACTCTACGGTATCCACTTCTATTTTCTAGCTAACGGGTGTGTTATATCTATCTATGCTCAAACGCTACAATGCATGCAAAAGAAAAGAGAAAATAAAGAAACCACGGGGAAAAGAAGGAAGTATTTACAAGATGTGCTCGGTCGAGCCCCGTGATAAGATGCCTACGTATTCTCTTGTGCAATGGGAAAGTCAGAGCGTCGTAGTTCTGCTCACTTGTTTTGGTGGGTTTTGTGTTTTTTACTTGTGAAAAAGGTTTTGAACACAAAAAGTAAATGCGCCCGTAGGCGAAAAGAGTTTGTCTTGGTTGGTTATTTTACCTTGTGAAAGGAGTTCAAACCATTATTAAGTGTTTTGTTTTCAAAAGAAAGAGAAAGAAAGTTTTAGTTTTAATTACATGCAAGGATGCAAAAAGATACAAGAAAAACAAAAAGGAGACTAACTAGTACTAGCCCTAATGTTGTCATGCAAAGATTGGACTTATGATTGAGGATGTATGGGAATCTCTACCTATGTCAACATGCAAAGGATGTAAATCCTAATGTCTAGGCTCGAGAGCTATCCTAACCGAGCAGTCATAAGGGAAAGCTATCCTATATCCGTCTTGATTGTAGAACCAAGGGATGCAAAGGGATGAAGCAATCAAGTGCTTTGTCAGAAGCACACATGCAATGCAATGCGCAAACAAATGTCAAACAATTACAGGCATAACCTACAGAGAAAATGATGTGAGTTCAGTAGTAAATGCGAACCATAGGAATGAGTGAAGAGTCAGAATAGGGAACTTTGGCTACTTTTGTAATCGGCTCGATAGGAATAGTAACACGATTCACGTGCACTATACAAGACACGGACTAGAACTACGGGGGATGACTGCCGACCCTTTCCGTTGCCCATATATTAATGACTCGATAGTAGGAAATATAAAAAGCGGGACTTTGCTTGGTGGTGCCACGCCGGGTGTCCTAACCACTTCTGACCTATGCAAGCACAATTGTAAACACACAATGAAAAATTCCTTCCTATGCATGGATGAGGACTTTAAACAAACCAAAGCCAACTAGCAAATAGAAGCGCCCTAAACGGGTCTTTAAATAAACGAGAGGGGTTCCTGAACATGCTCCAACTACGGCAGCCCCATCATACATCTCTATTCCTACTTCTCATGGCAAAAGAAAGTTGTAAAGCCCTGCTTCTCATGATATCTAGGAAAGCTGTAAGAGAATGCGATAAACGGTGTAGAGACTACCAAACAGATATAGAATTCGAAGTGCACTGCGAGATAATGAAATACTCCGGAAAACTTCAAGTAATGCAGCCATGCAATAAGAGTAAACCGGTGAGAAGCGCTCAAGGTATCAAAAACACACGGAATATGCGTTCATACACATCCGAAGCAATAACACCTGCAAGAGAACCATGCAAGGAGACAATAGAATGTACGTGTATGCGCACATGCAAAGGAACATGTGTATACACATTCCACTCAATATACACCTGCAAGAATGGAGTTAGACCCAAAAAGCAAATAATAGAATGTATACGTGGGTATACAAACGCAAAACACCTGCAAGAAGGGAGTTAGACCCGAAAAGTAGACAATAGAATGTATACGTGGGTATACAAATGTAAAACATCGAAGTATTATGTCATACGTATTTACAGCACAAGCTCCTGCATCAAACACATCTCAAACAATGTCTAGGAGTGTTAGAACATATGATGTTTACATTTGGAATTAAGAAAGAAAATAAAATTCAGTTCCAGGTCGCGCTAAGCCTGGTATTTGGCACTAAGCGCGACCCAAACAGAATGTTTGGTGCTAAGCCTGCTCCTGGTGGCGCTAAGCGCGGCCTGCAACGCAAAAGTTAGTGAATTTGGCGCTTAGCGCGCCTCTGGTGGCGCTAAGCACGGTCTGTAACCTGTAGAATTTCCTGTTTTAATCCAAATCTCCTTTCCATGATGTTCTCATGCAAAAGTCGATCCACACAGTCAAGTGATCATAGAAAAAGGTTCATATGATAATCAAATGCATGAACTTATGAGGAATGCAAGTTAAAGCAACAATTCCAATGTTCATATGTGGAAAGATCAATACATGAACATGTTAAGAATGCAAGTTGGATCAACAATTCTGATGCTCATGTGTCAAGGATCAATGCATGAACATGTTAAGAATGCAAGTTGGATCAGCAATTCTAATGCTCATCACATGCAAAGTTATGTATGAACATGTTAAGAATGCAAGTTGAATCAAAAATTCTAATGCTCATATGTCAAGAAATAATGCATGAACATGCTAAGAATGCAAGTTGTATCAACAATTCTAATGCTCATCATATGCAAAGTTATGCATGTACATGTTAAGAATGCAAGTTGTATCAACAATTCTAATGCTCGTATGTGGAAATCTATGCATGAACATGTTAAGAATGCAAGTTGAATCAACAATTATAATGCTCATATGTTAAGGATCAATGTATGAACATGTTAAGAATGCAAGTTGTATCAACTATTCTAATGCTCATATGTGCAAAGATCAATACCTGAGCATGTTAAGAATGTAAGTTGTATCAACAATTCTAATGCTCATATGTCAAAAATCAATGCATAAATTACAAGAGATCAATGCAAGCAAGTCATGCCACAAAGAAGTAATGTAAGATGTAAGTGTTTTTATGTTGGCATTAATTTCTGGTAAAACTAGGATATGACAATGTCTTGACTGATGTCATGACATTCAGAGTTGAAGATAAATTCTGCATGAGAAGGATGTTTTAAGTACAGCTCAGACTGGAAGGTAAATACTGTGCTGGAATTCTGCAGAAGATTGACTGATGTCATAACCAATGTTATGACATTCTGTGTGACATTTACTGTTCTGCAGAATATGTTTTTCCTGAGAGTTTTCAAGAATTTTGTTGAGCTGTTTTATTATGTTTTATGTTATTAGATTACATGCTCACGTGGCTAATTGGTTAATCTTAGTTAAACCTAAATTGGTTGTTAAAAAGACCAAGTCTTTAGGATTAATTAAGTGAATCCTAGCTATTATTATGGAAGCCCAAAACTGAAGTTACAGGACTGCTTCTATAATAGGAATAGAACCCTTACTCTGCTGCTGCGCCTCTTGGACTGTATTGAAGATTTAGCAGGTTATAATTTGTGTAATTCTAGTTACTCTTGTGAGCCAAGCAATTATCAATTGATAAGTGATTTGGACTAGGATTTGGTTGTAAGGGTTGTTTATCACTCAAAGCTTTGAAGCACGAGTGTTGTGTCTCTTGATTAAAGCTTTGAAGCAAAATCAAGTTTGTTTATTGAAGAGTGTCTTCACAATTTAATTAATCAATAGGTTGATATCACTACTGTGATTGAGGGGGAGTGAGTAGGAACTCAGGTCTAAGTACGACTTAGATTGAAGTTGCATTGGGTAGGTTTTAAGTGAATGAGATAAACTGGTTGGTTTATTCCTGAATTAATTCTACTAATAGTGAATTTCCTCCACGGCTTGGTAGCCCCGATGTAGGTGTAGTTACACACCGCATCGGGTAAACAATTTATTGTGTTCTTTATCGCGCTTAAATTTACTGTGTGAATTGTTAACAGAGTGTCAGATACTGTGTCATAACATTCTTTGTGACATCACGTATCTGCTGCCAGGAATTTCAATTGGCATCAGAGCAGGCACCCTGCCTGTTATTTCTAGGTGAGATCTAGGGATAATATTTTTTGGCGTTATGGATAAGGAAGGAGGATTTGGAAATAGACCACCTATACTGGATGGATCTAATTATGATTACTGGAAACCTCGTATGGTTGCTTTTTTGAGGTCACTGGACATTAAAGCTTGAGAGTCGACAAAGGATGGAAACATCCTACTAAACTTGAGAAAGATGGGACTACTAGTCTGAAACCTGAGGAAGAATGGAGCAAAGAAGAAGAAGAGCTAGCACTGGGCAACTCTAAAGCATTGAATGCCTTATTCAATGGAATTGACAGAAATATCTTCAGACTAGTACATCGGTGTGAACTGGCCAAAGATGTTTGGGACACTCTCAAAACTACTCATGAGGGGACATCCAAGGTGAAAATGTTAAGACTTCAGATGCTCACTACCAAATTTGAGAATCTGAAGATGAAGGAAGATGAGACCATTCATGAGTTTCACATGAATATCTTGGAGATTGCCAACACCTCAGGAGCATTGGGAGAAAATATGTCAGAAGAAAAGCTGGTGAGAAAGATTCTCAGATCCTTGCCTAAAAGGTTTGCAATGAAAGTGACTGCTATAGAGGAAGCTCAGGATATCTGCACCTTGAAGGTTGAAGAACTTGTTGGATCTCTTCAGACATTTGAGATGGGGATCAGTGAAAATGTTGACAAGAAGAACAAGAGCATAGCCCTTGTATCCAATACTGGAGAGGAATGCAAGAAGGATGATGAAGAGAAGATATCTGAAGCTATAACTATGCTTGGAAGATAGTTCAACAAACTCATCAAGAGAATTGATCCAAAGTCAAGGTCCAATGTCCAGAACATTCTATCTGACATTAGCAGAACTTATGACTCAAGAAGATCCAAGTCGAAGAAAAGGAAGTCAGCAGAGGAATCCAATGTCATGGTTGTGAAGGATATGGGCATATTAGAGTGAATGTCCTACCTTTCTTAAGAAACAAAAGAAAGGAATGATATCACTTGGTCCGATGGTGACTCAGAAGTGAATCAAGAAGAATCACCAAACTTGTCACCGCTCTCTCTGAGTGTGCAATTCGAAAATGATTCTAGTGATGAGGAAGTGACATTTGAAGAGCTTCTAAACTTACAAGAAGCTATGTATCGAAGTGGTGAAGTATGTCAAAAAATGAGAAATGAAAAAGTTGATTGTGAAGTTGGAGGTGAGAATGTGAAGTTGGAGGTGAGAAGAAGGAAAACATCATACTATAAGTCACCTCAGCGGTGAAATTATAGTGTTGAACTCAAACTTGATCGATGTCTAAGTCTCCAAGATGTCGACATCTGATCGATAATTTGGAAGAAATCCTTTAGCTTGGACAAAATGCAGGAAATATGCATGGTCTAGGATATGTGGCTGCAAAGAAACCTGTTGGTGACAAGAAGAAGAACAGGCCTGGCAAACCAATGTCAAAGCAGATGTCACAACATAAGGCAGGAAATGTGTCTGGTTCAGGATATGTGGCTGCAAAGAAATTTGCTGATAGCAAGAAGAAGAACAAACCTAATAAACCAATGTCAAAGCAGATGTCACAACATTGGGTTCAACATCAAGATCAAAGAAACATGAAGAAAAAGTTTCAAAGATGGAGATGTCATTATTGTGGAAGGTTTGGACACATAAAGCCTTTTTGCTACAAACTACATGGATACCCTCATCAGACTCTTTATGTTAAGCCTAAGACCAACAAGGTTCCATACACTCAACAGTGGAAGAAGAAGACTGCATCTTTGATAGCTCACACTTCCCTTAGAGTTTCTGCCAAGGAAGACTGGTACTTTGACAGTGGTTGCTCTAGGCATAGGACTGGAATCAAGAATCTCCTAAATGAAGTCAGACCTTATACTACCAGTTATGTCACTTTTGGGGATGGAGCTAAAGGAGAAATCAAAGGTGTTGGAAACTTGACCGCCTCGGAGAAACTTAATCATATTCAGGTCAATACCAACTGGTGATGAGAGAGAATGTATTACTGAACACTAGATGTGAATGAGGTGAAACTGTGCTTGGTTATTTGCATCTTAGAGGATGAAAAGATCATATCTGAAATTCACGGCAGATACTTAATGTCACAGAGAATGTTATGACACAAGATTCGACACGCTTTGACAATTCACACAAAAATATAGAAAGAAGTAAATAACACAATAAGTTGTTCACCCGCCGGTTCTAACAAACCTACGCCCGGAGGCTACCAAGCCGTGGATAAAGTTCACTATTAGTAGTATCAATTCAAAGACCCTACACCAACACACCACTGATGCCTTCTCACTTAATCACTACCCAATGACCCTTTTACCTAAGTCCTACTTAGATATGAGTTCCTACTCACTCCCCTCAATCACGCAGTGATATCAACCTATTGTTTAATTGAATTGTGAAGACACACTTCAATAAAATATCTTGATCTTGCTTCAAAGCTTTAATCAAGAGACAAACACTGTGCTTTAAAGCTTTGAGTGATAAACTACCCTTACAACAAATCCTAGTCCAATGCACTTATCAATTGATAGTTGCTTGGCTCACAAGAGAAACTAGAATTACACAAACAATCACTACTAACCTTAATAAGACACAAATAAAAGCCTTCAATGTCTTCAATGGAATCCAAGCGTGGTAGTAGAATAAGGGTTGATTTCTTTATATAGAAGCATCCGAATCTTGATTTGGGCTTCCATAAAGATAGCTAGGTTCACTTAATTCTCCTAAAACATGGTTTGTTCAACAACCAATTTAGGTTTAATTAAGATTAACCTAGCAGCCACGTGAGCATGCTTTCTAATAACAGAAAAACATAAATAAAATGCTCAACAAACATCCTGAAAAATCTCAGGAAAAACTGTTTCTGCAGAACAGAATGTCACACTGAATGTCATAACATCTTTTATGACATCGATGCTTTTCTAGCAATTTCAAGCACGCCTTTAGCTTCCCTGCTCGAGCTGTACTTTTACCATCCTTGTCCAGAGGATTTATCTTCAATCTCGAATGTCATGACATCTATCAAGACATTTCTAAAGCCTAGTTTTACCAAAATTGATGCCAACTTAAAACACTAACAAACTCCCCCTTTGGCACATTTTTGGCTAAAAATACTGGACTTATCAGAGTACAAAATGCAGCAGAAGACTTAACAACCTAGTTCTAAGTTTTCCTAAAGTTTCCTAAGCTTCAAGTAACTAGAACTAAGAGAAGATAAATTCTACCCATACAAGAGTCCCACAATTTCCCACATACAATTGCCCACACAATTGTTAAACAAACTGGCCATAAAATTTCAGGCCATACAATCCTCAACATGCCATACAAGTTCCCCAAGTCCCATACTACTGTTAACACAGTAGTTCTTCTCCCCCTTTTTAGCCATAAAGGGCCAAAGGAAACCATACAAGTCCCCCAAACTTTTGAATTAAAAGTGTCAACAACAAAAGAAATATACCAGCAAGTAATTAAGTACCGGAAGTATAAGGGATACATCATTGTTCAGGCATTACACATCTGTCAATAAAGATTACAAACAACAAAATGAAACACAAATGGAGGAAATACAAGAAACAAAGCAGACCATTGACAGAAACAACAGCAACAGGGAAACGGACAGAATACAAAACAGATACATGGAAGCAACACAGCAACTTAATTAGTTGCTCTCCTCTGCTGAAGAAGCATCTTCATTGTGAGCATCGGAACATTACCAAAGCTTGGTCTCGAATCTTGAAGTCGAGTTTGATCGGACCTTGCGACTAGGAACTTTCCTTTTCCCGACCATTGGTGTCCTCTTGCAATTTGAGCAACCAAAAATTTGGCTCTATACTTTTTGAAGAGGTTCCAGTTCTGGTTATTTTCTCTTCAGGAAAACCAGAATGACCACCCTTTGCTTTGGCAGGGAAATCATCAGATGTCATGACATCCTTTGTGACATCTGGATTTTCTGCTAAACTAGGGCTAGCAGGCCTTTGACTCAGGGGAACAGAAATTCCAGGAACAGTGTGATTTTCATCTAGAATTCTGGTGACTATCCTATCAATGGCTCTTTCTACATACATGGTACCTTCTCTTATCTCTGGGGGAACAAATGAGGATGAAGCAGAAGTCTTACCAGTGTAAGCTGATGCGCCTTGTTCATTTCGTGCATGCTGATTCTGGGAGTCAGTTGCCATTGAATATAGCGAGGTGACCTTCACAGGTTCAACATTCATGGCTGCAGCGATTGCCCTAATTTCAGCCATGGTGGGAGATGAACAGTCAGAGTCTGAAGAGGATGAGGAAGACATATTTCTCTGGGAAAGATTGAGAATCAGAGACCAAGAAGGACGAAGTGGTTGAGAGTATCTGTTGGATGGAGAAGGTATGATACTTTCAAATGAAAAGGCTATTATATGGAGGAGTCTTTTCACATTCTTGAACCCTATAAAAATAAGAGGGAAATAATCAACTGACCCACTTATAATTAATAAATGGTCTCTTCCCTTTCTTGGAGGCAATCTTAATTGCTACAATTCCTCATACTGACAAATGCCCAGTTTGCTCCTTAAGTTTTCAAATTGACTAGCATCAAGAGCCTTGGTAAAAATGTCAGCCAGTTGAAGTTCTGTGACTACATGATCCAATTTAATCACCTTCTCCTCCACAAGTTCTCTGATGAAGTGATGTCTGATGTCTATGTGCTTAGTCCTACTGTGTTGAATAGGATTCTTTGATATATTAATAGCACTCAGATTGTCACAGTACAATGTCATGACATCCTGTGTGACATTGTACTCAGACAGCATATGCTTCATCCAGACCATTTGAGAACAACTGCTACCAGCTGCTATGTATTCAGCTTCAGCAGTGGATAGGGACACACAGTGTTGCTTCTTGCTAAACCAAGAAACAAGATTGTTTCCCAAGAAGAAGAATCCTCCAGAGGTACTTTTCCTGTCATCTGCACTTCCAGCCCAGTCAGCATCACAATATCCAGACAGAATTGGTTCACATCCATGGGAATATAGGATGCCATAGTTGCAAGTTCCACACACATACTTCAGGATTCTTTTCACCTGGTTGATGTGACTTGCAATCCAAGGAAGTAAGTTAATTCTCCCATGAGACTCATTTCAAACTCTGCTTGCATTTGATTGGCAAATTGTTTCACCATTGTCTCTGACATTCCTCCAAATACTATGTCATCAACATAGATTTGAGCCACCATAACCTTTCCACCTTCATTCTTGACAAAGAGAGTTTTATCCAATCCTCCTTTCCTGTATCCTTTGTCTGTAAGAAACTTGGTCAGCCTTTCATACCAGGCCCTAGGGGCTTGTTTTAGACCATATAGGGCTTTCCTTAATTTGTAGGCATGTTCAGGAAAACTTGGATCCACAAATCCTTTAGGTTGTTCTACATATACTTCATCATTTAAGTAGCCATTTAGGAAAGCACTTTTCACATCCATCCGAAATAATTTGAATTTCGTATGCAGCAACTCCTAGAAGCTGATTGATTCCACCTAGCCACGTGCAAAGGTCTCATCAAAGTCAATTCCTCCACTTGAGTGTAACCACGAGCAACAAGTCTTGCTTTATTCACGGTGACAGTCCTTCGCATCGACTTGTTCTTGTAGATCCACTTAGTGCCAATGATGTTTGTTCCTTGGTCTAGGAACTAATTCCCATACTTCATGTTGCTTGAACTGTTCAATTCCTCTTGCATTGCTCCAATCCAAAATTCATCACATAGAGCTTCTTTGACATTCTTTGGCTCTATTTTTGACACGAAGCAGGAGTTTGAGACAGGTTCTCTGGATCTTGTAACAACACCTTTGGTTGGGTCTCCAATGATGAGATCCTTTGGATGATCTTTCAATCTCGATTGAGGGATCTTTGTTTGCTTCCTCGTGTTCGATTTAGGTGAAGTAGGGTAGGAACATTTTCCTTATCAGGTACTTGAGGTGATGTCTCAAACCATGTCTCAACATCATATGGGACATTGTGTTCCTGATAATGATCATCAACAATAACATTAATAGACTCTATCATAACCTGGGTTCTGGAGTTGAATACCCTATATGCTCATTGTTTGTGGAGTATCCCGTAAAAATGCCTTCATCACTCTTAGAGTCCATTTTTCCTTTGATCACGATCTGTCGAATATAGCATTTGCTCCCAAACACATGAAAGTATTTCACAGTTGGTTTTCTTCCTTTCCATAGCTCATACAGGTGGAGACAGTTCCTTTCTTAAGGTAACCTGTTGAACATAGCAAGTCGTATTCATAGCTTCACCCAAAATGAATAGGAAGTTTCTTAGCATGAATCATTGCTCGCGATTCTGTATAGTCATATTCTTTCTTTCCACAACCCCATTTTGTTGAGGTGTTATAGGAGAAGAGAACTCATGGTTGATACCTTCCGAGGAAAATTCATCAAACTTGCTATTCTCAAATTCCTTTCCATGGTCACTTCTTATTCGACAATACAACTTTCCTTCTCTCTCAAGTCTTTTGCATAACTCCTTAAAGACATCAAACACTTGATTTTTCTTTGATGAAGTTTATCCGTAACCGAGAAGTCATCCACAACAACATAGGCATATCTTGTTCCACCAAGGCTTTCAACTGCATAGGCCCCATCAAGTCCATGTGCAGCAGCCCAAGATTTAGATGTGGTCGATGTCTAGACATTGGGTGTGACATTCGGTTTGCTTTCCAACCGGCACTCACCACACACCCTTCCTTCATCAATGTGAAGTCTTGGTATCCCTCCGATGACCTCCATTGAGATGATCTTTTCATTCCTCCGAGATGCAGATGTCCTAGTTTTGGTGCCACAACTTGACCTCCTTTTCATCTTTGTCTGTGGAACATACAAGAGAGGTTAGTGTTCTCGATTCCCACATGTAGCGCTTGTCTTTTGATCCGATTCCTCTCATAACTACTTTTGTTGATCATTGATTACAAGACATTCAGATCTAGTGAAGTTAACTTTGAATCCCATATCACATAGTCGACTTATGCTTATGAGGTTAGCAACAAGCCTTTTACCGAAAGACTCCACTTAGATTTGGAACTCCGAGCAGTCTAAGTTTCCAACACCTTTGATTTCTCCTTTAGCTCCATCTCCAAAGGTAACAAAGCTGGTGGAATGAGGTTTGACATTATTCAGTAGGTTTTTTATTCCAGTCATATGTTTAGAACACCCACTGTCAAAGTACCAATCTTCCTTAGCAGACACTCTAAGAGAAGTGTGAGCTATCATTGCTTCAGTCTTCTTCTTCCACTTTTGAGTGTATGGTACTTTGATGTTTTTAGGCTTAACATAGGGAGTCTGATTAGGGTACCCATGTAGTCTATAACAGAAGGGTTTTATGTGTCCAAACCTTCCACAATGATGACATCTCCATCTTTGAAACTTCTTCTTCATGTTTCTCTGATCCTGATGTTGTGACATCTGCTTTGACATTGACTTATCAGGTCTGTTCTTCTTCCTGTTATCAGCAAATTTCTTTGCAGCCTCATGTCCTGAGTCAGGAACATTTTCTGTTCTATGTTGTGACATCTGCCTTGACTTTGGTTTCCTAGGCCTCTTCTTTTTCTTGTCACTAACAGGTTCCTTTGCAGCCACATATCCTAGACCATGCTTGTTTCCAGCATTTTGCCCAAGCTGAAGGATTTCTTCCAACTTATCTGTTCCAGAGGTCAGCATTTTGACAGATTTAGTCATCTGATCAAGCTTGGAATTTAATACTGTAATTTCACTGTTGAGATGTCTTATAGTGTCTGTATTCTCCTTCTTTTCACTTCGACTTCACATTTTCAGCCTCCAACTTCTCAATCAGCTTTTTCTGTTTTTCATTCAGCTGACATACTTCACCACTTCTGATACACAGTTTCTTGTAAGTATCAGCAAGTTCTTCAAAGGTCACTTCTTCATCACTAGAGTCATTATCTGAATTACAACTTCTAGAAGGTGCAGTGACAAGATTAGTTGCTTCTTCCTCAGACTCACTTCCTGAATCAGACCAAGTGACAGCCATTCCTTTCTTTTGTTTTTTAAGAAAGGTGGGACATTCAGCTCTAATGTGTCCATATCCTTCACATTCATGACATTGGACTCCTCGCTTTGACTTCCTTTTCTTCGACCGATCTTCTGAGTCATAAGATCTGTTGATGTCAGATGGAATGTCCTTGACATTTGACCTTGACCTTGGATCAATTCTCTTGATGAGCTTGTTGAACTGTCTTCCAAGCATAGCTATGGCTTCAGATATCTTCTTTTCATCACCCTTCTTGCACTCCTCTTCAGTATTGGATACAAGGGCTATGCTTTTATTCTTCTTATCAGTATTCTCACTGATTCCCATCTCAAAAGTCATAAGAGATCCAACAAGTTCTTCAACCTTCAAGGTGCTGATGTCTTGTGCCTCCTCTATTGCAGTTACTTTCATTGTAAATCTCTTAG
This sequence comes from Vicia sativa, assembly GCA_021764765.1. Classification (NCBI taxonomy): domain Eukaryota; kingdom Viridiplantae; phylum Streptophyta; class Magnoliopsida; order Fabales; family Fabaceae; genus Vicia; species Vicia sativa. The sequence goes on along the minus strand of CM038794.1, from coordinate 259,069,093 downwards.
GCAATGATCTGAGAATTTTCCTTACCAGCTTCTCCTCTGACATCTTTTCACCCAGAGCTCCTGAGGTGTTGGCTATCCAAGATATTCATGTGGAACTCATGAATAGTCTCATCTTCCTTCATCTTCAAATTTTCAAATTTGGTAGTGAGCATCTGGAGTCTTGACATCTTCACCTTAGATGTTCCCTCATGAGTAGTTTTGAGGATGTCCCAAACATCCTTGGCCAGTTCACATTGATGAACCAATCTGAAGATATTTCTGTCAATACCATAAAATAGAGCATTCAATGCTTTAGAGTTTCCCAGAGCCAGCTCCTCTTCCTCTTTGCTCCATTCCTCCTCAGGTTTCAAGACAGTAGACCCATCTTTCTCAACCTTGGTTGGATGTTTCCATCCTTTATCAGCAGCTCTCCAAGCCTTGATATCCACTGATCTTAGGAAGGCAACCATACGAGGCTTCCAGTACTCATAATTGGTCCCATCCAGAATAGGTGGTCTACCTCCAAATCCTGCTTCTTTATCCATTATGCCAGAAACTATTTTCCCTAGATCTCACCCAGAAATAACAAGCAGGGTGCCTGCTCTGATGCAATTGAAATTCCTGGCAGCAGATACTTAATGTCACAGAGAATGTTATGACACAGTATCTGACACTGCTTTGACAATTCACACAGTAAATATAGAAAGCAGTAAATAACACAATAAGTTGTTCACCCAGTTCGGTTCTAACAAACCTACGTCTGGAGGCTACCAAGCCAGGGATAAAGTTCACTATTAGTAGTATCAATTCAAAGACCCTACAGCCAACACACCAGTTGACAGTCTTCTCACTTAATCACTACCCAATGACCCTTTTACCTAAGTCCTACTTAGATATGAGTTCCTACTCACTCCCCCTCAATCACCGCAGTGATATCAACCTATTGTTTAATTGAATTGTGAAGACACACTTCAATAAAATATCTTGATCTTGCTTCAAAGCTTTAATCAAGAGACAAACACTCGTGCTTTAAAGCTTTGAGTGATAAACTACCCTTACAACAAATCCTAGTCCAATGCACTTATCAATTGATAGTTGCTTGGCTCACAAGAGAAACTAGAATTACACAAACAACTGTTACTAACCTTAACAGTACACAAATAAAAGCCTTCAATGTCTTCAATGGAATCCAGAAGCGTGGCTGTAGAATAAGGGTTGATTTCTTTATATAGAAGCAGTCCTGAATCTTCAGATTTGGGCTTCCATAAAGATAGCTAGGGTTCACTTAATTCTCTCCTAAAAACATGGTTTGTTCAACAACCAATTTAGGTTTAATTAAGATTAACCTAGCAGCCACGTGAGCATGCTTTCTAATAACAGAAAAACATAAATAAAATGCTCAACAAACATCCTGAAAAATCTCAGGAAAAACTGTTTCTGCAGAACAGAATGTCACACTGAATGTCATAACATCTTTTATGACATCAGTCTGTTTTCTGCAGAATTTCAAGCACAGCTTTAGCTTCCCTGTTCTGAGCTGTACTTTTACCATCCTTGTCCAGTATAGGATTTATCTTCAATCTCTGAATGTCATGACATCTATCAAGACATTTCTAAAGCCTAGTTTTACCAAAATTGATGCCAACTTAAAACACTAACAAACTCCCCCTTTGGCACATTTTTGGCTAAAAATACTGGACTTATCAGAGTACAAAATGCAGCAGAAGACTTAACAACCTAGTTCTAAGTTTTCCTAAAGTTTCCTAAGCTTCAAGTAACTAGAACTAAGAGAAGATAAATTCTACCCATACAAGAGTCCCACAATTTCCCACATACAATTGCCCACACAATTGTTAAACAAACTGGCCATAAAATTTCAGGCCATACAATCCTCAACATGCCATACAAGTTCCCCAAGTCCCATACTACTGTTAACACAGTAGTTCTTCTCCCCCTTTTTAGCCATAAAGGGCCAAAGGAAACCATACAAGTCCCCCAAACTTTTGAATTAAAAGTGTCAACAACAAAAGAAATATACCAGCAAGTAATTAAGTACCAGCAAGTATAACAGGGATACATCATTGTTCAGGCATTACACATCTGTCAATAAAGATTACAAACAACAAAATGAAACACAAATGGAGGAAATACAAGAAACAAAGCAGACCATTGACAGAAACAACAGCAACAGGGAAACGGACAGAATACAAAACAGATACATGGAAGCAACACAGCAACTTAATTAGTTGCTCTCCTCTGCTGAAGAAGCATCTTCATTGTGAGCATCAGCAACATTACCAGCAGCTTGGTCAGTCTGAATCTTGAAGTCAGGAGTTTGATCAGACCTTGCAGGACTAGGAACTTTCCTTTTCCTGACCATTGGTGTCCTCTTGCAATTTGAGCAGCCAGCAAATTTGGCTCTATACTTCTTTGAAGAGGTTCCAGTTCTGGTTATTTTCTCTTCAGGAAAACCAGAATGACCACCCTTTGCTTTGGCAGGGAAATCATCAGATGTCATGACATCCTTTGTGACATCTGGATTTTCTGCTAAACTAGGGCTAGCAGGCCTTTGACTCAGGGGAACAGAAATTCCAGGAACAGTGTGATTTTCATCTAGAATTCTGGTGACTATCCTATCAATGGCTCTTTCTACATACATGGTACCTTCTCTTATCTCTGGGGGAACAAATGAGGATGAAGCAGAAGTCTTACCAGTGTAAGCTGATGCGCCTTGTTCATTTCGTGCATGCTGATTCTGGGAGTCAGTTGCCATTGAATATAGCGAGGTGACCTTCACAGGTTCAACATTCATGGCTGCAGCGATTGCCCTAATTTCAGCCATGGTGGGAGATGAACAGTCAGAGTCTGAAGAGGATGAGGAAGACATATTTCTCTGGGAAAGATTGAGAATCAGAGACCAAGAAGGACGAAGTGGTTGAGAGTATCTGTTGGATGGAGAAGGTATGATACTTTCAAATGAAAAGGCTATTATATGGAGGAGTCTTTTCACATTCTTGAACCCTATAAAAATAAGAGGGAAATAATCAACTGACCCACTTATAATTAATAAATGGTCTCTTCCCTTTCTTGGAGGCAATCTTAATTGCTACAATTCCTCATACTGACAAATGCCCAGTTTGCTCCTTAAGTTTTCAAATTGACTAGCATCAAGAGCCTTGGTAAAAATGTCAGCCAGTTGAAGTTCTGTGACTACATGATCCAATTTAATCACCTTCTCCTCCACAAGTTCTCTGATGAAGTGATGTCTGATGTCTATGTGCTTAGTCCTACTGTGTTGAATAGGATTCTTTGATATATTAATAGCACTCAGATTGTCACAGTACAATGTCATGACATCCTGTGTGACATTGTACTCAGACAGCATATGCTTCATCCAGACCATTTGAGAACAACTGCTACCAGCTGCTATGTATTCAGCTTCAGCAGTGGATAGGGACACACAGTGTTGCTTCTTGCTAAACCAAGAAACAAGATTGTTTCCCAAGAAGAAGAATCCTCCAGAGGTACTTTTCCTGTCATCTGCACTTCCAGCCCAGTCAGCATCACAATATCCAGACAGAATTGGTTCACATCCATGGGAATATAGGATGCCATAGTTGCAAGTTCCACACACATACTTCAGGATTCTTTTCACCTGGTTGATGTGACTTGCAATCCAAGGAAGTAAGTTAATTCTCCCATGAGACTCATTTCAAACTCTGCTTGCATTTGATTGGCAAATTGTTTCACCATTGTCTCTGACATTCCTCCAAATACTATGTCATCAACATAGATTTGAGCCACCATAACCTTTCCACCTTCATTCTTGACAAAGAGAGTTTTATCCAATCCTCCTTTCCTGTATCCTTTGTCTGTAAGAAACTTGGTCAGCCTTTCATACCAGGCCCTAGGGGCTTGTTTTAGACCATATAGGGCTTTCCTTAATTTGTAGGCATGTTCAGGAAAACTTGGATCCACAAATCCTTTAGGTTGTTCTACATATACTTCATCATTTAAGTAGCCATTTAGGAAAGCACTTTTCACATCCATCTGAAATAATTTGAATTTCAGAATGCAGGCAACTCCTAGTAGAAGCCTGATTCCGCCTAGCCACGTGCAAAGGTCTCATCAAAGTCAATTCCTCCACTTGAGTGTAACCACGAGCAACAAGTCTTGCTTTATTCGGTGACGGTCCATACGCATCGACTTGTTCTTGTAGATCCACTTAGTGCCAATGATGTTTGTTCCTTCGGTCTAGGAACTAATTCCCATACTTCATGTTGCTTGAATCGTTCAATTCCTCTTGCATTGCTCCAATCCAAAATTCATCACATAGAGCTTCTTTGACATTCTTTGGCTCTATTTTTGACCTGAAGGTGAGTTTGAGACAGTTCTCTCGATCTTGTAACAACACCTTTGGTTGGGTCTCCAATGATGAGATCCTTTGGATGATCTTTACTCGATTGAGGGATCTTTGTTTGCTTCCTCAGGTTCAGATTTAGGTGAAGTAGGGGTAGGAACATTTTCCTTATCAGGTACTTGAGGTGATGTCTCAAACCATGTCTCAACATCATATGGGACATTGTGTTCCTGATAATGATCATCAACAATAACATTAATAGACTCTATCATAACCTGGGTTCTGGAGTTGAATACCCTATATGCTCTGCTGTTTGTGGAGTATCCCAGAAAAATGCCTTCATCACTCTTAGAGTCCATTTTTCTCCTTTGATCACGATCTGTCAGAATATAGCATTTGCTCCCAAACACATGAAAGTATTTCACAGTTGGTTTTCTTCCTTTCCATAGCTCATACAGGGTGGAGACAGTTCCCTTTCTTAAGGTAACCCTGTTGTGAACATAGCAAGCTGTATTCATAGCTTCAGCCCAAAAATGAATAGGAAGTTTCTTAGCATGAATCATTGCTCTGGCAGATTCCTGTATAGTCATATTCTTTCTTTCCACAACCCCATTTTGTTGAGGTGTTATAGGAGAAGAGAACTCATGGTTGATACCTTCTGAGGAACAGAATTCATCAAACTTGCTATTCTCAAATTCCTTTCCATGGTCACTTCTTATTCTGACAATACAACTTTCCTTCTCTCTCTGAAGTCTTTTGCATAACTCCTTAAAGACATCAAACACTTCAGATTTTTCTTTGATGAAGTTTATCCAGGTAAATCTGGAGAAGTCATCCACAACAACATAGGCATATCTTGTTCCACCAAGGCTTTCAACTCATAGGCCCCATCAAGTCCATGTGCGCAGCCCGAGATTTAGATGTGGTCGATGTCTAGACATTGGGTGTGACATTCGGTTTGCTTTCCAACTGGCACTCACCACACACCCTTCCTTCATCAATGTGAAGTCTTGGTATCCTCGGACCTCCATTGAGATGATCTTTTCATTCCTCCGATGCGATGTCCTAGTTTTGGTGCCACAACTTGACCTCCTTTTCATCTTTATCATGGAACATACTGAAGAGAGGTTAGTGTTCTCCGATTCTACATGTAGCGTTGTCTTTTGATCGATTCCTCTCATAACTACTTCTTGTTGATCATTGATTACAAGACATTCGGATCTAGTGAAGTTAACTTTGAATCCCATATCACATAGTGACTTATGCTTATGAGGTTAGCAATCAAGCCTTTACCAAAGACTCCACTTAGATTTGGAACTCGAGCGGTCTAAGTTTCCAACACCTTTGATTTCTCCTTTAGCTCCATCTCCAAAGGTAACAAAGTGGTGGAATGAGGTTTGACATTATTCAAGAGGTTTTTATTCCACCATATGTTTAGAACACCCTTGTCAAAGTACCAATCTTCCTTAGCGACACTCTAAGAGAAGTGTGAGCTATCATTGCTTTCTTCTTCCACTTTTGAGTGTATGGTACTTTGATGTTTTAGGCTTAACATAGGAGTCGATTAGGGTACCCATGTAGTCTATAATGAAGGGTTTTATGTGTCCAAACCTTCCACAATGATGACATCTCCATCTTTGAAACTTCTTCTTCATGTTTCTCCGATCCCGATGTTGTGACATCCGCTGACATTGACTTATCGTGTCATTCTTCTTCTGTTATCGAAAAATTTCTTTGCGACCTCATGTCCCGAGAACATTTTCTCTATGTTGTGACATCTTTGACTTTGGTTTCCTAGGCCTCTTCTTTTTCTTGTCACTAACAGTTCCTTTGCACCACATATCCTAGACCATGCTTGTTTCGACATTTTGCCCAAGCTGAAGGATTTCTTCCAACTTATCATTCCAGAGGTCGACATTTTGTGATTTAGTCATCGATCAAGCTTGGAATTTAATCTTGTAATTTCACCGTTGAGATGTCTTATAGTGTCTGTATTCTCTTCTTTTCGCCCGACTTCACATTTTCACCTCCAACTTCTCAATCGACTTTTTACATTTTCATTCACCGACATACTTCACCACTTCGATACACGCTTGTAAGTATCAGCAAGTTCTTCAAAGGTCACTTCTTCATCACTAGAGTCATTATCTGAATTACAACTTCTAGAAGGTGCAGTGACAAGATTAGTTGCTTCTTCCTCAGACTCACTTCCTGAATCAGACCAAGTGACAGCCATTCCTTTCTTTTGTTTTTTAAGAAAGGTGGGACATTCAGCTCTAATGTGTCCATATCCTTCACATTCATGACATTGGACCTCTGCTTTGACTTCCTTTTTCTTGACCGGATCTTCTGGAGTCATAAGATCTTGATGTCGATGGAATGTCCTTGACATTTGACCTTGACCTTGGATCAATTCTCTTGATGAGCTTGTTGAACTGTCTTCCAAGCATAGCTATGGCTTCGGATATCTTCTTTTCATCACCCTTCTTGCACTCCTCTTCAGTATTGGATACAAGGGCTATGCTTTTATTCTTCTTATCAGTATTCTCACTGATTCCCATCTCAAAAGTCATAAGAGATCCAACAAGTTCTTCAACCTTCAAGGTGCTGATGTCTTGTGCCTCCTCTATTGCAGTTACTTTCATTGTAAATCTCTTAGGCAATGATCTGAGAATTTTCCTTACCAGCTTCTCCTCTGACATCTTTTCACCCAGAGCTCCTGAGGTGTTGGCTATCCAAGATATTCATGTGGAACTCATGAATAGTCTCATCTTCCTTCATCTTCAAATTTTCAAATTTGGTAGTGAGCATCTGGAGTCTTGACATCTTCACCTTAGATGTTCCCTCATGAGTAGTTTTGAGGATGTCCCAAACATCCTTGGCGACATTGATGAACCAATCAAGAATACCATAGCATTCAGCAGACAGCCGACTCCTCTTCCTCTTTGCTCCATTCCTCCTCGGGTTTCAAGGCAAGACCCATCTTTCTCAACCTTGGTTGGATGTTTCCATCCTTTATCGCAGCCTCCAGATCTTAGGAAGGCAACCATACGAGGCTTCCAAGACTCATAATGGTCCCATCCGAATAGGTGGTCTACCTCCAAATCTCTTCTTTATCCATTATGCGAAACTATTTTCCTAGATCTCACCCGAAATAACAAGCGTGGTGCCCGCTGATGCAATTGAAGGCATACTTAATGTCACGAGAATGTTATGACCGATGTCGACACGCTTTGACAATTCACACAATAAATATAGAAAGCGATAAATAACACAATAAGTTGTTCACCCGTTCGGTTCTAACAAACCTACGTGCGAGGCTACCAAGCCGAGGATAAAGTTCACTATTAGTAGTATCAATTCAAAGACCCTACACCAACACACACGGTTGATGCCTTCTCACTTAATCACTACCCAATGACCCTTTTACCTAAGTCCTACTTAGATATGAGTTCCTACTCACTCCCCCTCAATCACCGCAGTGATATCAACCTATTGTTTAATTGAATTGTGAAGACACACTTCAATAAAATATCTTGATCTTGCTTCAAAGCTTTAATCAAGAGACAAACACTCGTGCTTTAAAGCTTTGAGTGATAAACTACCCTTACAACAAATCCTAGTCCAATGCACTTATCAATTGATAGTTGCTTGGCTCACAAGAGAAACTAGAATTACACAAACAACTGTTACTAACCTTAACAGTACACAAATAAAAGCCTTCAATGTCTTCAATGGAATCCAGAAGCTTGGCTGTAGAATAAGGGTTGATTTCTTTATATAGAAGCAGTCTCTCTTGATTTGGGCTTCCATAAAGATAGCTAGGTTCATAATTCTCTCCTAAAAACATGGTTTGTTCAACAACCAATTTAGGTTTAATTAAGATTAACCTAGCAGCCACGTGAGCATGCTTTCTAATAAGAAAAACATAAATAAAATGCTCAACAAACATCCCGAAAAATCAGAAAAGCATTCGCGAGCAGAATGTCACATGAATGTCATAACATCTTATGACATCGATCTGTTTTAAATTTCAAGCACGACTTTAGCTTCCACTCGAGTGTACTTTTACCATCCTTGTCCATGGGATTTATCTTCAATCTCGAATGTCATGACATCTATCAAGACATTTCTAAAGCCTAGTTTTACCAAAATTGATGCCAACTTAAAACACTAACAATATCCATGGAGGCTGTCAGAGGGATTCCAAGACTGCATATTGATGAAGGGAGAGTCTGTGGTGAATGTCAGGTAGGAAAACAAACGAATGTCACATCCAATGTCAAGACATCGACTACCTCCAAGGTCTTGGACATTGCACATGGATTTGATGGGGCCTATGCAGTTGAAAGCCTTGGTGGAAAAAGATATGCTTATGTTGTTGTGGATGATTTTTCCAGATTCACCTGGATAAACTTCATCAGGGAAAAATATGATGTGTTTGATGTCTTTAAAGAATTATGCAAAAGACTTCAAAGAGAAAGGAAGGTGCATTGTCGAATTAGAAGTGATCATGGAAAGGAATTTGAGAATAGCAAGTTTGATGAATTACATTCCTCGAAGGAATCAATCATGAGTTCTCTTCTCCTATAACTCCTCAACAAAATGGAGTTGTGGAAAGGAAAAATAGAACTATCAGGAATCTGCCAGAGCAATGATTCATGCTAAGAAACTTCCTATTCATTTTTGGGCTGAAGCTATGAATACAGCCTGCTATGTGCACAACAGGGTCACCTTGAGAAAGGGAACCTCCTCCACCTTGTATGAAATATGGAAGGGAAGAAAACCTACTGTGAAATATTTCCATGTGTTTGGTAGCAAATGTTATATTCTGACAGATCGTGATCAAAGGAGAAAGATGGATTCTAAAAGTGATGAAGGCATTTTTTTGGAATACTCTACAAACAGCAGAGCATATAGAGTATTCAACTCCAGGACAAAATTTATGATGGAGTCTATTAATGTCATAGTTGATGATCACCATCAGGAAAGCAATGCCCCATATGATGTTGGGACATTGTTTGAGACATCACCACAAGTGTCTGATAAGGATGACGTGCCTGTCCCTACTTCACCAAAGTCTGAACCAAAGGAAGCTAACAAAGATCCTTCTATCAGAATTTAGAAAGATCATCCAAAGGAACTCATCATTGGAGATCCTAACTGTGGAGTCATTACAAGATCCAGAGAAATTATCTCAAACTCTTGTTTTGTGTCAAAGATTGAGCCAAAGAATGTCAAAGAGGCTCTAACTGATGAATACTGGATTGGAGCAATGCAAGATGAATTGAACCAGTTTAAGCAACATGAAGCGTGGGAGTTAGTTCCTAGACCAGAAGGAACAAACATCATTGGCACAAAGTGGATCTACAAGAACAAGTCTGATGCAGAAGGGGGTTGTCACCAAAAATAAAGCAAGACTTGTTGCTCAGGGATACACTCAAGTTGAAGGGATTGATTTTGATGAGACTTTTGCTCCTGTGGCTAGGCTGGAATCAATCATATTATTGTTAGGAATTGCTTGCATTCTGAAATTCAAGCTGTTTCAAATGGATGTGAAAAGTGCCTTCCTAAATGGCTACTTAACTAGGGAGGTATATGTTGAACAACCTAAAGGATTTGTGGATCCTAACTTTCCTGATCATGTTTACAAATTGAGGAAAGCTTTATATGGTCTGAAACAAGCTCCTAGAGCTTGGTATGAAGGGTTGACAAAGTTCCTTACTAATAAAGGTTACAGGAAAGGAGGTTTGGACAAAACTCTCTTTGTCAAAAATGAAGGAGGAAAGATAATGGTAGCTCAAATTTAGGTTGATGACATAGTGTTTGTGGTGAAAAATAAGCAAATGATTGTGTTGTTGTGATTTGTGAAGGCAAATATATATTTATAGCTTTGGGAGTTGGGCCTAAGAGTGCCTTAGATCCATAATCAAGCCCAAATCATGATTATCCGAATAATTTTCGTAATTAATCCAAAACAGCCAAATCCGTGCGGAATTTGAAGTCATAATGTAAACGAAAAATGTCAGGAACGTAAGTTTGCTTGTCGGAATCAAAATTTTGACTCGATCGGATGAAAGGTCAAGGCGATATGAATTTTTCTTGTGGGAATCAAAATTCAGTTTCATCCACTGGAAAAATGAATTTCGTTGGGGAACTTCCTCCCACAATTTGCTTCCGGCTTTCAAACGAATGTTGTAGATAATAGTGAGAGAAACTTGCTGGTCAAACATCATCAGACAGTACCCAACGAGCTGAGAGATACGCCTTTTGGAGTGGCCAAAATGCACCAAAAACCCAAAATTCACTTTATTGAGAAATAAGCGAATAAATTCTTTTTGTTTGACGAAACGGCCTCCAATTTGAATAGATAAACTGGAGAACAAATTGAAATGATCCCAGAGCTTATGGAACCACATCAAAATAGCTTTCTGACCAGAATACGTTGTATGGAGCATGCGAATCGAAGAATATCGATATTGGACTTAGAGTGATCTAAGATAACCAAAACGCGTCATTTCTTTCACCACCAGGGATACCTTGAACCTGGTAACCCCATGATCAATACTTTGTATGCGATTACATGTATGTTTATGCAATCTAATTATAAGCCAAAAATACGGGAAAAAAGAGGGTGAATTTTGGGGTACAACAATGTCCTACCAGCAATAGTGGTTTGGATTGGTGTATCTTTATTTTTGGTCATTACTCTTCATTCAATGTCCAGTGATATCAGGAGTTCATTTTGATAACCAATGAATTAACCAGTATATTCATGCATTCATTCAATATATTCATGCATAAACCCCAACCAAGGCTTGGGATATTCCAAGATTAGCTAGTGGTTCTCCTCAGTAGAATCGGACTTTGAAGATTATTTCTCATATGAGAGACTTAGTTATTCCCAACACAAGTTTGAAGACTTGTCCATAATTGATCTACAGCGGTGATGATTCTCAAAACGAACCTCTTCCAAAGTGATTGGTTTTCCCCAAGGGAACTCTTGTATTAACGAAATTTCCTACTCGGTTTTTCCCCAATGATCATTCCTTATAGAGTTTCTTTTGAAGTTCCCCTATGTAGCTTCAAGTTTCCCCAAGAGGACCTTTTTGCAGTAGGTTTGCAACAACTTTAAATCCAATATTGTTATTCTCTCCAAATAAAAACCTCCCGGTTAAATATTAGTGGCGGCAGTCCATTATAGGCCGGATTCTCTGAGTTGTTCTCAGTTAATCCCCTGTGAATCTCTAGTGTGTTTACTTCCCCAGTGTAGTCCTCGCTTATTCAACAGAAATATGCATCTACCAAGTGGGGTGGTTTAAAGATTCAGAAGATTTGTTGCAACATCAAGTTTTTTAAACATGTCAGTATGTGTTATCGCTATGCGACGTCAGCACGACACTAGCAGATGGAAATTTTGTCCACGATGGAAGTGTTTATTCCCCTCAGATGATGTTGAGTTTGATTCCTTTCTCCCCAGTGGAGTTATTTCTTGCTTATTTCCATTCACTGCCAGCTTAGTAGCTATAAGACAAAATGATAATTTGTCAATGTTAAAATTGTTCAACATATTTATATATGCTTGTTATAGCCTTCTATCATCAAGTCGATTGATGGAATATTTTCCACTATTAATACATTTATGCCAGACCTGTGCGCAAAGCAAAAGTTATTTTATCCCCGCAGAGGTCCACTCTCAGTCTACAAGTTACTGACCATGTTCTCTTTGCATCAGACTTGGGACACTTGATGTACGATCAAACTAATATGTCTAACGGTATCTTAACTGCAAGTGCAAAGTCTATCGCGGTAGTAATAAAAAGATATCGAACCCACAGGGACTTCGTAATCACTCTAGTGCTATAAAAGTATGCTAATTTAGCTAAGGCGGATAATGTCACGTTTGGTTTTGGGGAGATAAGGGAAAGTAAAACTAATTGGTTTAAAAAAATAATAATAAAGCGGTCGGTATGTAATAGAGTGGACCTAAGCGTATTTAATCGAACCTAAGCGTATAAAGATGGTTAACTTAATTGTTCTGTAGAGATTATCAGTTTAAAAACCCTTAACTCACACTTTCGTGGTCTTATCTCGGATTATACTCTTAAAGTCCTATGCCTGCTCTCGCTAGCCCATAAGTGTTTAGAAAGTATTCTTTGAAAACGTAATTAAATCTAATTCATTTTAAAGCGCTCTCGCTGTATTTAAAACGAATGCCTAACTTTAGCTATCCAGTTAAAACCTCACACTTTCGTGGTCTCGATCCTAACCTATTCTACTTTTCTTACTTTCGTAACAAAAAGGTTTATTTTTAATTACAAAAAGTTATAACCAGAATTTAAGTTGATTAAGGTTTTAGCTTAGGAATAATTAAGTGCCTACTGTCATTACTAGTACACACCGACAAAGGAAATTTAGCTAGCAATAGTTATTAAATCAAACACACAGGAAACATAATTGAAAAACAATAAAGCATGCATTTTGAATAAATAATGAAAACTTATCATAAATAATTAAATTTTACTTAAAATTAAATGCAGTAAAAACCTGGAAAAAAAAATGCTCCTCACGTCCTTCTTCCACAAGTCGAAAATTCGGAACTTCGGAATCGGAATAATAAACAAGATCTGCTGCTTCAATAAATCCTAACTAAAAATAACAATTTCCTAATGTTGGAAATTGATATTGGGAAGTACAGAAACAAAGGGAATTAAAATGCAAGAACAAAATGAAAAAATGGAAACGGGTTGTGATTTCGGCAGAGCTTCCGCAAGGCAAATTGAAAATAATACTCTGTACTTCTTCCTTGGAACTCCTGGTATTTATAGAGAAAACCCAACTAGCATTTGGAAACCATCGTGGGCTTTAATTTGAATTTCTCATAAAAAATAGGAAGGTGGGCGTGAGTCGGGGTTGAGAATTTTTAGGAGTCACTCAAGACTCTTCCTTTGCTTGCCCACGTCTCCACGTTCTCCATAAGTTGAAATATAAGCGTGTTACGGTCGTGGAGGGTGGGTGACGGCCCTTCTTTGAGAATTAGCGTGTTACAGTTGTTACAGGAAGTTGTTACAGGAAGGTGATGAGCGTAACACAGCTTGGCAATGCATTACGACCGTGGCAAGTATGTGACGACCGTCATAGTAGCAAAATCTGCAGAATTTTGCAGATTTCTTCTTTTCCTTCTGATCTTGTGTGTTGGCTTTGTTTATTTGATCTTTTCTGCTAATTTGACCTGAGATGTGTATTACCTGCAAAAAGACATGAAAACTCGGAATATTCGGGAGTTAAATGGATCAATGCGATGTTAAAACAGGCTAATTTCATGGCAAATATATGATACGATTTCTTGTTATCAACACTCTTTTGATCATCATAGCTAAAGAAGTTCAGAAATAGCTATATTTCCTTATACAATAATTACAGTGGAGACTTTCAGGTGGTAGATCGATGTTCAGAGTTTGGTGCACTATCTTCATGACGCATTTGAAATTTTCTCTTCCTACGGTATCGGGAATTCAGTTTGATACCCTTTGCATTAAAACATTAAGAAATCATGCATATCATATTCATGCATTGGCTTTGGCTAGTTATTTTTGTAGGATTTTTTCCCAGCTGAAACTGCAAGTATCCTCATGAGGATCAAAGTTAAAGGATTATTTCTCAGACGACAGAATTATCTTCTTTTCTCCAGCACAAGTTGTATACTTGTATAGAATCTTAGCAACTGACGGTTTCTCCAATCAAAATTTCTTCCTTAACGAACAGTTGTATTTCAATGACATCTAATCTCAACAAGATTATTAACCGAGAATCCCCAGTGTTGTTTTCTACATATTTTTCTTATGGAGTTTCCCCAGCGAAGCTTCATTTACTCCTAAGCGAGTCTCCTTCAGGAAGGGTTGCTACAACAGACTTATGGTATTTTCAAGATTTCTTTCAAACAAGAATCTCCTCAACAAATTTTAGCGGTAGTGAATTCTCCAAATTTGTTTCTATGAGTTGTTCTCAGAAGACCCCGTTGAACTTATGGTGTGTTTATTTCCCCATTAAGTCCTCAATTAATTAGCAGATAAATATCCACCAAGTAAGATATTTATTCAATCTCAAGATATTTCGTCAACTCGGAAGTTGATCCACATATCCACTCCCTACAACGCATTTTCGGGATGATATCGGAAAATTGAAGAACCTTACCATGGGAGTTTTTCAGTCACTAGTAGTGAATCTGATTCTTCTATCATCGGTAAAGCTACCTGCATACAGATTGAAGATTTTGTCAACACGGAAGTTGTTTAACATGTCTGTACATGTTCATTAAATATTATATCAATATGAATGTCGGAAGTAGGATTTACCGACTTCATAAACATCTATATCAAACCAGTGTGATGGATATTGACTTGTTTATCCCCAGAGAAGTGTATTCTCGGGTGTGCCACTGAATTTGTTATGCTGGTAACTCGGAAGTTACATGGTTAAGACATTCAGCATGTCATGGCTCATCGCACCTTCGTGCACAACAATTCTAATATTGTTCTAGCCATATATTTTCGTTAAAGTTTGCGGGTATTCTTTAACTCTTTGGAATTTTTCTGACAATTTCTTAATTGTATTTTCGTTAAAGTTTGCGGGTATTCTTCAACTCTTTGGGATTTTTCTGAAAATTTCTCAATTGTATTTTCGTTAAAGTTTGCGGGTATTCTTTAACTCTTTGGGATTTTTCTAACAATTTCTCAATTGTATTTTCGTTAAGGTCTGCGGGTATTCCTTAACTCTTTGGGATTTTTCTAAAAATTTCTCAATTGTATTTTCATTAAGGTCTGCGAGTATTCCTTAACTCTTTGGGATTTTTTCTGACAAATTCTCAATCATATCTTTGATCGAGTCTCTTAATTTATTGTTTTTCTTTTCTCTTAAGAAGTGCGGTTCTCTTCTCTAAGCATTTTCGTTAAGGCATCGCTGAGATGACTTAATTTATCGTGTTTTTCTTTTCGCTTAAGAAGTGCAGTTCTCTTCTGTAAGCATTTTCAATAAGGCATCGATGAGATGAATTAATTTATCTTAATTTCTTTTCGCTTAAGAAGTGTGGTTCTCTTCTCTAAGAATTTTAGTTAACACATCCTGAGATGGCTTAATCTATTGTTTTCTTTTCGATTGACAAGTTCGGTTTGATTCTCAGAGTATTTCAGTAAGACTTGTTGTTTATTGCTCATTTTTGTTACTCGGTTATCCCCACTGATGTTGAGATTTTATGATATTTCTCAATCGTTATTCTCGTGTTAAGATGTTCTGATGTTACTTAACCTGTGTCATACCCCAAATTTTGACGTAATATACCACCTTACATTTGCATCATCTGCATAACTAACAGCTCAGACAGCATTAATCGGGTGTCGATTTCACAGGTTAAAATTAGGGTTTCATCAGATTCTCATCTGATTCAAGAGGCAATCAATTAGGGTTTGAGTTTTTCTCACCTCATTTGATCTATCTTGATCAAATCATCAATCTCTGATCATCAGACATCCATTTCTCTCACAGATCAATCAAGGATCGACCAATTAGGGTTTTGATCGGGCATGAGGATTCTCTAACTTTTTGAACAAGAAATGACTTCTTTGGATAGATATTGGTCATTATATCTTAGATACAACATCTTGACCTAATTTCTGGATTCAAAACATCACAGAAGTTCACAGACTTCATCAGTCAATTTCAGAAACATCTGATGAAAATTCATCTGAACAGAAAAGTCAAACTTTGACTTTTGGTCAAAATTTTCAAAATAAAACTTTTTCAATCATCAAAATACTTCAAATGATCCATCATGATGATAAAAAATCAAAGAATTTGAAAAAGTCAACAAAAATTCTTATTTTTTCCAAACTTCATGCCATTTTTTCACATAGTTCCAATTTGAATTTGAAAAAACTCAAAACATGAAAGTTGTAGCTTGTGAAATAAGCTTTCCAAAATGTCCAAGAACTCTCAAATCCATGGAGTCTAGCCATACTTTTGAAATTGAAACATAAGGCTTCATGAAACTTGATTTCCAAAATCCAAAACTTCAATTATAGGTCATTTTTATGTTTTCTTCATCTATAAGCAATCTAACCTTGCCAAATGGATGATTTAACTGATAAATATCAGTTAGAGGTAATAATTGAGAGGATTGGATCAAATTGTAAAAATGAGCACATGGTGAAAAAAGGAAGTTTCCTTTTTTGGCAAATACCATTCTTGCCCTCTAAGTTATCTTTGATTTTCCAAAAGCATTGTACTCTTTGCCTAACATTTCAGAACTTGTTGCCTATAAATAGATCACAAATTCAAGTCCAAAACCACACCAAAGCAAATGCAAAATCATGCTTTCATTCTTCTTTCTTAAAAATCAAGCAACTTAGTGCAAAAGTGAGAGATATTGCATTTTGGAAATTTAGCTAAAACCATGATGATCTTTGGTGTCAAACATGTTTCATGATCATTATCAAACTTGTTTATAACTTAAAATCAATGAAATTAATCCAAAACCGGTTTTCACATTTCATGCTTTCAAACTTCCAAAGCGCCTTATGGATCGAATTTGAAGCTAGGCTTGATCAAATCATGTTCTAATCATTCTAACACCTTCAATATACATCATAGGGATGATTCAAAACATAAACAACAATGCATGTGGTTTTACATCGAATTCGAGTTTCTATTTCGGCGAGCAGGTGGACTTGGCTGGACTGGTTTGGGAGGATTCAAGGAGTGTAGACCATCCACACGACTTCCATACATGCCGATGAAGCTCAAATGATCTACAAACAAGCTCTGGAAACACTCTTGCGTTGAATTCGATTCTCACTTTCACAGGTATGAACACCAACTTCGAACTCTATGATTCCTTGCATCAATTGAAAAAAACTCATGGCCGTTTGTTTACACACATAACGATCATAAACCCTCAATAAAATCAAAGAATCATCAAACATACGTCATTTAATTTGAAAAATCAGTTTTAGGGTTCTTAGCATTTTCCAGAAATTCAATTGAGTTAGACTGAATATAAATGCAATTAACAAGTACCATCGTGTTCGTGATGAAAAATCGAGCAAGTTTCATTTTTACATCATTGATTTTCATTAAGAAACGAAGATGGTAGCTTGAATTTGGCAAACTGAAAATCAAAACCACGAAGAACAGCTGCGCGCGTGTTCTTCATTTTCAAATTTTTAAATGTTCCAATGCTTTGTTTACACGTGCTCTAGTCCACTAAACAAACAAACGCGTTTGGCTCAGTGGATGCCTCTTTGCCTTTAGTCCTCTCTGCCACGTGTTCACCCCTTTGGTCATGGGTTCAACTCCCATCAGGACCATTCTTTTTACAACTTTTCCAATTTTTTCATGTTTTTCATAAAACTTTCACAATTTTTTTTGACCAATCAAAACTCCTTATTTTAAGGTGATTTTTTGTACACTTGTCAATAAATACATCTATTTTATGATAGTGCAAAAATTTTCAGAAAAAACTTTCATCTGATCATATTTTAATCGAGTCGAAAACGACGTTATGAACACTTTTTCAAACCTCCTTTTAAGGTGAAATTTTCAAGTTTTCGACTTTCGATTTTTTTCAAAACTTTTCATAAATGAACCTCACATTTCAAAACATTTTCAAATCATTTTTCAAAACATTTCATCAAAACTTACATCTTTTACCACGATCGATCCGATTTAAACGATAAAATCAAATTCGTTTTCTCTCGAATTTCTCAATCGACCATGGGCCACCCTTACGGTGTATGTCCCAATCCTTTTTTGTACATATTTTATTTTATTTGTACATACTCAAATCATCATTGTCAATATTCAAACATAAACAAATCTCGTTCGTTTGTTTTCATTCGTTTGTTTATACACCGACACCATTGGTATTGAAAGGAGCATTATTCCCTGTGAAACTGCTTTCAAATCAATGGGCCTCCCTCACGGTGTAAGTCCCATAACATTCTTTTATGTACATAATATTTCTTGGTACATATCAAATTTTCTTCAAACATATACAAATTTTCATCTGTACATAATACAGATACTTTTTATACTCAAGTACAGATAAACTTCGATCATTTGTTTTCACTTTACTTGTGTATACTCAAACCAACATTCTTTATGTACATATATTTCTCTTGTACATAATAGATTCTTTTCAAACAAACTTTTATCTGTACATAAAACAAATACCTTTTTTTTACTTAAACACAGATAAACTTCGATCTTTTGTTTCTGTTTCATCTGTACATTCAACTAATTGCCATTGATATTGAAAGGAGCATTATTCCCTGTGAAACTGCTTTCAAATCAATGGGCCTCCCTTATGGTGTAAGTCCCAACCCTCCTATGTACATCCATCTTTGTCTGTACATAAATAGCTCGTTCGTGTACATACTTACTTCCTTGTACACAGTTCAAACTTGTAAATAATCAAGTTACGCTCGTTTTAAACGATCGTTCACAGACACTTGTTTATATTTCATAAACTACTGTAAATAAACATCACGCATTATTTATATTTCCTTCATAAACTCCTGTGAATACATATCACACACACACACACACTTGTTTATACAACTGTCTAGTTATAACATAACAATTAGTCTAACCAATAGGTTCCCCACAGTTGTAGCCTCCGCTTGGGCTTTATACAAGGCAATTCATCACCAGCATGAGTATAGCCTCCGTTTGGGCTTCATACAAGACAACTCATCCCCAGTTCAGTTTAGCCTTATCTTGGGCTTTATACAAGATAACTCTCCCCACAGAGTTAGCCTTCTCTTGGGCTTCGTACAAAGAAACTCATTCATCTGAGTTTAGCCTCCGCAAGGCTTTCGCGTTAAAGGTGGCCTAGAGGATCGACGTGAATTGTTCTCTAGCTCGAAACGATTTAATCTTTTGATTGGTTTATAAAGATGCCGCGAGCATCAAGCTTTATTATTTTCAACACAAGAAAGATGATTTAATGATTATGAAAAATGGGAAAGCTGAAATACCCTCAATTGATATTGGTATGCGTAACGACTAGCGCAAACTAGGCATAGCGCATTGGGGAGATCCGAATAAGGGGATTGTTATATAAAGGGAATAGATGGAGCACCCTAAATATATGTAGTTATCTACAGCTTTATATATGAATACGTTTGATATGTTTGTGTGTTTTAATTGCTATTTCTATGATTGGGAAAGTTTCTCCTTTGGATTTTAAAGTGATTATGTGGGATTCTAGTGTTTATTATTATTGTGCTCAAAGATCGTGGATCTTACGCCATATACCTAGTGGGAATCAAAGCATTTGTAGCTCGGATCTAGGGGTTCTATGGTTTGTTTGGTGCGAGGGAGAAAGAAATTTGCTCGGCAAGGATGAGACCTTGTGCCTCGTATTCTCAAAAGGATGTTGAGAAAGTCGAGCAATCGTAGTTCCCACTTATGCTAGTGGAAAGCAGCGGAATGTTAGTAAAGACGGACAAATGTCATCTTAATGAAAAATGTATCTAATCTATTTCATCACATACATTTTTTGAAAAGTTTGGTGATTAAAATCTTTCATCGTAAGTATTAGGTGGTTTGCTTGAGTGTACAAGCGTTACCACTTACATGTTTAAGAAAGATGTTTGAAAAGATAATTGAATCTTTAGCTGTAAGCATTGGGTGTTTTGCTTGAATGTACAAGCGTTACCACTTCTTTAAGAGATGTTTTGTTTGAAAAAAGTTTGAAAAGAGTTTGAAAAGTTTTGTTGTATGTGATATGATAGATGAGATACTTCTTCCATAGAGATGATAGATGTCTAAATCTCAAGGAGAAATTGATTGGATTAAGGGATGCTTTTAAAGAAGCCGTGGGTCCTTGTATTGTTAGCCCAGAGGAGGCATTAGAGGTCATCGAGGTCCTTATGAAGCTCAAGAGGAAGCTATAGGGTATGGTTGGCTTTGTGTTAAAGGGATTTCAGAAACCATCCTTTTGGAAATAAGAGCAATTTCAAGGAAATTTTACTCTGAGGGATTTGAAAGTGATTTCAAAACCATCCTTCGGGTTCTATCTTAGCGGGGTGATTCTTTGTATTGGAAGCCCAATAGGAGGCATTAAGAGCTTTCCTATCTCTTTCATTGTATGATGCCGAGAAGGCTAAACTCAATGAGGAGTTCTTTTGAGCGAAGCCCAGAGGAGCGACTCAGCGGGGAGTGTTGTCTTATATGGAGCCTAAGCGGAGGCTAACTACTGTGGGGAAGTTATCTTGTATAAAGCCCAAGAGAATGCTAAACTCAACGGAGGATGAGTTGTCTTGTATAAAGCAATGGAGGCTAACTCATCTTGATGATGAATTGTCTTGTATGAAGCCCAGCGAGGCTATCTTGTGGGAACCTATTGATTAGTCTAATTGTTATGTTATAATTAGAAATTTGTATAAGCAGTGTGTGTGTGTGTGTGTGTGTGTGTGATATGTATTCACGGGAGTTTATGAAGGAAATATAAACAATGCATGATGTTTATTCTGAGATTTATGAAATATAAACAAGTGTACGTAAAGCGAGCGTTTAAAGCAGCGTAACTTGATTATTTACAAGTTTGAGCGTGTACAAGGAAATGAATATGTACCGAGCAGTATTTATGTACAGACAAAGATGGATGTACATAGGAGGGTTAGGACTTACACCATAAGGAGGCCCATTGATTTGAAAGCGTTTCACGAGGGAATAATGCTCCTTTCAATACCAATGGTATTAGGTCAAAAATATCTGACGAAAGCGAAGCAGTGATCAAAGTTTATACGTAAAAGATATCGTATTATGTACGGATGAAAATTTGTATGAAAAAGAAATTGATATGTACAAAGAAAAATATGTACATAAAAATTTGGTTTGTGTATACCTGTGAAGTGAAAACAAGCGATCGAAGTTTATATGTACTTGAGTATAAAAGGTATCTATGTTATGTACAGGTAAAAATTTGTATGTATTTGAAGAAAATTATGTACAGAGAAATATTATGTACGTAAAAGAATGTTATGGGACTTATACCGTGAGGGAGGCCCATTGGTTCGAAAGCAGTTTCACAGGGAATAATGCTCCTTTCAATACCAATGGTATCGGTGTATAAACAAACGAATGAAAACAAATGAAAGAAATTTGTTTATGTTTGAATATTGACAATGATGATTTGAATATGTACAAGTAAAACTAAGTATGTACATAAAGGATTGGGACTTACACCATAAGGGTGGCCCATGATCGGTTGAGAATTTCGAGAGAAAACGAATTTGATATTATCGTTTAAATTAGATCGATCGTGATAAAAGATGTAAGTTTTGATCAAATGTTTTGAAAAATGATTTGAAAATGTGAGGTTCATTTATGAAAAGTTTTGAAAAAAATCGGAAGTTGAAAACTTGAAAATTTCACCTTAAAAGGAGGTTTGAAAAAGTGTTCAGAACGTTGTTTTCGGCTCGATTAAAATATGATCAGATGAAAGTTTTTTCTGGAAATTTTTGCACTATCATAAAATAGATGTATTTATTGACAAGTGTTTAAAAAATCATCTCAAAATGAGAAGTTTTGGTTGGTCAAAAAAATTGTGAAAGTTTTATAAAAAAACATGAAAAAATTGGAAAAGTTGTAAAAAAGAATGGTCTTGATGGGAGTTGAACCCATGACCAAAGGGTGGGACACGTGTCAGAGAAGACTAAGAGCAAGGAGGCTACCACTGAGCCAAACGCGCCTTGGTGTTTAGTGGACTGGAACACGTGTAAATGAGGGATTGGAAATTTTAAAAATTCAAATTTGAAAACCATGAAGAACACGCGCGCATCCTGGGTTCTTCATTTTGATCTTCAGATTGCCAAATTTAATCTAAAATATTCGTTTCTCAATGAAATTGAATGATGTAAAAACGAAACTTGATCGATTTTGAACAACGAACATGATAGTAACTGTTAATTGCATTTATTTTAAGCCCAGAATGATTTAGGTTTCGAAGAACACTATGAACCCTAATTGAAAATTCAAATTAAATGATGTATGTTTGATGATTCTTGGATTTTTGAGGGCTATTGATCGTTAAGTGCGAAGAAAAGCGGCCGTGAGTTTTTCGTTTTAGTTCAAAGAAAATGGCTATCACGGTTCGTGTTCTAACTTTGTAAAGTGAGAATCGAATTCGATCTTAGGCGTTTCGAATGGTTTCTTGATCATTTGAGCTTCATCGGCATGTATGGGTATGTGAATGGTATGCTTGCTTGAGCTTGCTCGATCCTTCCAACCAAGTCAACTGCCTGGTGAAAATGGCAATTGGATTTTGATGTAAATCGTGTTCTGATTAGATGTTAATGGCCTGGATCATATACATGAGGTATAGTGATGATGTTTGAGTGATTAGAACACAGTTTGATCAACCTTAACTCCAAATTCGATTGCTTAGGCGGTTTGCAAGTTCATGAGCATGAAAGATGGCTGGTTTTGGCTTGGTTTAGTTGGATTTTAAGTTACAAACAAGTTTGATAATGATATTGAAGCATGTTTGACACCAAATTTTAACATGTTTTCAAGCTTTTTTCAAAATGCAATAATTCTCCAATTTGCACTATGTTGCTTAATTTTCAAGAAAGAAGAATGAAAGCATGGATTTGTGATGCTTTGGTGTAGATTGATCATGGAATGATACCTCTATTTATAGACCAATGTCTCTGAAATGTTAGGCAAGCAATTTGGCATTGGTAATTCAAACTTGCCTTAGAGGGCAAGAAGTCTTTTGCATTAAATGCAAAGGCTTCCTTCTTTTAACCATGGTTAATTTCCAACTTTGATCCAATCCTATCATAATTATCCCATCTGATTTTTATCAGTTCTTATCTCATTTTGGCAAGGTGGCAAGCTTCTAGAAAGAAGAAATCCAAAAAATGACCTATAATGTGAAGTTTTGAACTTTGAAAATCAAGTTCATGAAGCCTTATGTTTCAATTTCAAAAGTATGGCTAGACTCCATGGATTTGAGAGTTCCTGGACATTTTGGAAAGCTTGTTTCACAAGCTACAACTTTCATGTTTTGAGTTTTTTCAAATTCAAATTGGAACTAGGAGAAAATATGGCATGAAGTTTGGAAAAAATAAGAAATTTCAACACTTAGAAAATTTTCTAAGTGTTAGAACTTTTGACTTTTTGTTGACTTTTTCAAATTCTTTGATTTTTTATGATCATGATGGATCATTTGAAGTATTTTGATGATTGAAAAAGTTTTGTTTTGAAAATTTTGACCAAAAGTCAAAGTTTGACTTTTCTGTGCAGATGAATTTTCATCAGATGTTTCAGAAATTGACTGATGAAGTTTGTGAACTTTTGTGATGTTTTGAATCCAGAAATTAGGTCAAGATGTTGTATCTAAGATATAATGACCAATCTCTATCCAAAAAAGTCATTTCTTGCTCAAAAAGTCAGAGAAAACTCAAGCCCGATCAAAACCCTAATTGGTCGATCCTTGATTGATCTGTGAGAGAAATGGATATCTGATGATCAGAGGTTGATGATTTGATCAAGATAGATCAAATGAGGTAAGAAAAACTCAAACCCTAATTGATTGCCTCTTGAATCAGTTGAAAATCTGATGAAACCCTAATTTTAACCTGTGAAATCCACACCCGATTAATGTTGTTTGAGCTGTTAGTTATGCAAATGATGCAAATGTAAGGTGGTATATTAGGTCAAAAATTGGGGTATGACAGATGCCCCTATTTAAGTTTCTTTAACACGAGATATGAAGATGAATATCTTCGTTTTGATAGTGTAAAGAGATTAAATATCGAGAATCATAAATTTTGGACCTAAGATACCAAAAATGCGAATGATGCAAAATGATTGAAAAAGTTCCACCGGAGAAATATCAAAGAAATGACACGGTGGGAATTTTGTGAATCGTCCTATTTGGGGAAAGAATGATTCACAAAGTATGTGAATATTCGTTTTTAGGAAACAAAGAGATTACCTTACATCGACCTCGCGACAATGTTTAAGGTAAGTGGAAATGATATTACCAATTATCAGCTTAGTGATAGTTCATGGTAATGAATTCTGAAGATGTTACCAATTATCAGGGAAGTGATAACTATAACAAGGTAAATCTTGAGAAAAAATTTTCTATGTATTGACTTTGTGAATAGCGGACGATGAAAAAGCAGTTTCAAATGGGCTTTAAAGATATTACCAATTATCGACAGTGATAACTATAACAAGGTAAATCTTTAGAAAATTGGTGTATATTCGACTTTGTGAATAAGACGATTGAAAAACAAAACTCAATGAGTTTCTATTTTCTTGGATAAAATCTTGCCGGATCTCTCTTTTGAGAAGATGCGGGCATTTGATTGGAAGACATAGGTTTTCTTTTAAGCGAGAAAGACAATTCTTGAGAAATTTCTCGTATCGTCATGATTTTGACTTTGTTGAGAAGACAAATTTTTATGACAATTTTATGAATGAAGAGAAAGATAAGCAGCTCAGATGATGAGGCTATTGCTTATTGCTTTGTTAATTAAAAACAGTGTTCTATCCAGGAATGAACTGGAAAGAAGATGTCAATCAAGACATTATTCCTAATGAGGAATGATCTCAGCCGGGGAATGTGGTGGAGAGAAGAAAATGTATTTCTCTGTTTGGGAACACTCTGCCGGGGAAGAAGATGTATTTTTTCTGTTTGGAGATATACTACTGGGGACAGGCTTGTACTTACATGAGTAAGTGTGACTTATACCAGTAATATGGAAGCAAACATTTCAAGGAATGCAAGAATGCAAAAAAAATGATGCTATTATGTATGAATGTCATGAATGTTATATGCATGCTAACAATACTTTGACAAAGATACTAAAGAGATATTTGGGAAAAGGACCACGTCACAGTTCGAACAAATACTTGGTGAAAATTGCAGCAATGGTGCAGATGTTCACTGATGAAGAATTCGAGTTGCATGCTTTAAACTTTCTGAGAAAGGCATTTTATTGGCAACTTGGTTGGGGATTCTTTTTTGGAAGAAGAATACCGTCCTTTGATGATTTCTGCTGAGGAGAAGACTGCTGTAGCAGTTGCTTTATCTTTCGGAGATTGAAACACTCTTGGAGAAACTGTTGAAGTTCTTTCCGTGTTCATAGTTTAAAGGAAATTTTTTTGCTTTTGTTTCAAAATTTTGAAGTAAAAATTCATTTAAAACATTTTAGTTTCAAAAAGTGATTTTCACAATAAAAAGCATTATTTTGCAAAACAGAATAAAGTAGGAATTGCAAACAAAAGGCACAAGGCTCAAATTTATTGATAGAATGGTAATCATCCAAAGGCGTGATTCCATGGACTATTTACAAAAGTTGGAAATGATAATTTATTGGGAAAAGGCTACATTGAAAGCAAATAACCGCTACTATCCCTAACAACTTTGAATTCCCAATGTGTTTGTTGCTTCAGAAGATTTGATTGAAGATCCGTTGATGGAAAATTCTTCAAATGGACAAAATCTGGTGGCTATGATTACTTTGTCATTTTGTATCCTTGTTTTTGCCTAGATTGCCTTTTAGGTTTCAATCCATCGGGATATTTTACATTTATCGTCTCTAATTTTTGCTGGATCGCCTTTTGGGTTTTCAATCCAAGGGGCAGCTCATTTTGCCTAAGCCGCCTTTTCGGGTTTTCGACTTACCGAGCTATTCTTTTGTTTTTAGACAAAGTATTTCTTGGTGCGTCGGCATTCACGGGATCGGGAGTTCATCACCGTCCATGGTTGTGAGTCATGCTTGAGCTTTTGCGATGTATGGGCCTTCGTAGTTAGAGTCCATTTGCCCTAGAATCTGTTGAAAAGCGAATCTTTTTAAGCACGAGGTCGCCTTCTCGAATTCACGAGGTTGGACCTTTTTTGTCAGCTTTCTTAATCCTTCTTTGATAAAGTTGTCCGTGACACGGAGGCGGTCGGCGCTTTTCTTCAATTAAGTTCGGTTGGTCGTATACGCTTTGACACCATTCGACCTCGAGATAGCTTTGTTTCCATGAGAACTCTCATTGATGGAATCTCAACTTCTACGAACTGCTTCCATACCGTATACTAGAGAAAAGGAGTTGCCCTGTTGAAGTGCGTACTAAATGCGGTACCCGTGCGAGCAAATGGCGACATTTCATGCCGGTCTTTATAGCGATGACCAACACGGGCGATCTTTTGATGTTTTTGTTGGTGCTTCAGCGGTGCCGTTCATCTTTGGCGGTAAGGAGGCGAGTTATGATGCTCGATCTTGAATTCCTCACACAGTTCTTTCATCATTTGTTGTTCAAGTTTGATCCATTGTCATGTAATGATCTTGCTTGGAATTCCATATCGGCAAATGAGTTGTTCTTGATGAACCTCACAACCACTTGTCTTGTGGCGTTGGCGTAAACCTTGCCGACCCATTTGGTGAAGTAATCAATAGCCACTAGAATGAGCGATGTCCGGTTGGGCGCTTTTGGTTCAATCATTCCAATCATGTCGATGCCCCACATGGAGAAAGGCCACGGAGAGGAGAGAGCGTTGAGTAAGTCGGTGGCACATGGATCTTATCTGCGTAGATCGGCACTTGTGACATCTTTTGGCGTGTTCTGACAATCGGATTCCATCGTTATCAATAGTATCCTGCTCTCAAGATTTTTCTAGACATTGCATGCCCATTTGAATGGGTTCCAAAGGACCCTTCATGCACTTCATGGATGATCGTATGCTTCTTGTGCATCGGCGCATCGGCGAGAACCATGTCGAAGTTTCTTTTGTATAGCACATCCTCGTTCGGAAGAAATTCTGGAAAGCCTCCTTAGAGTTTTCTTGTCTTTGTACGATGCCCGGCGGGTACTCTCGTGTTTGAAGGAAGCTTGATGTCGTGGAACCACGATTTATCGTCGAAGCTGTTTCGATTCTTGAATCGTATGCGGTCTTTCAAGGCGTCGATACGGATTACGGGCATATCATTCAATCGTTGACTTTGAACATGGAAGATAGAGTAGCAAAGGCGTCGCCATTCGATTTTGATCTCGAGGGATATGATGCGGCTCACTTTGTTGAAGAAAGTCAACAATCGTCTCGCATAATCCACATGAGGAATTAGACCAAGATGATGAGTTTCATACTTGTCTTTGATTTGATTGATCACTAGGTGAGTCTCCATATATATCACGGATCTTGATCCTCAAGTCGATGCTTCTTGATACCAATGATGCATGCTTCATATTACGCTATGTTGTTGAGTGCGTCAAATAGCAATCGGCGGAAAGGATATGAGAACCCTCGGGAGTGATGATGCCCCGATTCCATTGCCAAAAACATTCTTGCTCCATCAAAGACTAAACCCCATCGGATTACGGATCGGTCCTTCTCCGTGTAGCGGTTAAATAATCTTTCATTTTCGTACATAAGGTCCTCGTCAGGAAGTCAAACTTGAGAGATTGGTATTCGTTGGCGGTGATAAGCCAGTGATCGGCGAGAATGCTTCCTTTGACCGCTTTACGGCGTGTCTTGGATGTCATATTCGGATAGCAACATACGCCATCGGCGATTCTCGGTTAAGCGGGCTTCTCAAATCGTGCTTGATTGGATCCATTTTGGAGATTAACCAAGTCGTGTGATTGATCATGTCTTGGCGAAGACGTTTGGAAGCCCATACCAAAGCGCAACATGTTTTCTCGAGCATGGAGTAACGAGTTTCACAGTCTGTGAACTTTTTACTTAGGTAGTAGATGGCATGCTCCTTCTTACCGGTTTCATCTTGCTGTCCAAGTATGCAGCCCATGGACTCTTCTAGTACGGTAAGGTATATGATTAACGGTCTTCCTTCCACTGGAGGGATAAGTATTGGTGGTTCTGACAGGTATTCCTTGATACTGTCGAATGCTTTTTGACAATCGGCTGTCCACACAATCTCTTGATTTTTGCGGAGAAGCTTGAATATCGGCCCACAGGTAGCAGTCATCTAAGATATGAATCTAGAGATGTAATTCAATCGCCCAAGAAATCCTCTTACTTGCTTTTCCGTACGTGGTGTAGGCATTTCTTGAATAGCCTTGACTTTGTCAGGGTCAACTTCAATACCTCTTTGACTGACAATGAAACCTAGGAGTTTTCCTGACCTTACCCCAAAGGTGCATTTGTTAGGATTCGGTAATTTGAAATTTCCTTAGTCGTTGAAACAACTTTAAGAAAGTCTATATGTTCATCTTGATTATCGGACTTTGCTATCATGTCGTCCGTAGACTTGATCTCTTTGTGCATCATGTCATGAAAGAGTAGTCATTGCCCTCAGTAAGTTCGCTTTGCATTCTTTAATCAAGCGGCATTACTTTGTAGCAAAAGGTGCCCAGCGTGATGAAGATGTCTTCTCCATATCCTGGGGGCCATTACGATCGATTATAACGGAGAAACCTTCCATGAAGGAAAAGGCGTTGAATTTTGTAGTGCTTGTCCACTAGCGTCGATATGCGGTAGTGGAAAATCGTCTTTGGACTAGCTTTGTTCAGATCCCGGTAGTCAACACACATTCTGACCTTTCCGTCCTTTTTGGAGACAGGCACTATGTTGGCTAGCCATTGAGGATACTCAGAAGTGACAAGGAAACCAGCGTTGAGCTGCTTTTGAACTTCCTTTTTGATTTTCTCAGCCATTTCAGGGTGAACTCTCCTCAATTTCTGCTTAACTGGCGGACATTCTGGTCTTAATGGCAAGTGATGTTCCACGATGCTGGTATCTAGACCCGGCATATCCTGGTAGGACCAAGGAAACACATCAATATATTCTTTGAGAAGATTTATCAGTTTGCTCTTGACACCGCTGTCGAGTGAAGCTCCGATATTTACTTCTTTTCTATCTTCATCAGAACCCAAGTTGATTGCTTCTAGAGGTTCTTTATGAGGCTGAATGATCCTTTCCTCGTGCTTAAGTAGTCGAGAAATTTCATATGGGATCTCTTCTTCAACTTCCTCTTCGGCGAATTCACAGGGGATTTCAGAGTTGAGAAAGAGCGTAGAGTTATTGCTTTCAATGGATTTGTCCATCTGTTTAATCTGCATTTTTGATTTATGTTTGATTAAAAAAAAGTTTTTATCATTTTTTTTTTTGAAAGTTAATGTGAAAGTGTATGCAGATTAATTTTTTCATTATGATTTTTTTTTTGAAGATTTTTTATTGTGTTTTTTAGGATTATCATTTCCAGAAAAGGGTAAAAATGAAAATAAACACAGAGTGTGGAAACAAAACAACGCGTTTTATTTATGATTCACAATATGAACAAAGCCCTAAAATACAAACTCATTTGTCTTGGGCAAGACAAAGAGAAATTATTTAAAAGCTAAACCCTATAAAACATCTCTTCGCTTTGGGCGAAGCGAGAGTTCAAAACAAAAAGCAAAAATAAAAACTACTTAGAGCTATGAACATTAGTCCTAACTAGCGGGTTTCGATGTGCGAACTCCTTGGAAGTCGAGGTACTCGGGTAATTTTCCGCTTGGTTTAACCCTTGAGTAGACTTTGGTTGCTGGCTGGCAGACTTTGAAGACTCCGGATGATGGCCCTTGCCTTTTGTCTTTGCTAAAGCGATCTTCTTGATTAACAAATCGGAATATGAGATATAACATTTACTTCTGTTGATCTTTGTGTTGAATTACGGGATGTACCTTCCGTCTTCAGTGAAGAGACTCATTATCGTGACACTTTCGGATCGTATCCGTCGTACTCTTGATCTTCAGTGATCATGTTGATGTAGTGATAACCAGGATCTGGCTTAGTGAAATCCACAGATGTGTTGAAGCAGAGATCTTCGTTTGGGATCTCGATCTGTTGATTAGTTTGGGACATGTCTTTGAATTGATCAGTCGGCGCATATGATTCCTCCTAAGACACATATTCAGGGTTATTCAAATAAATGCTCCACTCTTCAGATTCAGATGGATAGTTTTCCTCTTCTTCAATGGTTCGACATTAACCTCTTGCGAGCGGGGTTTAAGAGACCTCCAGCATGAAATACTTCCTTGATCGGGAAGTGCTTCATCCTTTGGTTTTCTTTGGAGAATCTGGTGTGAACCCGAGTCCGGCTTTTGTTCCGTTGTTGACAGGTTTAATTACTTGTCCCCATCCTTGAGTATTGCCATCTTTCACCATTTGTGCAGCTTCTTTATATGAAGAGATAGATGATCTATTTTTGATGGTAGATTCATCTTAGCGGATTTTTGGGAGATCGTCCCTTGATGTCATTAGGCGTGATGAAGAAAGCGGATAGATGACTTACAAGTAAAGCTTGTTCACCGTGATAGTCACCAACTTTCCATTCTTGTAATTTTAACCCGATGGAAGTAGAATTCTTGCTCTGCATCGTGGATCCAAGGTCTTCCTAGTAGGCAGCTAGCGGTGGTACATCCATGACTTGGAAAGTAATTTTAAAAGTGTGCGGACCAATCGTCATCAGGAGATCTACTTCCCCAATAGCGACTTCCTTGATCCATCAGCTCACTATTATATCATTGAACTTCATTGGCGTTCCTTTGTAAGCTAAGCGAAGCGACTTCGTTTTGGCATTACATTTAAAGATGAACCCGTATCCACAATACATTGGACGAGGGAATCACGGCAAATCATCGAGATGTGCAGGCCAAGTTGTGATCTTTCCTTCTTAGGAAGTTCCTCATCGCTAAAACTCAAATTATTGCGGCTATTATGTTGGAGGCGATCCCTCAAATTGGTGCAGTAGTCACATCGTGATCCACATAAGCCTAGTCTAGTACTCTCATTAAAGCTTCTCGGTGAGCTTGAGTTAAGGAGTAAGGGCGTATTGAAATCTTTGAAGAGTGCGCATTAGTTGATCTCGACTCGGTATTCGCTTTTCTTGATCGGTTTAGTATCTCTTCAAAGTGCGAGTTGATGTTGGTTCCCTCGATAGAACCAATATTTGTGCTTGGATTAACAATGGGAATCGTTGCGAGATTCTCGTGGAGATGTTAGCGGGTTTTGTTTAACAATGGGAGCTGGGGTCTTGGTGGCAATAGGCGTGTGCTCGTCCACTTGGCGTTACTCGTCCGATTTACATTATATTGACATTAGGCGGAAGAGTAGGCATGGGTTTTCCTTCCATCCTCTATCAAAGTCGCATTGTCTTGGTAAGGAATTGCTTTGGTAGAACTATGGAGCAGGACGGTGGGCAAATCACCAAGGAGGAGATGGAATGTTGGAACCATTATGCGCGATCTCCACATGCTCGGGTATGTTGAAACAAGGGATCTGCGTTTACTTGGGATTTTCGAGTTGATATCACGAGACTAAAAGCTCATCGGAAAATGCCCTATTGTATTTACGTCATGGTCATCTCTGTTTCTGTAGATTTGTAAATCACCAGTGTCTAACAAATGCTGGATATCTGCTCTTATGGTGGAACATCCTTGAATATCCTTGGAGCAAATGTTGCAAGCTGAATAATCATGCTTAGCGAAGGTGCTCATTGAACTGTATGCCTCGTGTAGATGCACCAAGTTCCCTCTGATTAAGTTTACGTTCATGACAAGGTATCTGTCCGTATTTCTAAGCATTAGATTCACTGAGTGTCCACTGTGACTGGGAAGTGGATTGGCTTGCACGTTCGGACTTGTATTCTTGAAGGAAAGAAGATTAGTCCTCACTAACTTCTGTACTTCTGCCTTTAATGCTATGCAATGCTCGAGGTCATGGCACGGTGCCTTGATGAAAAGGGCAAGATCGTCGGTTTTGTACCACCATGGCAATTTTTCGGAGGCTGGGCGGTAACCTTGTTGTCAGTTTCTTTCTATTAGTGCGGGTAAAGGATTACGTATGCGTCATTGGGATTGGGTCGGCTGGGTGACTCGTGGCGTACGATTTTGGTTGTTAAGGCTTGAGCACATTGGCGAAATTGTTGAGTTTATTGATTTTGTTGAAATTGCGGGCAATTCACATGTTTGAGTTGTGTTGACGGTGGTGCTATGGAAGCTACACATCGTTGTTGAATGACATTCTTGCGTGGTTTCCTCGGGATACCATTCCTATGTCGTGTTCTTTTTCTTTGGAAAGCTAGTTCCAACTTTTCTAGTTCCTAGAAGATCCCTTCCTTGGTTAGGCGTCGGTTCGAACCCTTCTTCTAATCGCATTCCATGCTTACCATTTGGTGAAATCTCGGGCGCTAGCGATCATTCGCTCATAGTAGAATGAACCTAGAGTATTCAAGAACACCTTAGTCATCTCTTTTCTTCCAATGATGGGTTGACTTGGCGCAATTTCCCTCCATCGTTCGCATATTCCTGAATGTCTCTCTTTCCTTTTGAGACATGGAGGCGGAGTTGATCCTATCGGGGAGCCATATCAAGTTGAACTTGTATTCTTTGGACAAAGGCTTCGCCTAAGTCGTTGAACGTTTGGATATTCGTCTTTGTCTAAACCCATGTACCACTTGATGCGGCACTTAGGTGAGGCATCTGGAAGTAATGGATTAGTGGATGATCCTCATTGTAGGTGGACATTTTCACGGCATACATCGTGAGATGACTTTGCGGACATGAGTTCCCTTTGTACTTTTCAAAGTCAGGGACTTTGAATTTCTGAGTATTCTTCGCGAGGAACTAAGCAAAGATCACAGGCATTTTCCCAAACAATTCTTTCCCTCGAATCGTTTTATCTCTATTTGCAATTTGAGGAGTTGTTCCTGGAGATTCTCCATCGAACCACGGGAATTTGTGTTACTGCCTGGCGTATGGTGAACTTCTTCGTCCATGATAGCGTGCACTACAGAAGCTGAGTTCGTCATGATCGGTTGAGAAACCGACATTGTTACTTGTGGAAGAGTTATTCCACGGTGCGGAGCAGAGTTTTGTTGCAAAGTAGGTATTTCAAGCGAGGTTGTTTGAGAAGTCGGTTGGCGAACTCCGATGCCAAAGTTAAAGGCATGCCCGTGGATAGCCTTACGGCATCTTGAAAGATGAACTCTTGGCGACAGGTGAGACTTGAGTAGTAGTGTCCTCTGAAGTTCTTTGCTTGGTTTTATTTGCTCGATCTTTGCTTGTTGACTTTCTTGTTGTGCAAGTGAGTTGACCAAAGATGTGAGTCTCTCCACTTCTTCTTGTAGTGTAGTTACCGTGCTACGGAGTTTAACATTCTCTTGTTCAAATCCCTCCATTACTTTCCTTCTTTTTGATCTCGTATAAATGCGTTCGGTCGGTGTGAGCAGCGATCGAGAAACTCTAAGACGCGACAGTTTAACGATCTTTCTATCTGTTCGAACTGTTCAAGCTGGTAAAGTGTGAAACTGGTAAAGTGTCAGACTCTAGACAATAGACTTAAATGCAAAGTATGATGCATGAATATGATTGTAAAGAA
This sequence comes from Vicia sativa, assembly GCA_021764765.1. Taxonomy (NCBI): domain Eukaryota; kingdom Viridiplantae; phylum Streptophyta; class Magnoliopsida; order Fabales; family Fabaceae; genus Vicia; species Vicia sativa. The sequence goes on along the minus strand of CM038794.1, from coordinate 259,035,368 downwards.
AAATTTCCAAAGAATTAATGCCAACAGAGATATTTCTGGCAAATATTTGGATGGAAAACACGAATTTTATTGATTAATGAAGAAAGATTACAACAATTGTTTTTTGTTGGAGCATTGCTCACACAAATGATAAAACAAATGATAAAATTACAAACTAAATTGAACTAATCTAAACGTCTTCGTCGGATGACGATCAAAACTTGATGCGACTTGACGAGTTTCCTTCCATAGTGAGCTTTTAGTTCGGCTTTCTCGACTTTTAGCACTAATGACTCTCTTCCACTCGTTAGGGGCGGGATTGCTGGTTGTCATTTCCTCAAGCTTTCTTTTCTTTCCTTGGCGTATCTCGGATTGCGTTATCCTTGGCGAATCTTCTCATCTTTCTCCATGAGCCATTCATCCACGGAAGTAGGCGTCTTTTCATGATCTTTGACTTGCTTCTTGAGTTTTCATTCTCAAGATTAGTCTTATGGAATTTGTTTTCCAAAGCTTCTTTCTCAAGCCTTATCTTGGTCGAGGCTTCTTGGTATTCTCCACAGCTTTGGGAAAATTTGTTGATTTTGAGCGATTGAGAACATGGGATCCTCATAAGCGTAAGCCATTGAAATTCCTTAGCTCTTTTCTTTACCCAAGAAGTGTAGGTTTCCATGGCTACACAATTCTTTGCTTTCCTTTTCTTTCCTTGGGATGTGATGCCAATCTTTGATCATCTAGCTTTCAATCCTTAGGAATCCTCTCCTTCATGATAAAGTAGCTCTCTCTGTAAAACCAAAGGTTTAGAATTTGCGTATCCAGTGGCGTCTCGCTTGAAATGGGTTGTAGTTGATTCCTCCTTTCGTACCGATGAGAATGCGTTGGCAAATTCTCCATGACTCTCGATGATTTCCATCTCATTGTCGCAAAAGTATACCAATGGATATAAATCGTTTTAAGAGACATGATCTTCTTGACCAATGCCACTCGTCTTTGTTTCGCGGAAGATAGGAGATTTAGGAAAGTGTGAGGTAATCCATTTGAAAATCAGTCACAACACGATAGTTCCGTCTCCTTGGCGATTCCTATGATGAATAGAGACATATGTGTCACCAAGCGGTGAGGAGCAGGTTTCCAATTAGAAAGATCCTTATGGCGTTGATATCAGCGAAATTTGGGACGTTGAAAAACACCAATCCATAGAGGAGTAAAGCTAAAATAGCTTCAAAGGCTACCATACTACCGGTGCGGAGAATTGAAGAGCCTTCTCCATTAGGAACTTTGAAGTCGAGTCCTAAGAGTTTTCCTCTGGTAGTTAGGTTTTTGTCTATCTCAGATTTCTTTATGTGAGTCATCGTTGCAATGGTGACTTAGGAATGGCTTCCAAACCATTGAAAGGCACTTTGTCGATCTTGAGATACATAAGATATGCATATTCTTCCAAAGTAGGCATCAGCGATAATCGGGGAAAGTGAAAGCGATAAATGGATCGTAAGCGAGCGAAAGTTTTGAGAAGTCCTTCATCGGCGTTAGCGTTCGAAGAGTTAAAAAGAGTTCCATAGCGTTTTACGAAATCAGGGATCTTCTACCAAGGATGCTAACTCTTTTAACTTTCCTACATCGAGAATTCTAAAGCGTATCTCTTGGTGAATCTTCCTCGGCGTCCATCACTCTAACCTAAAATATTTTACAAAGAAAAATCTCTAAATTCTTTGGAAATGGGAAGAGAAATGAAGTTTTTTGAATGAATGAATGCATGCATGAATGTGACAAACATGGTTAGTAGTTATACACACGGTCAAGCGTTGAAGTCACGAGCATGAAGCGATAAGAATCAGCGTGGTTAAGTTCTAAGGGCTTATTCATCGTGAATCGGGTTCTCACGATATCTGAGGTTCAACACTCCTCTTTGAAATATTATCGAATTTGTTGAATACTCGATGGTCCAATAATATTTTCAAGAAGAACTACGCGATCGTAGTCTCGCATGACAATTACTCTGAAACTTACAGAATAATCTACGCTACATCCTAATGGCGGGGATGGTTTATGTGTTCTCTGACCCGCTCGACTTCTGAGTTCCCCGAAAATCTGAGCGTCTTATGATTACTTGCTAAACACAATACCCCAAGACAACCTCCAGGCGGAGATATTAACCGTAAGCATTGAACTTCTCACGTATTAATACCTCCACCTAGATCTTAAAATGTTTCTTAAATCCGGGTTAGGATTTCTTTCCATCGAGATGAAATCGTGAAAACACACAATAAAGAAAAGCAGACATATGCACAAATGAAAGCTTATCCCTTTCTTTTCTTTTGAAAACAAAAAAGCTTGGTGCTCGGCGAGTGCGCGTTTTCTTTTTGAAAAACAAAATTTCAGTACTCCCAATGAGTCGCCATTTTCTGTTCGGTGTTAAAAGGTGGCTAGAGGATCGAGATGTAAATTGGATTCTCGGCTCGAAACGATTTAATCTTTTGATTTGTTTATAAAGATGCCATGAGCATCAAGCTTTATTATTTTCAACACAAGAAAGATGATTTAATGATTATGAAAAGGGAAAGGTGAAATACCCTCAATTGATATTGGTATGCGTAACGACTAAGCGCAAACTAGGCATAGCGCATTGGGAGATTCGAGTAAGGGGATTGTTATATAAAGGGAATAGATGGAGCACCCTAAATATATGTAGTTATCTATTTATATATAATACGTTTGATATGTTTGTGTGTTTTAATTGCTATTTCTATGATTGGGAAAGTTTCTCCTTTGGATTTTAAGAAGGATAGATTATGTGGGATTCTAGTGTTTATTATTATTGTGCTGCAAAAGATCGTGGATCTTACATACATATCTAGTGGGAATCGGCATTTGTAGCTCGGATCTAGGGGTTCTATGGTTTGTTTTGTGGGGAGAAAGAAATTTGCTCGGCAGGATGAGACCTTGTGCCTCGTATTCTCAAAGGATGTTGAGAAAGTCGGAGCAATCGTAGTTCCACTTATGCTAGTGGAAGCAACGGATGTTAGTAAGAGACAGACAAATGTCATCTTAATGAAAAATGTATCTAATCTATTTCATCACATACATTTTTTTGAAAAGTTTGACTGATTAAAATCTTTCATCGTAAGTATTAGGTGTTTTGCTTGAGTGTACAAGCGTTACCACTTACATGTTTAAGAAAGATGTTTGAAAAAGATAATTGAATCTTTTAACTGTAAGCATTGGGTGTTTTGCTTGAATGTACAAGCGTTACCACTTAATGTTAAGAGATGTTTTTGTTTGAAAAAAAAGTTTGAAAAGAGTTTGAAAAGTTTTTGACTGTATGTGATATGATAGATGAGATACTTCTTCCATAGAGATGATAGATGTCTAAATCTAAAGGAGAAATTGATTGGATTAAGGGATGCTTTTAAGAAGCCCATGAGTCCTTGTATTGTTAGCCCAGAGGAGGCATTAGAGTCATGAGGTCATCGAGGTCCTTGTATGAAGCTCAAGAGGAAGCTATAGGGTATGGTGGCTTTGTGTTAAAGGGTTTCAGAGAAACCATCCTTTTGGAAATAAGAGCAATTTCAGGAAATTTTACTCTCGGGATTTGAAAGTGATTTCAGGAAACCATCCTTTCGAGGGTTCTATCTTAGCGGGTGATTCTTTGTATTGGAAGCCCAATAGGAGGCATTAAGAGATTTCTGTCTCTTTCATTGTATGATGCCCAGAGGCTAAACTCAATGAGGAGTTCTTTTGAGCGAAGCCCAAGAGGTGACTCAGCAGTGTTGTCTTATATGAAGCCTAAGCGGAGGCTAACTCGTGGGAGAGTTTCTTGTATAAAGCCGAGAGGCTAAACTCAGCGGAGGATGAGTTGTCTTGTATAAAAGCCAATTAACTCATCTTGATGATGAATTGTCTTGTATGAAGCGGAGGCTATCTTGTAGGAACCTATTGATTAGTCTAATTGTTATGTTATAATTAGCAGTTGTATAAACAGGTGTGTGTGTGTGATATGTATTCACAGAGTTTATGAAGGAAATATAAACAATGCATGATGTTTATTTACAGTTTATGAAATATAAACAAGTGTCGTGAAGCGAGCGTTTAAAGCAACGATTATTTACAAGTTTGAGCGTACAAAGAAATGAATATGTACGAGCAGTATTTATGTACGGACAAAGATGGATGTACATAGGAGGTTGGACTTACACCATAAGGGAGGCCCATTGATTTGAAAGAGTTTCCGAGGAATAATGCTCTTTTACCAATGGTATTGATGTAAAATATCACAGACGAAGCGAAAGCTTGATCAAAGTTTATTTGTAAAAGATATCTGTATTATGTACAGATGAAAATTTGTATGAAAAAGAAATTGATATGTACAAAGAAAAAATATGTACATAAAGAATGTTGGTTTGTGTATACACAAGTGAAGTGAAAACAAACGATCAAAGTTTGGCTGTACTTGAGTATAAAAGGTATCTGTGTTATGTACAGATAAAAATTTGTATGTATTTGAAGAAAATTATGTACAAAGAAATATTATGTACATAAAAGAATGTTATGGGACTTATACCGTGAGGGAGGCCCATTGGTTCGAAAGCAGTTTCACAGGGAATAATGCTCCTTTCAATACCAATGGTATCGGTGTATAAACAAACGAATGAAAACAAATGAAAGAAATTTGTTTATGTTTGAATATTGACAATGATGATTTGAATATGTACAAGTAAAACTAAGTATGTACATAAAGGACTGGGACTTACACCATAAGGGTGGCCCATGATCGGTTGAGAATTTAGAGAGAAAACGAATTTGATTTTATCGTTTAAATCAGATCGATCGTGATAAAAGATGTAAGTTTTGATGAAATGTTTTGAAAAATGATTTGAAAATGTGAGGTTCATTTATGAAAAGTTTTGAAAAAAATCGGAAGTTGAAAACTTGAAAATTTCACCTTAAAAGGAGGTTTGAAAAAGTGTTAAGAACGTTGTTTTCGGCTCGATTAAAATATGATCAGATGAATGTTTTTTCTGGAAATTTTTGCACTATCATAAAATAGATGTATTTATTGACAAGTGTTTAAAAAATCATCTCAAAATGAGAAGTTTTGGTTGGTCAAAAAAATTGTGAAAGTTTTATAAAAAAACATGAAAAAATTGGAAAAGTTGTAAAAAAGAATGGTCTTGATGGGAGTTGAACCCATGACCAATGGGTGGGACACGTGTCAGAGAAGACTAAGAGCAAGGAGGCTACCACTGAGCCAAACGCGCCTTGGTGTTTAGTGGACTGGAACACGTGTAAATGAGGGATTGGAAATTTTAAAATTCAAATTTGAAAACCAAGAACACAGCGCATCACAGGTTCTTCATTTTGATCTTCATTGCCAAATTTAATCTAAAATCTTCGTTTCTCAATGAAATTGAATGATGTAAGCGAAACTTGATCGATTTTGAACAACGAACATGATAGTGTTATTAATTGCATTTATTTTAAGCCCGAATGATTTAGGTTTGAAGAACACTATGAACCTAAAGCGAAAAATTCAAATTAAATGATGTATGTTTGATGATTCTTGGATTTTTGAGGGCTATTGATCGTTAGGAGTGCGAGAAAGAAAGCCGTGAGTTTTTCGTTTTAGTTCAAAGAAAATGGATATCACGGTTCTGTTCTAACACGGTAAAGTGAGAATCGAATTCGATCTTAGGCGTTTCGAGCAGTTTCTTGATCATTTGAGCTTCATCGGCATGTATGGAAGCGTGTGAATGGTATGCTTGCTTGAGCTTGCTCAATCCTTCCAACCAAGTCAACACGAATGAAAATGCAACTAGATTTTGATGTAAATGTATTCTGATTAGATGTTAATGGCTGGATCATATACATGAGGTATAGTGATGATGTTTGAGTGATTAGAACACGGTTTGATCAAGCTTAACTCAAATTCGATTGCTTAAGCGGTTTGCAAGTTCATGAGCATGAAAGATGAAAGCGGTTTTGGCTTGTTTCAGTTTGATTTTAAGTTACAAACAAGTTTGATAATGATATTGAAGCATGTTTGACACCAAATTTTAACATGTTTTCAACTATTTTTCAAAATGCAATAATTCTCCAATTTGCACTATGTTTGCTTAATTTTGAAGAAGAATAATGAAAGCATGGATTTGTGATGCTTTGGTGTAGATTGATCATGGAATGATACCTCTATTTATAGACCAATGTCTGAAATGTTAGGCAAGCAATTTGGCATTGGTAATTCAAACTTGCCTTAGAGGGCAAGGAAGTCTTTTGCATTAAATGCAAAGGCTTCCTTCTTTTAACCATGGTTAATTTCCAACTTTGATCAATCTATCATAATTATCCCATCAATTTTATCAGTTCTTATCTCATTTTGGCAAGGTGGCAGCTTCTAGAAAGAAGAAATCAAAAATGACCTATAATGTGAAGTTTTGAACTTTAAAAATCAAGTTCATGAAGCCTTATGTTTCAATTTCAAAAGTATGGCTAGACTCCATGGTTTGGGAGTTCTTGGACATTTTGAAAGCTTGTTTCTGGCTACAACTTTCATGTTTGAGTTTTTCAAATTCAAATTGGAACTAGGTGAAAAAATGGCATGAAGTTTGGAAAAAATAAGAAATTTCAACATAGAAAATTTTCTAAGTGTTAGAACTTTGACTTTTGTTGACTTTCAAATTCTTTGATTTTTTATGATCATGATGGATCATTTGAAGTATTTTGATGATTGAAAAAGTTTTGTTTTGAAAATTTTGACCAAAAGTCAAAGTTTGACTTTTCTGTGCAGATGAATTTTCATCAGATGTTTCAGAAATTGACTGATGAAGTTTGTGAACTTTTGTGATGTTTTGAATCCAGAAATTAGGTCAAGATGTTGTATCTAAGATATAATGACCAATCTCTATCCAAAAAAGTCATTTCTTGCTCAAAAAGTCAGAGAAAATTCAAGCCCAATCAAAACCCTAATTGGTCGATCCTTGATTGATCTGTGAGAGAAATTGATATCTGATGATCAGAGGTTGATGATTTGATCAAGATAGATCAAATGAGGTAAGCAAAACTCAAACCCTAATTGATTGCCTCTTCTTGGGCTTCGTTCAAAAGAACTCCTCATATAAGACAAACACTTCCCTGTTGAGTCAGCCTCCTCTTGGGCTTCGTTCAAAAGAACTCCTCATTGAGTTTAGCCTTCTCTTGGGAATCATACAATGAAAGAGATAGGAAATCTCTTAACTCCTATTGGGCTTCAATACAAAGAATCACCATGCTAAGATAGAACCACGAAGGATGGTTTCCCGGTGGAATCACTTTCAAATCCCCAGAGAGTAAAATTTCCCGGTGAAATTGCTCTTAATTCCAAAAGGATGGTTTCTCGGTGAAATCCCTTTTAAAGACAAAGTCAGCCATACCCTATAGCTTCCTCTTGAGCTTCATACAAGGACCCTCGATGACCCTCAGAACGCCTCCTCTTGGGCTAACAATACAAGGACCCATGGGCTTCTTAAAAGAATCCTTAATCGATCAATTTCTCCTCGAATTTAGACATTTATCATCTCTATGGAAGAAGTATCTCATCTATCACATCACATACAATCAAAACTTTTCAAACTCTTTTCAAACAAAAACATCTCTTACGATGAAGTGGTAGCGCTTGTACACTCAAGCAAAACACCCAATGCTTCAGTTAAAAGATTCAATTATCTTTTCAAACATCTTTCTTAAACATGTAAGTGGTAGCAACTTGTACACTCAAGCAAAACACCTAATACTTACGATGAAAGATTTTAATCAGTCAAACTTTTCAAAATGTATGTGATGAAATAGATTAGATACATTTTCATTAAGATGACATTTATGCATCTCTTACTAACATACATTGCTTTCCACTAGCATAAGTGGGAACTACGATTGCTCGACTTTCTCAACATCCTTTTGAGAATACGTAGGCACAAAGTCTCATCCTTGCCGAGCAAATTTCTATCTCCCTCGGACCAAACAAACCATAGAACCACAGCAGATCCGAGCTACAAATGCTCACGATTCCCACTAGGGGATATGTATGAGAAGATCCAGATCTTTGCGAGCACAATAATAATAAACACTAGAATCCCATAATCTCATTTCTTAAAATCCAAAGTAGAAACTTTCCCAATCATAGAAATAGCAATTAAAACACACAAAATATCAAACATATTCATATATAAAGCTATAGATAACTATATATATTTAGGGTGCTCCATCTATTCCTTTATATAACAATCCCCTTTCGAATCTCCCCGATGCGTTGCGTCTAGTTTGCGCTAGTAATTCATACCAATATCAATTGAGGTATTTTTTCCCTTTTCATAATCATTAAATCATCTTTCTTGTGTTGAAAATAATAAAGCTTGATGCTCATGACATCTTTATAAACAAATCAAAAGAGTAAATCGTTTCGAGGCGGAGAATCAATTCACGTTCGCATCCTAGCGTCACCTTTGCGAGCAGGAAAAATGGCGACTCTGCAGGAGTCTGTTGAAATTTTGATTTTCAAAAAAAAAGCGTTACTACGCTCGAGAGCATCAAGTTTTTGTTTTCAAAAAAAAGAGGATAAGCTTTTATGTTTTGCATATATCATTTTTCTTTATTGTGTGTTTTCACGATTTCATCGATGGAAAGAAATCTAACCGGTTTAAGAAACATTTTAAGATCTAGGTGGAGGTATTATCGTGAGAAGTTCAATGCTTACGAGTTAATATCTCCCTTCGATGGAGGTTGTCTTGAGGGTATTGTGTTTAGCAAGTAATTGCGAAGCATTTGTCTGAGGGAACTCGAAGCGAGTGGTGTAGAACACATAAACCATCACAGCCATTAGGATGTAGTCTGAAGATTTTGGGTGTAAGCCTAGAGTAATTGTCATGCGAGACTACGATCGAGTGAGTTTCTCTTGAAAAATATTATTGGACCATCGGTATTCAACAAATCCGATAATATTTCAAGAGAGTGTTGAGCTGTATTATCGTAGAACCGTTTCACGGATGAATAAGCCATAGAACTTAACCACGTTGATTCTTATCGTTGGCTTCATGCTCGTGACTTGAGCAGCTTGACCGTGTGTATAACTACTAACCATGTTTGCCGCATTCATGCATTCATTCATTCATAAAAACAAAAAACTTCATTTCTCTTCCCATTTCCAAAGAATTTAGAGATTTTTCTTTGTAAAATATTTTAGGTTAGAGTGATGGGCGTGGAGGAAGATTCACCAAAAGATCTGTTTAGAATTCTGCGTAGGAAAGTTGAAAGAGTTAGCATCCTTGGTAGAAGATCCCTCGGTTTGAAAACACTATGGAACTCTTTTAACTATTACGAGCATAACATTGATGAAGGACTTCTCAAAACTTTCGTTCGGTTCTACGATCGATCTATCATTGTTTCACTTTCCACGATTATCAATTGATGCCTACTTTGGAAGAGTATGCGTATCTTAGGTATCTCGATGTCGGACAAAGTGCCTTTCAATGGTTTGGAAGCCATTCCTAAGTCACCGATCATTGCAACGATGACTCACATAAAAAATATGAGATAGACAAAAACCTAACTACGGAGGAAAACTCTTGGGGACTTCAAAGTTCCTAATGGAGAAGGCTCTCAAATTCTCTGGCCGGTAGTATGGTAGCCTTTGAAGCTATTTATCTTCTCTGGATTGGTGTTGTTTCCCGTCCCAAATTTTGTTGATATCAACTCCATAAGGATCTTTCGATTGGAAATCCGTTCTACACTTGGTGACACGTCGTCTCTATTCATCATAGGAATCGTCAAGGAGGCGGATCTGTGTTGTGTACCTCTGTTTTCAAATGGATTACCTCACACTTGCCTAAATCTCTATCTTCGCGAAAACAAAGGCAGTGGCATTGGTCAAGAAGATCATGTCTCTTACAACGGCGATATCCATTGGTATACCTTGGCGGACAATGAGATGGAAATCATTGAGGCATGGAGAATTTGCCAGCGTACCTCTCATTAGTACGAAAGGAATCAACTACAACCCATTTCTAGCAGAGCGTCAGCTCGGATATGCAAATTATGGTAAACCTTTTGGTTTCTGTGCTACTTCTATCATGAAGGAGAGGATTCCCGAGGATTGAAAGCTAGGATGATCAAAGCTTGGCATCACATCCGAGGAAAGAAAAGGAAAGCAAAATTGTGTAGCCATGAAACCTACACTTGGGTAAAGAAAAGAGCGAAGGAATTTGAATGCCTTACGCTTATGAGGATCCCATGTTCTCGATCGCTTCTAAATCAACAAATTTTCCGTCGGCTGGGAGAATACCAGAAGCCTTGACCAAGATAAGGTTTGAGAAATAGGCTTTGGAAAGCAAATTCCTTAAGACTAATCTTGAGAATGAAAACTCAGAAGCAAGTCAAAGATCATGAAAAGGCTCTACTTCCGGGATGAATGGCTCATGGAAAAGATGAGAAGATTAGCGGAAGGATGGCCAATCAAAGATACGTCAAGGAAAGGAAAAGAAAGCTTGAGGAAATGACAACCAGCGATCCCGCTCCCAATGAGTGGAAGAGAGTCATCAGCAAGCTAAAAGCCGAGAAAGCTGAACTAAAAGCTCACTATGGGAAGGAAATCCTAAAGTTGAAGCTACATCAAGCCTTTGGATCTTCATCCAATGAAGACGTTTAATTAGTTCAATTTAATTTGTAATTTTATCATTTATTTTATCATTTGTGTGAGCAATGCTCCAACAAAAAACAATTGTTGTAATCTTCCTTCATTAATCAATAAAATTCGTATTTTCCATCCAAATATTTGCCAGAATATCTCTTTTAGCATTAAATTCTTTGGAAATTTCTTTTCTTTACAATCATAATCATGCATCATACTTTGCATTTAAGTCTTTTGTCTAGAGTCTGATACTTTCACAGTTTCACACTTTCACAGTTTGAACAGTTCGAACAGATATCGTCAAACTGTCGCGTCTTAGAGTTTCTCGACCGCGTTCACAGCCAACTCGAACGTACGATACGAGATCAAAAAGAAGAAAAGTAATGGAAGGATTTGAACAAGAGAATGTTGAACTTCGTAGTACAGTAACTACACTACAAGAAGTGGAGACTCTCACATCTTTGGTCGACACATTGGCCCAGTTGCAAAGTCAACAAGCGGCATCGGCGGTCAAAATCAACCGGCAATTTCGGAGGATACTACTACTCCGGTTTCAGCGCCCGTAGTAGCTCACTCTTGATATGCGGAAGGCTATCCATGGGGCATGCCTTTCAACTTTGGCATCGAATTCGCCAACCGACTTCTCAAACAACCTCGCTTGAAATACCTACTTTGCAACAAAACTACGCTCCAACATGGAATAACTCTTCCACAAGTAACAATGCGGTTTCTCGACCGATCATGACAAACTCGACTTCGTAGTGCGCTACCATGGACGAAGAAGTTCATCACACTCGAGCGATAACACAAATTCCGTGGTTCAATGGAGAATCTCGGGAACAACTCCTCAAAATGCGACTAGAGATAAAAGCGATTCGAGGAAAAATTGTTTGGGAAGCGCCGGGATCTTTGCTTAGTTCCTCGCGTAAGAATACACGCAAATTCAAAGTCCACGACTTTGAAAATACAAAGGAACTCCATGAAGTCATCTCAATATGTATGCGGAAAATGTCCACTACATGAGGATCATCGATTTACTAATCCATTACTTCGAGACGGTCTCACGGTGCCGCGAAGTGTTACATGGGTTTAGGCGGCACGAATATCAAACTTCAGCGACTTAGCGAAGCCTTTGTCCAGCAATATAAGTTCAACTTGGATATGGCTCACGATAGGGATCAACTCCACTCCATGTCTCAAAGGAAGAGACATTCAAGGAATATCTTAGATGGAGGAAATTGCTGCCCAAGTCAACCCACCATTGGAAGAAAGAGATGACTAAGGTGTTCTTGAATACTCTAGGCTCATTCTACTATGATTGAATGATCGCTAGCGCTCCCGGATATTTCACTGAGATGGTGAGCATGGGAATGCGATTAGAAGAAGAGGTTCGAATCGGACGCCTGACCAAGGAAGCAGGATCTTCCATTGGAACTAGAAAAGTTGGAAGTGGCATTCCAAAGAAAAAAGAACATGACGTAGGAATGGTATCCGAGAAACCACGCAAGAATGTCATTCAACAACGACGGTGTTGCCCATAGCACCGACCGTCAACACAACTCAAACCGAGAAATGCTCCGCAATTTCAACAAAATCAACAAACTCAACAACCTCGTCAACAGGCTCAGCAATTTAACAACCAAAATCGTACGCCTCGGGTCACTCAGTTCGATCCAATCGATAGCGTACACGAACTTTACCTGCGCTAATAGAAAGAAATCGATACAAACAAGGTTACGCCTCCGGTTCTTGAAAAATTGCCATGGTGGTACAAAACCGACGTATCTTGCCCTTTTCACCAAGGGGCACCAGGCCATGACCTCGAGCATTGCATAGCATTAAAGCGGTACGAAGTTAGTAAGGACTAATCTTCTTTCCTTCAAATACAAGCCCAACGTGCAAGTCAATCCGCTTCCGATCCGAGTGGACATTCGATAAGTTTGATCTTGAAATCTGAGACGGTACCTTGTCATGAGCGTGGACTTAATCGGAGGAACTTGGTGCATCTACACAAGCATCTGATTCAATGAGCACCTTCGTTAAGCACGATTATTGACTTGCAACATTTGCTCAAGGATATTCAGGATGTTCCACCATAAGCGGATATCCGACATTTGTTGAACCGGTGATTTACAAGTTTCTGAAGCAGAGATGACCATGGCGTAAATACAATAGGGCATTTTCCATGAGCTTTTAGTCTCGGATATCAACTCGGAAAATCCCGGTAAGCGTTGTGATCCCTTGATTCAACATACCCAGCATGTGGAGATCGCGTACAATGGTTCCAGCATTCCAACATCTCCTTTGGTGATTTGCCCACCTGGTCCTTTTCCATATAGTTCTACCAAAGCAATTCCTTACCAATACAATGCAACCCTGATAGAGGATGGGAAGGAGAAACCCATGCCTACTCTTCCGGCTAATGTCAATATAGCAAATCGGACGAGTAACACGAAGTGGGCAGTACACACTCCATACCACCAAGATCGCTGCGGTTCTTTGTCGACAAAATCCGGTTAACATATCTTGAGAATCACTAGCGATTCCATTGTTAACTCGAGCACAAATGTTGGTCCTCTGATAGAGCCAGCGTCAGCGCGATTTTGATGAAATCTTGAAGTTAATCAAAAAGGCGAATATCAGTCGTAGATCGACTAATCGAGACTCCTTCAAAGATTTCGATCATCTCTACTCCTCAACTCCGAAGCTCACGAAGCTTTGATGAGAGTACTAGACCCGAGCTTATGTGGATCACGATGTGACTAGACCGGTTTGGAGGATCGTCTCCAACATAACGACTTGCAATAATCGAGTTTAGTGACGAGGAACTTAGGAAGAAGGAAAGATCATAACTTGGCCTTCACATCTCGATGATGCAATCGATTCCCATCCAATGTATTGGTGGATCGGGTTCATCTTTGAGCGTAATGCGAAAGCGACACTCGCTCGTTTGGCTTACAAAGGGGCGTAATGAAGTTCAACGACATAATAGTGAGAGCTTTCGATGGATCAAGAAAGTCGTTATTGGGGAAGTTGATCTCCAGATGACAATCGGCCCTTTCAAATTACTTTCAAGTCATGGATGTACCAACGCCGTTGCCTACTAGGAAGACCTTGGATCCACGATGCAGGAGCAATAACTTCTACTCTCCATCAGAAATTAAAATTCACAGTAAATGGAAAGTTGGTGACCATCAGCGGTGAACAAGCTTTGCTTGTGAGCCATTTGTCCAGTTTCTCTTTCATCACAGCTAATGACATTGAAGGAACGCATCTCCCAGAAAATCCGTTAGAAGATGAATCTACCAACAAAAACATATCATCTATCTCTTCGTATAAAGAAGCTGCACAAATGGTGAAAGATGGCAATACTTAAGGATGGGGACAAGTAATTAAAACTGTCAACAACGGAACAAAAGCCGGACTCGGGTTCACACCTGTATTCTCCCAGAACAAACCAAAGGATGAAGCACTTCCCCCGATCAAGGAAGTATTTCACAGTGGAGGTCTCTTAAAACCTGTTCCGCAAGAGGTTAATGTTGTAACCATTGAAGAAGATGAAGACGATCCATCTGAATCTGAAGAGTGGAGCACTTATTTGAATAGCCCTGAATATGTGTCTCAGGAGGAATCATATGCACCGACTGATCGATTCAAAGACATGTCCTTGCAGCAACGTGAAAATCCACCAGTCCCTGCTGAAATTTGGGATACCTTAGGAGAACCAAGTGGCAAATTTGACTACATGGTGAAATACTGCTGTGACTCTGGATCGAAGATATCGACCCCGGGATGGGGTGATGACTTTGAATACCTAGTCAAGCAGAGGAGGATCCTCGTTTTCAAACTAATCGACAAATCGAGATCCCACGAAGATCTACGCTTCAACACGCTGTGGAATTCAGAACGGATCACGGTTATCACTACATCAACATGATCGAAGATCAAGAATACGACTCGGGATATGATCTAGAAAGTGTTGCCGATAACGAGTCTCTTCACTCAGAAGGCGGAAGAAACATCCCAATTCAACACAAGATCAACAGGAAGTACAAATGCTATATCTCATACTTCGATCTGTTAATCAAGAAGATCGCTTTAGCGACACAAAGGGCAAGGGCGTCGTCGAGTCTTCAAAGCACCTCGACCAGCAATCAAAGTCTACTCAAGGTTAAACCAGCGGAAAATGCAGTACCTCGACTTCAAGGAGTTCGTCATTCTTGGAAACTGTTGAAGTTAGGACTAATGTTCATAGCTCTAAGTAGTTTATTTTTGCTTTTGTTTTGAACTCTCGCTTAGCCCAAAGAAGAGATGTTTATAGGGTTTAGCTTTTAAATAATTTCTCTTTGTCTTGCCCAAGACAAATGAGTTTGTATTTTAGGGCCTTGTTCATATTGTGAATCATAAATAAAACGCTTTGTTTTGTTTCCACACTCTGTGTTTATTTTCATTTTTACCCTTTTCTGAAAATGATAATCCTAAAAAACACAATAAAAAATCTTCAAAAAAAAAATCATAATGAAAAAATTAATCTGCATACACTTTCACATTAACTTTCAAAAAAAATGATAAAACTTTTAATCAAACATAAATCAAAAATGCAGTTAAGCGGATGGACAAATCCATTGAAAGCAATAACTCTACGCTCTTTCTCAACTCACGAAATCCCACATGAATTCGCGAAGAGGAAGTTGAAGAAGAGATCCGGATGAAATTTCTAGACTACTAAGGCACGAGGAAAGGATCATTCGACCTCATAAAGAACCCAGAAGCAATCAACTTGGGTTACGATGAAGATGAAAAAGTAAATATCAGACATCACTCAGCGCGGTGTCAAGGTAAGCGATAAGTATTCTCAATGAATATGTTGATGTGTTCGCTTGGTCCTACCAGGATATGTCGGGTCTAGATACCAGCATCGTGGAGCATCACTTGCCATTAAGACCAGAATGCCCGCTAGTTAAGCAGAAACTGAGGAGAGTTCACCCTGAAATGGCTGAGAAAATCAAAAAGGAAGTTCAAAAGCAGCTCAACGCTGGTTTCCTTGTCACTTCTGAGTATCCTCAATGGCTAGCAAACATAGTGCCTGTCTCCAAAAAGGACGGAAAGGTAAGAATGTGTGTTGACTACCGGGATCTGAACAAAGCTAGTCTGAAAGACGATTTTCCACTACCGCATATCGACATGCTAGTGGATAGCACTGCAAAATTCAACGTCTTTTCCTTCATGGATGGTTTCTCTGGTTAGAATCAGATCAGGATGGCTCCCGAAGACATGGAGAAGACATCTTTCATCACGCCGTGGGGCACCTTTTGCTACAAAGTAATGCCGTTTTGATTAAAGAATGCAGGCGCAACTTACCAGAGGGCAATGACTACTCTCTTCCATGATATGATGCACAAAGAGATCGAAGTCTACGTGGACGACATGATAGCAAAATCTGACACTGAAGAAGAGTATGTAGACTATCTCTTAAAGTTGTTTCAACGACTAAGGAAATTCGACAGCACGAATCTAACAAATGCACCTTTGGGGTAAGATCGGGAAAACTCCTAGGTTTCATCGTCGGTCAAGAGGTATTGAAGTTGACCACGACAAAGTCAAGGCTATTCAAGAAATGCCTCGCCGCATATGGAAAAGCAAGTAAGAGGATTTCTTGGACGATTGAATTACATCTCGATTCATCTCTCGGATAGTACGCTACACAATGGGCGATATTCAAGCTTCTCCGCAAAGATCAAAGGTTGTATGGACGGGATTGCCAAAAGAGTTCGACAATATCAAGGAATACACATCGAACCACCAATCGATCCCTCAATTGAAGGAAGACCGCTAATCATGTACCTTACCGTACTAGAAGAGTCCATGGGTTGCGTGCTTGGGCAACAAGAT
Organism: Vicia sativa; assembly: GCA_021764765.1. Taxonomy (NCBI): domain Eukaryota; kingdom Viridiplantae; phylum Streptophyta; class Magnoliopsida; order Fabales; family Fabaceae; genus Vicia; species Vicia sativa. The sequence goes on along the minus strand of CM038794.1, from coordinate 259,018,849 downwards.
GACACGGTAAGAAGGAGCATGCCATTTATTACTTGAGTAAAAGTTCACAGACGTGAAACTCGTTACTCCATGCTCGAGAAAATATGTTGCGCTTTGGTGTGGGCTTCAGCGTCTCGCGATTACATGATCAATCACACGACTTGGTTAATCTCCAAAATGGATCCAATCAAATCGTGTTTGAGAAACACTGCTTAGGGAGAATTGCTCGATGGCGGATGCTATTATCCGAATATGACATCGATTACCACGCTCAGCGGTCAAAGGAAGCATTCTCGTGATCACTTGGCTTATCGGCCGCTCAGCGAATACCAATCTCTCAATTTGACTTCCAGACGAGGATGTTATGTACTTAAAGATGAAAGATTGCGACGAACCGTTACGGAGAAGGACGATCCGAGTCCGATGGGGCCTAGTCTTTGATGGGCGATAAATGTTTTGGCAATGGAATTGGGGCGTCATCATCACTCCAGGGTTCTCATATCCGTTTTCATGATTGCTATTTGATTGCACCAACAACATAGCGAATATGAAGCATGCATCATGGGTCGAAGAAGCCATCGACTTGAGGATCAAGATCCTTGATATATGGAGACTCGACCCTAGTGATCAATCAAATCAAAGACAAGTATGAAACTCATCATCTTGGTCTAATTCCTTCTGGGGATTATGCGAGGCGATTGTTGACTTTCTTCAACAAAGTAGAGTATCATATCCTCGAGATCAAAATCGAATGGCGGGGCCTTGGCGACTCTATCTTCCATGTTCAAAGTCAATGATTGGAATGATATGCCCAGTTCGTATCGGGCGCCTTGAAAGACCTGCGTACGTATTATGGCTGACGATCTTGACGATAAACCGTGGTTCCACGACATCAGCGTTTCCTTCAACACGAGTACCCGCTCGGGCATCGTACAAAGATAAAGAAAACTCAAGGAGGCTTTCCGAGAATTTCTTCATCAATGAAGATGTTCTATACAAAAGAAACTTCGATATGGTTCTGCTCAGATGCGTCGACAGACAAGAAGCAGACACAATCATCCATGAAGTACATGAAGGGTCCTTTGGAACCCATTCAAATGGGCATGCAATGTCTAGAAAAATCTTGAGAGCAGGATACTATTGGATAACAATGGAATCTGATTGCTGCAAACACGTCAAAAGATGTCACAAGTGCCAGATCTACGCAGATAAGATCCATGTGCCTCAGACTCTACTCAACGTTCTCTCCTCTCCATGGCCTTTCTCCATGTGGGGCATTGACATGATTGGAATGATTGAACCAAAAGAGTCCAACGGACATCGCTTCATTCTAGTGGCTATTGATTACTTCACCAAATGGGTCGAAGCAGCATCCTACGCCAATGTCACAAGACAAGTGGTTGTGAGGTTCATCAAGAACAACCTCATTTGCCGATACGGAATTCCAAGCAAGATCATTACTGACAATGGATCAAACTTGAACAATAAAATGATGAAAGAACAGTGTGAGGAATTCAAGATCGAGCACCATAACTCGTCTCCTTACTGGCCAAACATGAACGGCGTCGTTGAAGCATCCAACAAGAACATCAAAAAGATCGTCCAGAAGATGGTCATCACTTATAAAGACTGGCACGAAATGCTGCCATTTGCTCTGCATGGGTATCGTATACATGCGCACTTCAGGGCAACTCCTTTTCTCTAGTATACGGCATGGGCAGTGCTCCCGTAGAAGTTGAGATTCCATCAATGAGGTTCTCATGGAAACTAAGCTATCACGAGGTCGAATGGTGTCAAAGCGAGATCGACCAATGAACTTAATTGAAGAAAAGCGCTGACCGCTCTGTGTCATGCACAACTCTATCAAAAAATGAAGAAAGCTTTCGACAAAAGGTCCGAACTCGTGAATTACGAGAAGCGACCTCGTGCAAAAAGATTACATCTTTTCAACAGATTCTAGGGCAAATGGACTCCTAATTACGAGCCCATACATCGTCAAAAGAAGCTTTTATGGCGGTGCTATGACTCTCACGACCATGGACGGTGATGAACTCCCGCATCCTGTGAATCTTGTGTGATCAAGAAATACTTTGTCTAAAAATAAACAAAGAACAACTCGGTAAGTCGAAAACCGAAAAGGCGGCTTAGGCAAAATAGCGTCTCGGTGGATTGAAAACCTGAAAAGGCGATCCAGGCAAAAATTAGAGACAATAAACAGAAAATATCCTGATGGATTGAAAACCTAAAAAGGCAATCTAGGAAAAAACAAGGATACACAAAAATGACAAAGTAACTGCAAACAGTTCGTACTTCGTCAATTTGAAGAATCTTCCATCAACGGATCTTTAATCAAATCTTCTGAAGCAACAAGCGCAGTTGAAATTCAAAGTTGTTAGGGATAATAGCGGTATTTGCTTTCAATGTAGCCTTTTCCCCAATAAATTATCATTTCCAACTTTTGTAAATAGTTCATGGAATCACGCATTTGGCTGATTACCATTCTATCAATAAATTTGAGCCTTGTGCTTTTTGTTTGCAATTCCTACTTTATTTTGTTTTGCAAAAATAACGCTTTTATTTGTGAAAATCACTTTTTGAAACTAAAATGTTTTAAACGAATTTTTACTTCAAAATTTTGAAACAAAAAGCAAAAAGAATTTTCCTTTGAACTATGAACACAGAAAGAACTTCAACGGTTTTCCTAGTAAGTGTTTCAATCTCCGAAAGATAAAAAACAACTGCTACAACAATTTTCTTCTCAGTAGAAATCATCAAAGGACGGTATTCTTATCCCAAAAAGAATCCCCAGCCAAGTTGCCAATGAAATGCCTTTCTCTGAAAGTTTAAAACATGCAACTCAAAATTCTTCATCAGCGAACGTCTGCATCATTGCTGCAACTTCCACCGAGTATTTGTTCGAACTGTGACGTGGTCCTTTTCCCAGATATCTCTTTAGTGTCTTTGTCAAGTATTGTTAGCATGCATATAACATTCATGACATTCATACATAATAGCATCATTCGTGCATTTTTGCATTTTCTTGAAATGTTTGCTTTCATATCACTAGTATAAGTCACACTTACTCACGTAAGTACAAGTCTGTTCCCAGTAGAATATCTCCAAACAGAAAAATATATCTTTTTCCCCAACGGAGTATTCCCAAACAGAGAAATACATTTTCTTCTCTCCACCACATTCCCCAGCTGAGATCATTCCTCATTGGGAATAATGTCTTGATTGACTTTTTCTTTCCAGTTCATTCCTGGATAGAACACTGTCTATGATCAACAAAGCAATAAGCAATAGCCTCATCGTCTGAGCCGCTTATCTTTCTCTTCATTCATAAAAATTGTCATAAAAATTTTGTCTTCTCAACAAGGTCAAAATCATGACTATACGAGAAATTTCCCAGCAGTTGTCTTTCTGTCTAAAAGAAAACCTGTGTCTTCCAATCAAAATGCCCGCATTTTCTCAAAAAAGAGAGATCCTCGGCAAGATTGTATCCAGAAAGGCAAAACTCATTTGAGTTCTGTTTATTTCACTGTCTGTTATTCACAAAGCTGAATATACAACAATTTTCTAAAGATTTGCCTTGTTATAGTTATCACTTTGCTGATAATTGGTAATATCTCTAAAGCCCATTTGAAATCTGTTTCTTTCATCTGTCTGTTGTTCACAAAGCTGAATACACAACAAATTTTTTCTCAAGATTTACCTTGTTATAATTATCACTTCGTTGATAATTGGTAACATCTTCAGAATTCATTACCATGAACTATCACAAAGCTGATAATTGGTAATATCATTTCCACTTACCTTAAACATTGTCACAAGGCTGACAGAAGGTAATCTCTTTGTTTCCCCAAAGTGAAAACAGATATTCACAAATTTCCCCTCACTGTGTCATTCTTTGATATTTCTCTGGGTGAAACTTTTTCAATCATTTTGCATCATTCGCATTTTTGGTATCTTACGTCCAAAATTTGCGTATTCTGATATTTAAGTCTCTTTACACCTATCAAAATGAAGATATTCATCTTCATCTCTCAGGTTAAAGAAACTTAAATAGGGGCATCTTTCATACCCCAAATTTTGACCTAATATACCACCTTACATTTGCATCATCTGCATAACTAACAGCTCAGACAGCATTAATCGGGTATGGGTTTCACAGGTCAAAATTAGGGTTTCATCAGATTTTCATCTGATTCAAGAGGCAATCAATTAGGGTTTGAGATTTTCTCACCTCATTTGATCTATCTTGATCAAATCATCAACCTCTGATCATCAGACATCCATTTCTCTCACAGATCAATCAAGGATCGACCAATTAGGGTTTTGATCGGGCTTGAGTTTTCTCTGACTTTTTGAGCAAGAAATGACTTTTTTGGATAGAGATTGGTCATTATATCTTAGATACAACATCTTGACCTAATTTCTGGATTCAAAAAATCACAAAAGTTCACAGACTTCATCAGTCAATTTCAGAAACATCTGATGAAAATTCATCTAAACAGAAAAGTCAAACTTTGACTTTTGGTCAAAATTTTCAAAATAAAACTTTTTCAATCATCAAAATACTTCAAATGATCCATCATGATCATAAAAAATCAAAGAATTTGAAAAAGTCAACAAAAAGTCAAAAGTTTTCATACTTAGAAAAATTTCTAAGTGTTGAAAATTCTTATTTTTTCCAAACTTCATGCCATTTTTTCACATAGTTCCAATTTGAATTTGAAAAAACTCAAAACATGAAAGTTGTAGCTTGTGAAATAAGATTTCCAAAATGTCCAATAACTCTCAAATCCATGGAGTCTAGCCACACTTTTGAAATTGAAACATAAGGCTTCATGAAACTTGATTTCCAAAATCCAAAACTTCAATTATAGGTCATTTTTATGTTTTCTTCATCTAGAAGCAATCTAACCTTGCCAAATGGATGATTGAACTGATAAATTTCAGTTAGAGGTAATAATTGAGAGGATTGGATCAAATTGTAAAAATGAGCACATGGTGAAAAAAGGAAGTTTCCTTTTTTGGCAAATACCATTCTTGCCCTCTAAGTTATCTTTGATTTTCCAAAAGCATTGTACTCTTTGCCTAACATTTCAGAACTTGTTGCCTATAAATATATCACAAATTCAAGTCCAAAACCACACCAAAGCAAATGCAAAATCATGCTTTCATTCTTCTTTCTTAAAAATCAAGCAACTTAGTGCAAAAGTGAGAGATATTGCATTTTGGAAATTTAGCTAAAACCATGATGATCTTTGGTGTCAAACATGTTTCATGATCATTATCAAACTTGTTTATAACTTAAAATCAAACTGAAATTAAGCCAAAACCAGTTTTCACATTTCATGCTTTCAAACTTCCAAAACTTCCTTATGGATCGAATTTGAAGCTAGGCTTGATCAAATCATGTTCTAATCATTCTAACACCTTCAATATACATCATAGGGATGATTCAAAACATAAACAACAATCTGTAACAGGTTTTACATCGAATTTGAGTTTCTATTTTTGAACTGAACAGGTGGACTTGGCTGGACTGATTTGGGGGGATTCAAGGAGTGTAGACCATCCACACAGCTTCCATACATGCCGATGAAGCTCAAATGATCTACAAACAAGCTCTGGAAACACTCTTGCGTTGAATTCGATTCTCACTTTCACAGGTATGAACACCAACTTCGAACTCTATGATTCGTTGCATCAATTGAAAAATACTCATAGCCGTTTTGTTTCTGCACACATAACAATCATAAACCCTCAATAAAATCAAAGAATCATCAAACATACGTCATTTAATTTGAAAAATAAGTTTTAGGGTTCTTAGCATTTTCCAGAAATTCAATTGAGTTAGACTGAATATAAATGCAATTAACAAGTACCATCGTGTTCGTGATGAAAAATCGAGCAAGTTTCATTTTTACATCATTGATTTTCATTAAGAAACGAAGATGGTAGCTTGAATTTGGCAAACTGAAAATCAAAACCACGAAGAACAGCTGCGCGCGTGTTCTTCATTTTCAAATTTTTAAATGTTCCAATGCTTTGTTTACACGTGCTCTAGTCCACTAAACAACCAAACGCGTTTGGCTCAGTGGTATCCTCTTTTCCTTTAGTCCTCTCTGCCACGAGTTCACCCCTTTGGTCATGGGTTCAACTCCCATCAGGACCATTCTTTTTCCAATTTTTTCATGTTTTTCATAAAACTTTCACAATTTTTTTGACCAATCAAAACTCCTTATTTTAAGGTGATTTTTTGTACACTTGTCAATAAATACATCTATTTTATGATAGTGCAAAAATTTTCAAAAAAAACTTTCATCTGATCATATTTTAATCGAGCCGAAAACGATGTTATGAACACTTTTTCAAACCTCCTTTTAAGGTGTAATTTTCAAGTTTTCGACTTCTAATTTTTTTCAAAACTTTTCATAAATGAACCTCACATTTCAAAATATTTTCAAATCATTTTTCAAAACATTTCATCAAAACTTACATCTTTTACCACGATCGATCCGATTTAAACGATAAAATCAAATTCGTTTTCTCTCGAATTTCTCAATCGACCATGGGCCACCGTTACGGTGTAAGTCCCAATCCTTTTTTGTACATATTTTATTTTATTTGTACATACTCAAATTATCATTGTCAATATTCAAACATAAACAAATCTCGTTCGTTTGTTTTCATTCGTTTGTTTATACACCGACACCATTGGTATTGAAAGGAGCATTATTCCCTGTGAAACTGCTTTCAAATCAATGGGCCTCCCTCACGGTGTAAGTCCCATAACATTCTTTTATGTACATAATATTTCTTTGTACATATCAAATTTTCTTCAAACATATACAAATTTTCATCTGTACATAATACAGATACTTTTTATACTCAAGTACAGGCAAACTTCGATCATTTGTTTTCACTTTACTTGTGTATACTCAAACCAACATTCTTTATGTACATATATTTCTCTTGTACATAATAGATTCTTTTCAAACAAACTTTTATCTGTACATAAGACAGATACCTTTTTTTACTTAAACACAGATAAAATTCGATCTTTTGTTTCCGTTTCATCTGTACATTCAACTAATTGCCATTGATATTGAAAGGAGCATTATTCCCTGTGAAACTGCTTTCAAATCAATGGGCCTCCCTTATGGTGTAAGTCCCAACCCTCCTATGTACATCTATCTTTGTCTGTACATAAATAGCTCGTTCGTGTACATATTTACTTCCTTGTACACAGTTCAAACTTGTAAGTAATCAAGTTACGCTCGTTTTAAACGATCGTTCACAGACACTTGTTTATATTTCATAAACTGCTGTAAATAAACATCATGCATTGTTTATATTTCCTTCATAAACTCCTGTGAATACATATCACACACACACACACACACTTGTTTATACAACTGTCTAGTTATAACATAACAATTAGTCTAACCAATAGGTTCCCCACAGTTGTAGCCTCCGCTTGGGCTTTATACAAGGCAATTCATCACCAGCATGAGTATAGCCTCCGCTTGGGCTTCATACAAGACAACTCATCCCCAGTTGAGTTTAGCCTTCTCTTGGGCTTTATAGAAGATAACTCTCCCCACAGAGTTAGCCTTCTCTTGGGCTTCGTACAAAGAAACTCATTCATCTGACTTTAGCCTCCGCTTAGGCTTCATATAAGACAAACACTTCCCTGTTGAGTCAGCCTCCTCTTGGGCTTCGTTCAAAAGAACTCCTCATTGAATTTAGCCTTCTCTTGGGCATCATACAATGAAAGAGATAGGAAATCTCTTAACAGCTTCTTATTGGGCTTCCAATACAAAGAATCACCCACGCTAAGATAGAACCCTAAAAGGATGGTTTCCCAGTGAAATCACTTTCAAATCCCCAGAGAGTAAAATTTCCCGGTGAAATTGCTCTTAATTCCAAAAGGATGGTTTCTCGGTGAAATCCCTTTTAAAGACAAAGCCAGCCATACCCTATAGCTTCCTCTTGAGCTTCATACAAGGACCCTCGATGACCCTCGATGACCCTCGGAACGCCTCCTCTTGGGCTAACAATACAAGGACCCATGGGCTTCTTAAAGCATCCCTTAATCCAATCAATTTCTCCTCGAGATTTAGACATCTATCATCTCTATGGAAGAAGTATCTCATCTATCACATCACATGTCAAAAACTTTTCAAACTCTTTTCAAACAAAACATCTCTTAAGTAAGTGGTAGCGCTTGTACACTCAAGCAAAACACCCAATGCTTCGGTTAAAAGATTCAATTATCTTTTCAAACATCTTTCTTAAACATGTAAGTGGTAGCGCTTGTACACTCAAGCAAAACACCTAATACTTACGATGAAAGATTTTAATCAATCAAACTTTTCAAAATGTATGTGATGAAATAGATTAGATACATTTTCATTAAGATGACATTTGTCATCTCTTACTAACATTCCGTTGCTTTCCACTAGCATAAGTGGGAACTACGATTGCTCTGACTTTCTCAACATCCTTTTGAGAATACGTAGGCACAAGGTCTCATCCTTGCCGAGCAAATTTCTATCTCCCTCAGACCAAACAAACCATAGAACCACAGATCCGAGCTACAAATGCTCGATTCCCACTGGGGATATGTATGCAGAAGATCCACAGATCTTTGCGAGCACAATAATAATAAACACTAGAATCCCACATAATCTACTGTTTATTAAAATCCAAAGGAGAAACTTTCCCAATCATAGAAATAGCAAATTAAAACACACAAACATATCAAACATATTCATATATAAAAGCTATAGATAACAATATATATTTAGGGTGCTCCATCTATTCCTTTATATAACAATCCCCTTCCTCGAATCTCCCCAATGCGTTGCGTCTAGTTTGCGCTAGTCGTTCGCATACCAATATCAATTGAGGGTATTTGACTTTTCCTTTTTCATAATCATTAAATCATCTTTCTTGTGTTGAAAATAATAAAGCTTGATGCTCATGCATCTTTATAAACAAATCAAAAGAGTCGTCGTTTCGACGAGAATCCGATTCACGTTCGCATCCTCTAGCGTCACCTTTTAGCGAACAGGAAAATGGCGACTCTGTTTGGGAGTATGAAATTTGATTTTGCAAAAAAAAGCGTTACTACGCTCGAGCATCAAGTTTTTGTTTTCAAAAGAAAAGAAAGGATAAGCTTTTATGTTTTGCATATATCTGTTTTTCTTTATTGTGTGTTTTCACGATTTCATCGATGGAAAGAAATCCTAACCGGTTTAAGAAACATTTTAAGATCTAGGTGGAGGTATTAATACGTGAGAAGTTCAATGCTTACGGTTAATATCTCCTTTCGATGGAGGTTGTCTTGAGGGTATTGTGTTTAGCAAGTAATTGAAGACATTTGTACTTTCGAGGGAACTCGAGAAGCTGAGTGGGCTGTAGAACACATAAACCATCCTGGCCATTAAGATGTAGTGCAGAGATTATTCGGGTGTAAGCCTAGAGTAATTGTCATGCGAGACTACGATCAGGTGAGTTTCTCTTGAAAAATATTATTGGACCATCGAGTATTCAACAAATCCGATAATATTTCAAAGAGGAGTGTTGAGCCTGTATTATCAGTAGAACCCGTTTCACAGATGAATAAGCCCATAGAACTTAACCACGTTGATTCTTATCGTTGGCTTCATGCTCGTGACTTCGAACGCTTGACCGTATGTATAACTACTAACCATGTTTGCCGCATTCATGCATTCATTCATTCATAAAAACAAAAAAAAACTTCATTTCTCTTCCCATTTCCAAAGAATTTAGAGATTTTTTCTTTGTAAAATATTTTAGGTTAGAGTGATGGACGTCAGAGGAAGATTCACCAAAAGATACAGTTTTAGGATTCCTGATGTAGGAAAGTTAAAAGAGTTAGCATCCTTGGTAGAAGATCCCTCGGATATCAGAAAACGCTATGGAACTCTTTTAACTCTTCTGAACGCTAACATTGATGAAGGACTTCTCAAAACTTTCGTCCAGTTCTACGATCCAGTCTATCGCTGTTTCACTTTCCCTAATTATCAGTTGATGCCTACTTTGGAAGAGTATGCGCATATCTTAGGTATCTCAGTATCAGACAAAGTGCCCAAAATACAATGTCATCAATCATTGGCCAGACAATTTCCATTTGCAAATCACAAACTACATGTTTGGTTCACAATAAGAACTTAAATAAAAAAGCTAAAACTCAAAAACATACTCAGCAAGTACAAGTCCAACATCAAGTTCAACATATAAGTAACAATTCTAGCCCAACAAATGCATCATAAAAGACAAAAAGTCAGCATGTCCAGCCCACATAAGCACAAGTCAAAACTGTAAGTTCCAAAAAAGAGAAAGAAAGGCCATACGAGCATAAAAAAACAAACTTGCAGCCCAATAACATATCAAAAGAATCAAGAGTCCAACAATATTTTTCGTAGGTTTTGGGTTTTACAGAAACCATAACCCTAAAAAGGCATCAGTTATAAAAGCATTGAACACTAATCATAAGTACAAGACTGTTCACAGAAACTAAAAAGGGACATAATACACAGTAAACCCTAGATCTGAAAACAAACCCTAATTTTCTTTCCAGATCCAAAAATCTAAAAAAATTATCATCATTTTCCTACTACACCGTTCCCTTCAGAGAAGAAAGATCTAAAGAAAAGACGAAACAAAAGGATCTCACCGTGTAAGAAGTTTCCAAATTGCCCATCAAGGAGACTCAGGCTCCATTCCGCTCTCCTTTTACTTTACTTCAGTGTTTATTTTGCATTTCATAGGCATCATCACCGTCGGATTCACAAAAAAAACAACTTAGGGTTTCAAATTTCACCCTTAGATCTAGAGAGAACCGTTGAGAATCTGAAAAATCAAACCCCAAATTAGGATAATAGAGAGAGAGAGAGAGAGAGACGAATTCGAATCACTAAAAAAATTGAAATTAGAAAGACTCCACCGTTTGCTGCCGCCGGAACCACCGTTTAGGCGATTTTCGGGCGGCTAGCCCATCCTTGTTTCTGGCGAGGTGCGTACGAAGAGAAAAAGGAACATGCATCGCGAGAGAGAAGAGGAGAGTTTTTTGTTTTGTTTTAACGTTTTTTTCCTGATTATGATTAATAATTAACTCTTTGTTTGTGATCATGTGTATTAAGTGTGAGGTTAATGGTGGTGACACTTGTCACCACCTTTAATCATTTTCTAGAATATATCATACTCTAAGCCTTTGCCACTCATCAAAGCATCTGCATCGTGTGGCTGGAAGTAATTTCTAAGGTACACCCTCTCCTTTGGACATACACAGTTTTCTGCTGAAGCCTGTTTGGGCCCTTTGTCATACCCCAATTTTTGACCTAATATACCACGTTACATTTGCATTACTGCATCACTAACAATTCAGAACAGAAGAAATCGGGTGTGGCTTCTACAGGTCAAAATTAGGGTTTCACAAAAAATTTCGTCTGATTCAAGAGGTAATCAATTAGGGTTTGAGTTCTCCCTCACCTAAATTGATATATCTTGATCAATCATCAACCTCTAATCTTCAGATATCCAACTTTTTCTCATGATCTATCGAGGATCGACCAATTAGGGTTTTTATCGAGGATAAGCAATCACTGATTTTCTGATCAATGAATGACTTTTTTGCCTGGAGATTGATCTTCATATCTTCAATACAACATGTTGACCTAATTTCTGGATTCAAAACATCACAGAAGTTCACAAAATTCATCAGTCAATTTCTCGATCATCTGATGAAATTTCATCTACATTGAAAAGTCAAACTTTGACTTTTGGTCAAATTTTTCAAGACAAAACTTTTTCAATCATCAAAATACTTCAAATGATCCATCATGATCATAAAAAAACAAGAAATTTGTAAAAGTCAACAAAAAGTCAAAATTTTCAACACTTAGAAAAATTTTCAAGTGTTAAAATTTCACATTTTTTCCTACTTTCATGGCATTTTTTCACATAGTTCCATTTGGAATTAGAAAAAACTCAAAACATGAAAGTTGTAGCCCTTGAAACAAGCTTTCCATAATGTCCAAGAACTTGCAAATCCATGGTGTCTAGCTATACTTTTGATTTTGAAACATAGAGCTCCAAAAGCCATGATTTTCAAGTACAACCTTCAAAATTACAAGTCATTTTTGAGTTTTCTCCTTCTAGAAGCCTTGCCACCTAGCCAAGAAAGATAGAGATGATAAAAATCAGATGGAAAGTAATTATGATGAGATAAGATCAAGTTGAATTATTAACCATGGTTAAAAGGAAGGTTCCTTTTGCATTTATGGCAAAAATGACTTTCTTGCCCTCTAAGGCAAGTTGTCCAAATCCAAGCCAATCTTCTTTGCTTGCTAATCTGATTTTTTGACCTATAAATAGAGGTCATGTTTGCCATTGAAACCACACCAAAGCTATGCCAAAACAAGCTTTCTCTTTTCTTTCTTAAATTTCAAGTAACATAGTTCAAAGTGAGAATTCTTGCATTTTTCAAAACTTGTGAAAAACCATGAGAAATTTGGTGTCTAACATGTCTTAAAATCAATATGTAACTGGTTTGAAACTTAAAATCTACACAAGAACAGCTAAAAGCCAGATTTGCATTTCAAAATTCCAAACTTGTAAAAAACTGCCTTATCATTCAAACTGATCATTGACTCGAGCTAGTTGTGTTTTTATCATTTGAACATCATCCATACATCTCATATGAGTGATACAAATCATCTTTCTTGAACTGTAACACTTCCAAACACGGATTCGAGTTTCATTTCAAGCATTTGCAAGTGGACTTGGTTGGAATGATCCAGGAAATTTCAGGGCAAGCAGACCATGCTCACACCTTCCATAAGGTTCACTGGTGCTCCAGCAATCCTTAAACATCAACTGTAACAGCTCCTTTGAGGATTTCGATCTCAGCTTCAAGAGGTAAGTGACTCAACTTCGAACTCCTTGATTTCTTATTTCCAGTTCAAAAAGCTCTTGTCCGTTTTGTTTCTGCACCATCACTGATCATTAACCCTAAACTAATTGCTTGATTCCATGATCACACACGATTTCAATTTGATTTTAAAGAATTAGGGTTCTTCGTGTTTTCTGAAAAATTAATCATGTTTAATTAAAAATAAATGAAATTTAACCACATCATCATGTTCCTGGTTCAATTTCAACCAAGTTTGATGTTTACATCATCCATTTTCATTGAGAAACGAAGGATCTGGGCTTGAAGAAGGATCGAGGAAGAAGAACAAGCAGTGCGGGCGTTTTTTCAAATTCAAATAAAAGTTTTATAATATTATAACATGGTTTGATATAAATAAACAGATGTATTTCCGCCCCAACGGTTGCCAGCTCACTCTCAAGACTTTTCCTTGCCACGCCTTGCCCAATGGTCCCGGGTTCGAGTTGCCTTGGGACCATTTTTGCCAAACTTTTTTGTTTTCTCTTCATATTTTTTTCAAACTTTGACTCTTTCAAAACCCAATCAAAACTCCTCATTTTGAGGTGATTTTTTGCACACGTGTCATTTAACATACCTATTTTAGGATAGTGTCAAAAAAATTCAAAAATACTTTCGTTTGATTATATTTTTATCGAGCCGAAAACGATACGTTTTGAGTACTTTTCAAAGCACTTTCAAAGACGTTTCTTTCAAACTTTCGAAGCCCGAAACTTTTTCAAACTTCTTGTAAGTATACTTCATCTTTCAAAAACACTTTAATGATCTTTTCAAAACTTTTCAACAAACTTACACTCTTTTTTCCATGATCGATCCGATTTGAAGATAAAACCGAACTCGTTTTTTTTTCCGAATTTCTTAACCGATCATGGGCCTCCCTTACGGTGTAAGTCCCAAATTCTTTTATGTACATACTCATTTCCTTGTACATATCCAATTCTTTTATGTACATACCAATTTTTACTTGTACATAATACAGATACCTTTGTAAATAGTCAAGTACAGACAAACTTCTTCCGTTTGTTTTCATTTCACTTGTATATACACTGAATACCATTGGTATTAAAAGGAGTATTATTCCCGGTGAAACTGCTTTTAAACCAATGGGCCTCCCTTACGGTGTAAGTCCCAAACCCTCCTATGTACATACACATCTCCTTGTACATAAATACTCATTCGTGTACATATTTACTTCCTTGTACACCTTCAAACTTGTAAATAATCAAGTTACGCTCGTTTTAAACGCTCGTTTTACACACACTTGTTTACATTTCTTTCATGAACTCTTGTAAATAAACATTACACGCATTGTTTATATTTCCTTCATAAACTCCTGTGAATAAACTTCATACGCTTGTTTATACAACTTTCTAGTTATAACATAACAACTAGTCTAACCACTAGGCTCCCCACAGAGTTAGCCTCCTCTTGGGATTTGTACAAGGTAACTCATTCATCTGAGTTCAGCCTCCTCTTAGGCTTCATATAAGAAAACTCATTCATCTGAGTTTAGCCTCTGCTTAGGCTTCATATAAGACAACACTCCCCTATTGAGTCAGCCTCCTCTTGGGCTTCGTTCAAAAGAACTCCTCATTGAGTTTAGCCTTCTCTTGGGCATCAAACAAAGAAAGAGACCAGGAAATCTCTTAACAGCCTCTATTGGGCTTCCAATACAAAGAATCACCCGCGCTAGGATAGAACCCTGAGAGTATGATTTCCCGGTGAAATCGCTCTGGAAATCCCAAGAGGATGGTTTCCCGTTGAAAACCCCTCTTAAAACCAAAGCCATCCATACCCTATAGCTTCCTCTTGAGCTTCATACAAGGACCCTTGATCACCCTCGGAATGCCTCCTCTTGGGCTAACAATACAAGGACCCATGGGCTTCTTAAAAGAATCCCCTTAAATCCAATCAATTTCTCCTAGAGATTTAGACATCTATCATCTCTATGGAAAAAATATCTCATATATCACATCACATACAATCAAAAAACTTTTTTCAAACTCTTTTCAAACAAAAACATCTCTTAATCGTAACTGGTAACGCTTGTACACTCAAGCAAAACACCCAATGCTTACAATTAAAAGATTCAATCATCTTTTTCAAACATCTTTCTTAAACTCGTAAGTGGCAACGCTTGTACACTCAAGCAAAACACCTATAACTTACGATGAAAGATTTCAATCAATCTTTTCAAAAATGTATGTGATGAAATAGATTAAATACATTTTTTCATTAAGATGACATTTGTCTGTGTCTCTTAATAACATCCCGTTGCTTCCACTAGCATAAGTGGGAACTAAGATTGCTCTGACTTTCTCAACATCCTTTTGAGAATACGTAGGCACAAGGTCTCATCCTTGGCGAGCAAATTTCTTTCTCCCTCAAACCAAACAAACCATAGATCCCTCTAGATCCGAGCTACAAATGCTCTGATTCCTATTAAGGGATATGTATGCAGAAGATCCCAATGATCTTTGCGAGCACAATAATAACAAAACCTAGGATCCCACATAATCTATCCTTCTTAAAATCCCAAAGGAGAAACTTTCCCAATCATAGAAATAGCAATTAAAACACACAAACATATTCATATATAAAGCTATAGATAACTATATATATTTAGGGTGCTCTATCTATTCCCTTTATATAACAAACCCCCTTGCCCGGAATCTCCCCAATGCGTTGCGTCTAGTTTACGCTAGTCGTAATGCATATCATATCAATTGAGGGTATTAACAGCTTTCTCCTTTTTGATAATCATTTTTCTTGTGTTGAAAATAATAAATCTTGATGCTCGCGGCATCTTTATAAACAAATCAAAAGAGTAAATCGTTTCGAGCTAGAGAATCCGAATTCAGATTCGATTCCCTCGCGCGTCACTTTTAACGCGAACAGGAAAAATGGTGACTCTGCTGGGGAGTACGCTAAAGCTTTGATTTTCAAAAAAAATGTGACTCTGCTCAAGAGCACCAAGCTTTTTGTTTTCAAAAAGGAAAAAAAAGGGTTAAGCTTTCTTATGTGCATATGTTTGTTTTTCTTTATTGTGTGTTTCGCGATTTCATCGATGGAAAGAAATCCTAACCGGATATAAGAAACATTTTAAGATCTAGGTGGGGTATAGTCCTATTAACTTGTGGGAAGTTTCGAGCTTACTAAGTTAATTTGAGATCCCTCTCTTAGTGGAGGTTGTCTTGGTAGTATTTGTGTTTAGCAAGTATTGGCGAAGACATTTTGCTTTCAAGAGAACTTCTGTTGAGTGGTCTAGAACACATAACCCATCACGGCCATTTAGGATGTAGTGCGAGAATTCAGGCGTAAGCTTAGAATAATTGTCATGCGAGACTACGATCGGCGAGTTTTCTTGAAAAATATTATTGGACTTGATTCAACAAATCCGATAATATTTCAAAGAGAAGCGTTGAGCTGTATTATCGATAGAACCCGTTTCACAGATGAATAAGCCCTTAGAACTTACCCGCGTTTGATTCTTATCGTTGGCCTCATGCTCGTGACTTCGAACGCTTGACCGTATGTATAACTACTAACCATGTTTGTAGCATTCATGCATCCATTCAAAAGCTTCATTTCTCTTCCCATTTCCAAAGAATTTAGAGATTTTTCTTTGTAAATATTTTAGGTTAGAGTGATGGACGTCAGAGGAAGATTCACCAAGAGATACAGTTTTAGAATTCCTAATGTAGGAAAGTTGAAAGAGTTAGCATCCTTGGTAGAAGATCCCTCGGATTTCAGAAAACGCTATGGAACTCTTTTAACTATCCTGAACACTAACGTGGATGAAAGACTTCTCAAAACTTTCGTTCATTTTTACGATCCAGTCTATCGCTGTTTCACTTTCCCTGACTATTAGTTAATGCCTACTTTGGAAGAGTACGCACACATCCTAGGCATCTCAGTATCAGATAAGGTGCCTTTCAATGGTTTGGAAGCCATTCCTAAGTCACCAGTCATTGCAACAATGACTCACTTAAAGAAATCTGAGATAGACAAAAACCTAAATACCAAAGGAAAACTCTTAGGACTAACTTCAAAGCTCCTAATGGAGAAGGCTCTTAAATTCTCTGAAGCCGGTAGTATGGTAGCCTTTGAAGCTATTTTAGCTTTACTCATCTATGGATTGGTGTTGTTCCCCAACATCCCAAGTTTCGTTGATATCAACGCCATAAGGATCTTTCTGATTGGAAATCCCGTTCCCACTTTGCTTGGTGACACGTATTTCTCCATTCATCATAGGAATCGTCAAGGAGATGGAACTATCATGTGTTGTGTACCTCTGTTCTTCAAATGGATTGTCTCACATTTGCCTAAATCTCCTATCTTCCGCGAAAACAAAGACGATTGACATTGGTCTCGAAGACTCATGTCTCTTACAAATGACGATATCCATTGGTATACCTTGGCAGACAATGAGATGGAAATCATTGAAAGTTGTGGAGAATTTTCCAACGTACCTCTCATTGGTACGAAAGGAGGAATCAACTACAACCCATTCCTGGCGAGACGTCAACTCAGGTATGCAAACTCTAGTAAGCCTCTTGGTTTTACAGTGGAGAGCTATTTTTATCATGAAGGGGAGGATTCTCAAGGTTTGAAAGCCAGAATGATCAGAGCTTGGCATCACATCCGAAGGAAGGAAAAAGGTAATGCAAGGAATTGTGTAGCCATGGAAATCTACACTTCTTGGGTAAAGAAAAGAGCTAAGGAATTCCGAATGCCTTATGCTTATGAGGAACCTATGTTCTCAGCAGCTTCTAAATCAACAATTTTTCCCATCGAGACTATGGGAGAATACCAAGAAGCTTTGGCCAAGATGAGGCTCGAGAAAGAAGCTTTGGAAGACAAGTTCTTTAAGGCTGATCTCGAAAATGAGAAGCTTAAGAAGAAAGTCAAAGATCATGAAAAGACGCTTTACTTCCAGGATGAATGGCTCATGGAGAAAGATAAGAAGATTCGTCAGAAAGATAACGCGATCAAAAGATACATCAAAGAAAGGAAAAGAAAGCTTGAGGAAATGACAACAGCGATCCTGCTCCTGACGAGTGGAAGAAAGTCATCAGCAAGCTTAAAGCCGAGAAAGCTGAACTAAAAGCCCACTATTGGAAGGAAATCTTGAAGTTGAAGCTACATCAAGCCTTTGGATCTTCATCCGACGAGGACGATTAATTAGTTTAGATTGTAGTTTTATCATTTATTTTATCATTGTATGAGCTATGCTCAAAAACAAAAAATTGTTGTAATCTTCTTTCAATAATCAATAAAATATGTGTTTTCCATCCAAATATTTGCCAGAAATTTCTCTTTTAGCGTAAATTATTTGGAAATTCTTCCTCTTTGCATTCATAATCATGCATCATACTTTGCACATCGAGTTTATTGTCTAGAGTCTGATCTTTCGGAATTTTTCCAGAGAAAGGAAAAGATCGCCAAGCTGTCACGTCTTAGAGTTTCTCGACCACGTCCACAGCCAACTCGTACATACAATACTCGTTCAAAAAGAAGGAAAATAATGGAAGGCTTTGAGCAAGAAAATGTTGAGCTTCGTAGCACAGCGACAACACTGCAAGAAGAGGTGGAGAGACTCACTTCTTTGGTAAGTTCGTTGGCAACTGCGCAAAGTCAGCAAGCAACATTGAGCAGTCAAAATCAAGCGGCGATTTCAGAAATCACTACTACTCCATTTTCAACTGTTGCAGCCAGTAGTTCACTCTTCAGTATGCCAGAAGGTTATCCATGGGGCATGCCTTTCAATTTCGGCATCGGGTTTCGTCAACCTACTTCTCAGGTACAAACAACCACGCTTGAAGTGCCTACTTTACAGAACTCAACACTTACTCCACAGCATGGAGTAACTTTTCCGCAAGTCACTATGACGGTTTCTCAACCGATCATGACCAACTCAGCTTCTGTAGTTCACACTACTGCAGAGGAAGAAGTCTATCATAATCCAGGCGACAACACGAATTCTCGTGGCCAGATGGATAATCTCGAGGAACAGCTCCATAAGATGCAGCTTGAGATTAAAACAATCCGTGGAAAGGAATTGTTTGGGAAGAACGTCCATGATTTGTGCTTAGTTCCTCGCGTAAGGATACCCCCAAAGTTCAAAGTCCCTGACTTTGAAAAGTATAAAGGAAATTCCTGCCCGCAAAGTCACCTTACGATGTACGCTAGGAAGATATCTACGTACAATGACAATCACCAATTGCTAATTCACTATTTCCAAGACAGTCTCACCGGTGCCGCACTAAAGTGGTACATGGGGCTAGATAGTGCAAATATCCAGACATTCAATGACCTAGGCGAAGCCTTTGTCCAACAGTACAAATTCAACTTGGACATGGCTCCAGATCGGGATCAACTCCGCTCCATGTCTCAGAAAGAAAAAGAGACATTCAAAGAATACGCCCAACGTTGGAGGGAAATTGTTGCCCAAGTCAACCCACCGTTAGAAGAGAAAGAAATGACCAAGGTTTTCTTAAACACTCTTGGTCCATTTTACTACGAACGCATGATCGCCAGCGCTCCCGGAGATTTCACCGAGATGGTAAGCATGGGAATGCGACTAGAAGAAGGAGTTCGAACAGGACGTCTAGTCAAAGAGATAGGGACTTCCAGTGGAACTAAGAAGGTTGGAACTAGTTTTCCGAAAAGGAAGGAACATGACATAGGAATGGTATCCCGAGGGAAACCAAGGAAGAATGTTAGTCAACAACAACAGGTAGCTACCATAGCGCCGATTGTTAATGCACGTTCAAATACAGGAATTACTCCGCAGTTCCAACAAACTCAACAGCCTCGACAGCAGGCTCAGCAATTCAACAATCAGAACCGTGCGCCTCGGGTCTCGCAGTTTGATCCGATTCCAATGACGTACACATAACTATATCCTGCATTAATAGAAAGGAATCTTGTGCAAACAAGGTCACCACCTCCAGTACCAGACAAATTACCATGGTGGTACAAAGCAGACGTGTCTTGCCCTTTTCATCAAGGGGCACCGGGTTATGATCTTGAACATTGCATAGCACTAAAAGCTGAAGTACAAAGGTTGGTAAGGTCTAATCGTTTCTCCTTCAAGAACACAAATCCAAATGTGCAAGCAAATCCACTTTCTAATCATATTGGACATACCGTGAATTTGATACTGAGGAATACCGATCGGTATCTTGTCACAGATGTGAATCTAATAAGAGAAAGCTTGGTACAACTCCATGATACATACAATACAATGGGTGCTTTCGCTAAACACGATTACATAGCTTGCAGAATCTGCTTCAAAGAATTTCGAGGATGCCCAACCGTAAGAGCAAATATTCAACGGTTAATAGACATCGGTGATATTCAGATCTTCAGGAACAGAAACGACTATGATGTGAATATGGTAGGGCATTTTCCGCATGAGCTTTTAGTCTCAGATATCAACTCGGAAATTCCCGAAGTAAACGTCATTATCCCCTGTTTCAATATGCCCAAGCATGTGGAGATTGAATATAACGGTTCAAACGTTCCAGAATCTCCTTTGGTGATTTGCCTACCCGGTCCTGTTCCATACAGTTCTAACAAAGCAATTCCCTATCAATACAATGCAACTATGATAGAAGATGGGAAGGAGAAACCCATGCCAACTCTTTCAACTGATGTTAACATAACTGAGATTGGACGAGTAACGCGAAGTGGACGTGTACATACTCCGTTGCCCCCAAAGCAACCTGTTGTTCCTATTATTAGGCAAAATCCTGTTAATACACCACCCAAGAATCCCACGAGGATTCCTGTTGATAATCCAAACATCAATATTGGTCCGTCTGAAGGAACCAACGTCAACTCAGATTTCGATGAGATTTTGAAGCTAATCAAGAAAAGCGAATACAGAGTTGTGGATCAGCTGATGCAGACTCCTTCCAAAATCTCGATACTATCTCTACTTCTGAATTTCGAGGCCCACCAAGAAGCTTTAATGAAAGTTCTAGATCAAGCTTATGTAGATCACGACGTGACTACAGATCAATTTGGTGGAATTGTGGGCAACATAACAGCTTGCAACAATTTAAGTTTCAGTGATGAAGAACTCCCAGAGGAGGGAAAAGATCACAATTTGGCCCTGCATATCTCAATGATTTGCCAATCAGACTCACTATCTGTCATACCCCAATTTTTGACCTAATATACCACCCTACATTTGCATCATCTGCATAACTAACAGCTCAGACAGCATTAATCGGGTATGGGTTTCACAGGTCAAAATTAGGGTTTCATCAGATTTTCATCTGATTCAAGAGGCAATCAATTAGGGTTTGAGATTTTCTCACCTCATTTGATCTATCTTGATCAAATCATCAACCTCTGATCATTAGACATCCATTTCTCTCACAGATCAATCAAGGATCGACCAATTAGGGTTTTGATCGGGCTTGAGTTTTCTTTGACTTTTTGAGCAAGAAATGACTTTTTTGGATAAATATTGGTCATTATATCTTAGATACAACATCTTGACCTAATTTCTGGATTCAAAAAATCACAAAAGTTCACAGACTTCATCAGTCAATTTCAGAAACATCTGATGAAAATTCATCTGCACAGAAAAGTCAAACTTTGACTTTTGGTCAAAATTTTCAAAACAAAACTTTTTCAATCATCAAAATACTTCAAATAATCCATCATGATCATAAAAAATCAAAGAATTTGAAAAAGTCAACAAAAAGTCAAAAGTTCTAACACAGAAAATGTTCTAAGTGTTGAAATTTCTTATTTTTTCCAAACTTCATGCCATTTTTTCACCTAGTTCCAATTTGAATTTGAAAAAACTCAAAACATGAAAGTTGTAGCTTGTGAAACAAGCTTTGCAAAATGTCCAAGAACTCTCAAATCCATGGAGTCTAGCCATACTTTTGAAATTGAAACATAAGGCTTCATGAACTTGATTTTCAAAGTTCAAAACTTCACATTATAGGTCATTTTTTGGATTTCTTCTTTCTAGAAGCTTGCCACCTTGCCAAAATGAGATAAGAACTGATAAAAATCAGATGGGATAATTATGATAGGATTGGATCAAAGTTGGAAATTAACCATGGTTAAAAGAAGGAAGCTTCCTTTTGCATTTAATGCAAAAAAGACTTCCTTGCCCTCTAAGGCAAGTTTGAATTACCAATGCCAAATTGCTTGCCTAACATTTCAGAGACATTGGTCTATAAATAGAGGTATCATTCCATGATCAATCTACACCAAAGCATCACAAATCCATGCTTTCATTATTCTTTCTTCAAAATTAAGCAACATAGTGCAAATTGGAGAATTATTGCATTTTTGAAAAATAGTTGAAAACATGTTAAAATTTGGTGTCAAACATGCTTCAATATCATTATCAAACTTGTTTGTAACTTAAAATCAAACTGAAACCAAGCCAAAACCAGTTTTCATCTTTCATGCTCATGAACTTGCAAAACTGCCTAAGCAATCGAATTTGGAGTTAAGCTTGATCAAACTGTGTTCTAATCACTCAAACATCATCACTATACCTCATGTATATGATCCAGGCCATTAACATCTAACTGTAACACGATTTACATCAAAATCTAGTTGCGATTTTCAGTCTGTGCAGGTTGACTTGGTTGGAAGGATTGGAGCAAGCTCGAAGCAAGCATACCATTCACATAGCTTCCATACATGCCGATGAAGCTCAAATGATCAAGAAATCCGTTCTGGAAACTCTCTAAGATCGAATTCGATTCTCACTTTACCAGGTTAGAACACGAACTGTGATATCCATTTTCTTTGAACTAAAACGAAAAAACTCACGGCCGTTTTCTTTCTGCACTCCTAACGATCAATAGCCCTCAAAAAAATCCAAGAATCTTCAAACATACATCATTTAATTTGAATTTTTCAGTTTAGGGTTCATAGTATTCTTCGAAACCTAAATCATTCTGGGCTTAAAATAAATGCAGTTAACAGTTACTATCATGTTCGTTGTTCAAAATCGATCAAGTTTGATTTTTGTTTCATTCAATTTCGTTGAGAAACGAAGATTCTAGCTGGAATTTTGCAATCTGAGAATCAAAACCATGAAGAACACTACGCGCGTGTTCTTCATTTTTAAATTTTCAAAATTTCCAATGTTTTACTTACACGTGTTCTGAGTCCACTAACACCAGCGCGCGTTTGGCTCAATGGTAACCTGCTTGCTCTTAGTCTTCTCTGACACGTGTTCCACCCTTTGGTCATGGGTTCAACTCCCATCAAGACCATTCTTTTTTACAATTTTTTCATGTTTTTTTATAAAACTTCCACAATTTTTTTGACCAACCAAAACTTCTCATTTTGAGATGATTTTTTAAACACTTGTCAATAAATACATCTATTTTATGATAGTGCAAAAATTTTCAGAAAAAACTTTCATCTGATCATATTTTAATCGAGCCGAAAACGACGATCTGAACACTTTTTCAAACCTCCTTTTAAGGTGAAATTTCCAAGTTTTCGACTTCCGATTTTTTTCAAAACTTTTCATAAATGAACCTCACATTTCAAAACATTTCAAAACATTTTCAAAATCATTTTTCAAAACATTTCATCAAAACTTACATCTTTTACCACGATCGATCCGATTTAAACGATCAAATCACATTCGTTCTTTCTCGAATTTCTCAATCGATCATGGGCCACCCTTATGGTGTAAGTCCCAATCCTTTATGTACATACTTAGTTTTACTTGTACATATTCAAATCATCATTGTCAATATTCAAACATAAACAAATTTCTTTCATTTGTTTTCATTCGTTTGTTTATACACTGATACCATTGGTATTGAAATGAGCATTATTCCCTGTGAAACTGCTTTCAAACCAATGGGCCTCCCTCACGGTGTAAGTCCCATAACATTATTTTATGTACATAATATTTCTTTGTACATATCAAAAACTCTCTTCAAACATATACAATTTTCATCTGTACATAATACAGATACTTTTTTATACTCAAGTACAGACAAACTTCGATCGTTTGTTTTCACTTCACTTGTGTATACTCAAACCAACATTCTTTATGTGCATATATTTTTTACATGTACATATCAATTTCTTTTCATACAAAACTTTTATCTGTACATAATACAGATACCTTTTACAGATAAACTTTGATCGATCGCTTTTTCGTAGTATATTTTACACTGAATACCATTGGTATTAAAAGGAGCATTATTCCCTGTGAAACTGCTTTCAAACCAATGGGCCTCCCTTATGGTGTAAGTCCCAACCCTCCTATGTACATCCATCTTTGTCTGTACATAAATACTCGTTCGTGTACATATTCATTTCCTTGTACACAGTTCAAACTTGTAAATAATCAAGTTACGCTCGTTTTAAACGTTCGTTTCACAGACACTTGTTTATATTTCATAAACTGCTGTAAATAAACATCATGAATTGTTTATATTTCCTTCATAAACTCCTGTGAATACATATCACACACACACACCTGTTTATACCACTGTCTAATTATAACATAACAATTAGACTAATCAATAGGTTCCCCATAGTATAGCCTCCGCTTGGGCTTCATACAAGACAATTCATCATCAGCATGAGTTAGCCTCCGCTTGGGCTTTATACAAGACAACTCATCCTCCGTTGAGTTTAGCCTTCTCTTGGGCTTTATACAAGATAACTCTCCCCACAGAGTTAGCCTCCGCTTAGGCTTCATATAAAGACAAACACTCCCCTGTTGAGTCAGCCTCCTCTTGGGCTTCGTTCAAAAGAACTCCTCATTGAGTTTAGCCTTCTCTTGGGCATCATACAATGAAAGAGATAGGAAATCTCTTAACAGACTCCTATTGGGCTTCCAATACAAAGAATCACCTGCGCTAAGATAGAACCCCTGAAAGGATGGTTTCCCGGTGAAATCACTTTCAAATCCCCAGAGAGTAAAATTTCCCGGTGAAATTGCTCTTATTTCCAAAAGGATGGTTTCTCGGTGAAATCCCTTTTAACACAAAGCCAGCCATACCCTATAGCTTCCTCTTGAGCTTCATACAAGGACCCTCGATGACCCTCGATGACCCTCGGAATGCCTCCTCTTGGGCTAACAATACAAGGACCCACGGGCTTCTTAAAAGCATCACTTAATCCAATCCATTTCTCCTTGAGATTTAGACATCTATCATCTCTATGGAAGAAGTATCTCATCTATCATATCACATACAGTCAAAAACTTTTCAAACTCTTTTCAAACTTTTTTTTCAAACAAAAACATCTCTTAACAGTAAGTGGTAACGCTTGTACATTCAAGCAAAACACCCAATGCTTACAGTTAAAAGATTCAATTATCTTTTTCAAACATCTTTCTTAAACATGTAAGTGGTAACGCTTGTACACTCAAGCAAAACACCTAATACTTGCGATGAAAGATTTTAATCAGTCAAACTTTTCAAAAAAATGTATGTGATGAAATAGATTAGATACATTTTTCATTAAGATGACATTTCTCTGTCTCTTACTAACATTTCGTTGCTTTCCACTAGCATAAGTGGGAACTACGATTGCTCTGACTTTCTCAACATCCTTTTGAGAATACGTAGGCACAAGGTCTCATCCTTGCCGAGCAAATTTCTATCTCCCTCGCACCAAACAAACCATAGATCCTCAGATTCGAGCTACAAATGCTCGATTCCCACTAGGATATGTATGCGAAGATCCACGATCTTTGCGAGCACAATAATAATAAACACTAGAATCCCACATAATCTCGCTTCTTAAAATCCAAAGGAGAAACTTTCCCAATCATAGAAATAGCAATTAAAACACAAAACATATCAAACGTATTCATATATAAAGCTGTAGATAACTACATATATTTAGGGTGCTCCATCTATTCCCTTTATATAACAACCCCTTACTCGAATCTCCCCAATGCGTTGCCTAGTTTGCGCTAGTCGTTACGCATACCAATATCAATTGAGGGTATTTCCTTTCCCTTTTCATAATCATTAAATCATCTTTCTTGTGTTGAAAATAATAAAGCTTGATGCTCGCGGCATCTTTATAAATTAATCAAAAGATTAAATCGTTTCGAGCCAGAGAATCCGAATTCACGTTCGCATCCTCTAGCGCGTCACCTTTTAACGCGAACACTATCCAACGTACTAGTGGATACCAGTTCATCCTTAAATGTAATGCCCAGAACGACTCTCGCTCGTTTATCTTACAAGTGAACACTGATGAAATTCAATGATATAATAGTAAGAGCCTTTGATGGGTCAAGGAAATCTGTTATTGGGGTAGTCGACCTTCCAGTGACGATCGGTCCGCATACTTTCCAAATCACCTTCTAGGTCATGGATGTGCCAGCTGCTTACAGTTGTTTGCTAGGAAGGCCATGGAAACACGAAGCAGGAGCTGTGACATCCACTCTCCATCAAAAACTAAAGTTCACAGTAAATGGGAAGCTAGTAACCATCATCGGTGAACAAGCCTTACTAGTAAGCCATTTATCCAACTTTTCTTTCATCACAGCCAACGACGTTGAAGGGACACAGTTCCAAGGACATCCGTTAGAAGATGAATCTACAAGCAAAAGCAGATCATCTATCTCCTCTTACAAAGAAGCGGCGCAGATAGTGAAAGATGGTAATGCTGCAGGTTGGGGACAAGTAATAAAACCTGTCAACAACGAGAGACAAAGGCCGGGCTCGGGTTTGCTCCAGTATTTCCTAAAGACAATCAAAGGGATGAAGCACTTCGCCCAATCAGAGAAGTATTCCGCAGTGGGGGTTTCTTAAACCCTGTTCTTCAAGAGGTTAATGTTCTTACCAATGAAGGTGATGAAGACGATCTCTCCGGATCTGAAGAGTGGAGCACTTATCTTACCAGCTCCGAATATGTGTCACAAGAAGAATCATACGCGCCGTTCTATCCTCCGACTGATCAATTCAAAGGCATGTCCCTCCAAAAGAATGAAAATTTACCTATCCCTTCTGAAATTTGGGATACCTTGGGGGAACCAAGTGGAAAGTTTGACTACATGGTGAAATACTCTGCACCTGAAAGCTCAAAACTCAGAATTGAAGATATCCAACCAACTGGATGGGACGATCCTTTTGAGTATCCTAATCAACCAGAAGAGTTATACACATCTTCTCGATCTCATCAACAAATTGAGGTTCCGAATAAAAATCTCTGCTTTAACACACCCACCAAGGATATTAAGCCAGATCTTAACTATCACTACATCAACGTAATTACTGAAGAACAGGGATACGATTTCGGGAAAGAACTAGAAAGCGTTGCAGATAATGAGTCTCTTCACTCAGAAGATTGGAGAGTACACCCCCAGAATTCAACCCGAATGCCAATGGAAAGTACATATGCTCCTCGATCTGTCAATCAAGCAGAAGAAGATCGTTTCAGCAGCACAAAAGGCAAGGTCAACCGTCCAGAGTCTTCCAAGCCTGTTCGACCAACGACCAAAGTCTATTCAAGAACTAAGCCAAGTGGAAAACTACCAGAGTATCTTGACTTCCAAGGAGTTCATCACTATTGGAAGCCTGTTGAAGTTCGGACTAATGTTCATAGTTCTAAGTAGTTTATTTTTCTTTTGTTTTGAACTCTCGCTTCGCCCAAAGCGAAGAGATATTTTATAGGGTTTAGCTTTTAAATAATTTCTCTTTGTCTTGCCCAAGACGAATGAGTTTGTATTTTAGGGCCCTGTTTCATATTGTGAATTATAAATAAAACGCGTTGTTTTGATTCCGCATTTTTGTGTTTGCCTTTCATTTTTACCCTTTTCTTGGAAATGATAATCCTATAAAACACAATAAAAATCTTCAAAAAAATAATAATAATAATCTGCATACACTTTCACATTAACTTTTTCTACAAAAAAAATATAAAAAAAAGAGAAGAGTTAATTAATCAAACATAAATCAAAACATGCAGATTAACAGATGGACAAATCCATTGAACGCAATAACTCTATGCTCTCTCCCAACTTTGAAATCCCCAGTGAAGTCGCCGAGGAAGAAGTTGAAGAAGAGATCCCGGATGAGATTTCCCGACTACTTAAGCACGAGGAAAGAATCATTCAGCCTCACAAAGAGCCTTTGGAAACAATCAACTTAGGTTCTGAGGAAGACAAAAAAGAAGTGAACATCGGAGCTTTACTCGACAGCAACGTCACGGACAAACTGATAGCTCTTCTCAAAGAATATGTTGATGTGTTCGCTTGGTCCTACCAAGACATGCCAGGATTAGATACCAGCATTGTGGAACATCGCTTGCCATTAAGACTGGAGTGTTCGCCAGTTAAACAAAGACTGAGAAGAGTTCACCCTGAGATGGCCAACAAAATCAAAAAGGAGGTTCAAAAGCAGCTCGACGCAGGTTTCCTCGTCACCTCCGAATATCCTCAATGGCTAGCCAACATAGTGCCTGTCTCAAAGAAAGATGGAAAGGTCAGAATGTGTGTTGACTACCGGGACTTGAACAAAGCAAGCCCAAAAGACGATTTCCCACTACCGCATATCGACATGCTAGTGGATAGTAATGCTAAGTTCAACGTCTTTTCCTTCATGGACGGTTTCTCTGGTTACAATCAAATCAGAATGGCTCCCGAAGACATGGAGAAGACATCCTTCATCACGTCATGGGGCACCTTTTGCTATAAAGTAATGCCGTTTGGATTAAAGAATGCAGGCGCAACATACCAAAGGGCGATGACTACTCTCTTTCACGACATGATGCACAAAGAGATTGAAGTCTATGTGGACGACATGATAGCAAAGTCTGACACTGAAGAAGAGCATATAGAATATCTCTTGAAGTTGTTCCAGCGACTAAGGAAATTTCAGCTCCGCCTGAATCCTAACAAATGCACCTTTGGGGTAAGATTTGGAAAACTCCTTGGTTTCATCGTAAGTTAAAGAGGTACTGAAGTTGACCCTGACAAAGTCAAAACTATTCAAGAAATGCCTACGCCACATACAGAAAAGCAAGTACGAGGATTTCTCGGACGATTGAATTACATCTCCAGATTTATCTCTCAAATGACTGCTACTTATGGGCCGATATTCAAGCTTCTCCGCAAAAATCAAGAGTTTGTGTGGACAAAAGATTGCCAAAAAGCGTTTGACAGTATCAAGGAATACCTGTCAGAACCACCGATATTGATTCCTCCAGTTGTAACGAAGATTCCATGAACTGCCGTACATGATCTACTACTTGAGTAAAAGTTTGAGAAATGTTGTGCTTGTTGATGGGCTTCAACGTCTCCGCTAGTACATGATCAATCACACAACTTGGTTAATTTCCAAATGGATCCAATCAAGCGTCTTTGAAAAGCCCGCTTAAAGAATTGCTCGATGGCGATGCTATTATCGAATATGACATCCAGACCGGCGGTTAAAGGGAGCATTCTCGCTGATCATTTGGCTTATCAACCGATCAACGAATACCAATCTCTCAAGTTCGACATCCTTGACGAGGATGTTATGTACTTAAAGATGAAAGATTGTGATGAACCGCTACCTGAAGAAGGTCCTGATCCAGGATCTAGATGGGGCTTAATTTTTAATGGAGCAGTTAATGTCTTTGGCAATGGAATTGGGGCAGTCATCATTACTCCCGAGGGTTCTCATATCCCGTTTTCCGCCAGATTGCTCTTTGATTGCACCAACAACATCGCAGAATATGAAGCTTGTATCATGGGTATCGAAGAAGCCATTGACTTGAGGATCAAGATCCTTGACATATATGGAGACTCAGCCCTTGTGATCAATCAAATCAAAGGCAAATATGAGACTCATCATCTTGGTTTGATTCCCTACAGAGATTATGCAAGACGTTTGTTGACTTTCTTCAACAAAGTGGAGCTGCATCATATCCCTCGAGATTAGAATCGAATGGCAGACGCCTTGGCTACTCTATCTTCCATGTTCAAAGTCAACCATTGGAACGATATGCCTAAGATCCGTATCAGACGCCTTGAAAGACCTGCGTATGTGTTTGCAACTGATGCAGTCTTCGATGATAAACCGTGGTTCCACGATATCCAACGTTTCTTTCAAACTCAGGAGTACCCACTCGGGGCAACGTACAAAGATAGGAAAACTCTAAGAAGGCTTTCTATAAATTTCTTCCTAAATGAAGATGTGCTATACAAAAGAAACTTCGACATGGTCCTGCTCAGATGCGTCGACAGACATGAAGCAGACACGATAATTCACGAAGTGCATGAAGGATCCTTTGGAACCCATTCAAATGGGCATGCAATGTCTAGAAAAATCTTGAGAGCAGGATACTATTGGATAACGATGGAATCTGATTGCTGTAAACACGTCAAAAGATGTCACAAGTGTCAGATCTACGCAGATAAGATCCATGTGCCACCGACTCTACTCAATGTTCTCTCTTCTCCGTGACCTTTCTCCATGTGGGGCATTGACATGATTGGGATGATCAAACCAAAAGCGTCCAACGGACATCGCTTCATTCTAGTAGCTATTGATTACTTCACCAAATGGGTCGAAGCAACATCTTACGCCAACGTCACAAGACAAGTGGTTGTGAGGTTCATCAAGAACAACCTCATTTGCCGATACGGAATACCAAGTAAGATCATTACAGACAATGGATCGAACTTGAACAACAAAATGATGAAAGAACTGTGTGAGGAATTCAAAATTGAGCATCATAACTCATCTCCTTACCGACCAAAGATGAACGGCGCCGTTGAAGCTGCCAACAAGAACATCAAAAAGATCGTCCAGAAGTTGGTTGTCACCTACAAAGACTGGCACGAAATGCTGGCATTTGCTCTGCATGGGTATCGTACTTCAGTACGCACTTCAACAGCGGCAACTCCCTTTTCTCTAGTATATGGCATGGAAGCAGTGCTCCTCGTAGAAGTTGAGATTCCGTCAATGAGAGTTCTCATAGAAACTAAGTTATCTGAGGTCGAATGCCTGTCAAAGCAGATACGACCAACTGAACTTAATCGAAGAAAAGCGTCTGACCGCTCTGTGTCATGGACAAGTATATCAAAGAAGGATGAAGAAATCCTTCGACAAAAAGGTCCGACCTCGTGAATTCTGAGAAGGCGACCTCGTGCTTAAAAAGATTATGTCTTTTCAACCAGATTCTAGGGGCAAATGGACTCCTAATTACGAAGGCCCATACATCGTCAAAAGAAGCTTTTTTGGCGGTGCTATGAATCTCACGACCATGGACGGTGATGAACTCCCGCATCCTGTGAACGCTGATGCAGTCAAGAAATACTTTGTCTAAAAACAAAAGAACAGCTCGGTAAGTCAAAAACTCGAAAAGGGCGACTTAGGAAAAAATGAGCGTCTCGGTGGACTGAAAACCTAAAAAGGCAGTCCAGGCAAAAATTAGAGACAATAAATAGAAATTATCCTGGTAGATTAAAAAACTGAAAAGGCAATCTAGGAAAAATTAAGGATCAAAATGACAAAGTAACTGCAGTCAGTCCGTACTTCGTCAATCTGAATAATCTTCTATCAACGGATCTTCAATCAAATCTTCTGAAGCAACAAGCACAGTTGGAATTCAAAGTTGTTAGGGATAATAGCGGTTATTTGCTTTCAATGTAGCCTTTTCCCAATAAATTATCATTTCCAACTCTTGTAAATAGTTCATGGAATCACGCCTTTGGCCGATTACCATTCTATCAATAAAATTTGAGCCTTGTGTCCATTTATTTGCAATTCTTGCTTTATTCTGTTTTGCAAAATAACGCTTTTTATTGTGAAAATCACTTTTTGAAACTAAAAAGGTTTTAAATGAATTTTTACTTCAAATTTTTGAAATAAAAGCGAATTTTCCTTTGAACTATGAACACAGAAGGAACTTCGACAGTTTTCTCTATAAGTGTTTCGATCTCCGAAAAGGTAGAACAACTACTACAGAAGTTTTCTTCTCCTTAACAGAGACCATCAAAGGACGGCATTCTTATTCAAAAAAGAATTCCCAACAAAGTTGCCAATGAAATGCCTTTTTCGAAAAATTTAAAGCATGCAACTTAGATTCATCAACAATAACATCTACGCCATGGCTACAGATTTTGCTGAGTATTTGTTCGAACTGTGACATAGTCCTTTTCCCAAATACCCTTTTTGTTGTCTTGTCAAGTATCGTCAGCATGCGTACGACATTCATGACATTCATACATAATAGCATCATTAATGCATTTCTGCATTTCTCAATGTTTGTGTCCATATCACTGGTTTAGATTACATTTACTCATGTGGGTATGTCATATCTCCAGTAAGTTATCCTAAAGTAGAGAAATACATCTTTTCTCTATCATATTCCCCAGCTGAGAGCATTCCTCATTGGGAACGAAGTATTGATTGACCTTTTCTTTCCAGTTCATTCCTGGATAGAACCTCGTCTCTAACCCACTCAGGTTTAGGTTTCACAGAAAAATCTACCTGCAAACAATAAGCAATCGCCTCGACATCTGAGCTGGTTATTTCCTTTTCATCTTGAAACTTATTATAAAATGATTGTTCTTCTCAACAAGTTCAAATCATGAAAGTTCAAGAAATCTCCGCAATTGTCTTTCTGTCTAAAAGAAAACCTGTGTCTTTTCAATCAAAATACCCGCATCTTCTCAAGAGAGAGATCCTCGGCAAGATTGTAGCTGTGAAAATAGAAACTCATTTGAGATCTGTTTCCATCATTGTCTGTTGTTCACAAGGCTGAATACTCAGTAAACTTCTCAAAGAATTACCTTGTTATAGTTATCACTCTGCTGATAATTGGTAATTTCTTTAGAACTCATTACCATAAATTATCACAAGGCTGATAATTGGCAATATCATTTTCACTTACCTTAAACATTGTCACAAGGCTGGCAGAAGGTAATCTCCTCGTTTCCTAGAGCGAAACAGATATTCACAAACATTGTGAATCTATTTTCCCAGTGAAACATATTGCTTGTTTGCTAACAAACATGATTCTCTTTTCTTAGACAGGATGAGTTATCCTCACAAAATCTTTCCCCATCATATCAATCTTTGATATATCTTGGGTGAACTTTCTGCAATCACTTTGCATCATCCGTATTTTTGGTATCTTAGGTCCAAAATTTGCGTATTCTGATATTTAAGTCTCTTCACACCCATCGAGACGAAGATCTTCATCTTCATATCTCAAGTTAAAGAAACTTAAATAGGGGCATCTGTCATACCCCAATTTTTGACCTAATATACCACGTTACATTTTCATTACTGCATCACTAACAGTTCAGAACAGAAGAAATCGGGTGTGGCTTCTACAGGTCAAAATTAGGGTTTCACAAAAATTTTCATCTGATTCAAGAGGTAATCAATTAGGGTTTGAGTTCTCACTCACCTAAATTGATATATCTTGATCAATCATCAACCTCTAATCTTCAGATATCCAACTTTTTCTCATGATCTATCGAGGATCGACCAATTAGGGTTTTTATCGAGGATAAGCAATCACTGACTTTCTGATCAATGAATGACTTTTTTGCCTGGAGATTGATCTTCATATCTTCAATACAACATGTTGACCTAATTTCTGGATTCAAAACATCACAGAAGTTCACAAAATTCATCAGTCAATTTCTGGATCATTTGATGAAATTTCATCTACATTGAAAAGTCAAACTTTGACTTTTGGTCAAATTTTTCAAGACAAAACTTTTTCAATCATCAAAATACTTCAAATGATCCATCATGATCATAAAAAAACAAGAAATTTGTAAAAGTCAACAAAAAGTCAAAATTTTCAACACTTAGAAAAATTTTCAAGTGTTAAAATTTCACATTTTTTCCTACTTTCATGGCATTTTTTCACATAGTTCCATTTGGAATTAGAAAAAACTCAAAACATGAAAGTTGTAGCCCTTGAAACAAGCTTTCCATAATGTCCAAGAACTTGCAAATCCATGGTGTCTAGCTATACTTTTGATTTTGAAACATAGAGCTCCAAAAGCCATGATTTTCAAGTACAACCTTCAAAATTACAAGTCATTTTTTAGTTTTCTCCTTCTAGAAGCCTTGCCACCTACCCAAGAAGGATAGAGCTGATAAAAATCAGATGGAAAGTAATTATGATGAGATAAGATCAAGTTGAATTATTAACCATGGTTAAAAGGAAGGTTCCTTTTGCATTTATGGCAAAAATGACTTTCTTGCCCTCTAAGGCAAGTTGTCCAAATCCAAGCCAATCTTCTTTGCTTGCTAATCTGATTTTTTGACCTATAAATAGAGGTCATGTTTGCCATTTGAAACCACACCAAAGCTATGCCAAAACAAGCTTTCTCTTTTCTTTCTTAAATTTCAAGTAACATAGTTCAAAGTGAGAATTCTTGCATTTTTCAAAACTTGTGAAAAACCATGAGAAATTTGGTGTCTAACATGTCTTAAAATCAATATGTAACTGGTTTGAAACTTAAAATCAACACAAGAACACCTAAAAGCCAGATTTGCATTTCAAAATTCCAAACTTGTAAAAAACTGCCT
The DNA here is from genome assembly GCA_021764765.1 of Vicia sativa. Lineage (NCBI taxonomy): Eukaryota > Viridiplantae > Streptophyta > Magnoliopsida > Fabales > Fabaceae > Vicia > Vicia sativa. Next base: position 258,984,355 of record CM038794.1, on the reverse strand, counting down.
TATCATTCAAACTGATCATTGGCTCGAGCTAGTTGTGTTTTTATCATTTGAACATCATCCATACATCTCATATGAGTGATACAAATCATCTTTCTTGAACTGTAACACTTCCAAACACGGATTCGAGTTTCATTTCAAGCATATGCAAGTGGACTCGGTTGGAATGATCCAGGCAATTTCAGGGCAAGCAGACCATCCTGACACCTTCCATAAGGTTCACTGGTGCTCCAGCAATCCTTAAACATCAACTGTAACAGCTCCTTTGAGGATTTCGATCTCAGCTTCAAGAGGTAAGTGACTCAACTTCGAACTCCTTGATTTCTTATTACCAGTTCAAAAAGCTCTTGGCCGTTTTGTTTCTGCACCATCACTGATCATTACCCCTAAACTAATTGCTTGATTCCATGATCACACACGATTTTAATTTGATTTTAAAGAATTAGGGTTCTTCGTGTTTTCTGAAAAATTAATCATGTTTAATTAAAAATAAATGAAATTAAACCACATCATCATGTTCCTGGTTCAATTTCGACCAAGTTTGATGTTTACATCATCCATTTTCATTGAGAAACGAAGGATATGGGCTTGAAGAAGGATCGAGGAAGAAGAACATTTTGCCAAACTTTTTTGTTTTCTCTTCATATTTTTTTTAAACTTTGACTCTTTCAAAACCCAATCAAAACTCCTCATTTTGAGGTGATTTTTTGCACACGTGTCATTTAACATACCTATTTTAGGATAGTGTCAAAAAAATTCAAAAATACTTTCGTTTGATTATATTTTTATCGAGCCGAAAACGATACGTTTTGAGTACTTTTCAAAGCACTTTCAAAGACGTTTCTTTCAAACTTTCGAAGCCCGAAACTTTTTCAAACTTCTTGTAAGTATACTTCATCTTTCAAAAACACATTCAAGATCTTTTCAAAACTTTTCAACAAACTTACACTCTTTTTTCCATGATCGATCCGATTTGAAGATAAAACCGAACTCGTTTTTTTTTCTGAATTTCTTAACCGATCATGGGCCTCCCTTACGGTGTAAGTCCCAAATTCTTTTATGTACATACTTATTTCCTTGTACATATCCAATTCTTTTATGTACATACCAATTTTTACTTGTACATAATACAGATACCTTTGTAAATACTCAAGTACAGACAAACTTCTTCCGTTTGTTTTCGTTTCACTTGTATATACACTGAATACCATTGGTATTAAAAGGAGTATTATTCCCGGTGAAACTGCTTTTAAACCAATGGGCCTCCCTTACGGTGTAAGTCCCAAACCCTCCTATGTACATACACATCTCCTTGTACATAAATACTCATTCGTGTACATATTTACTTCCTTGTACACCTTCAAACTTGTAAATAATCAAGTTACGCTCGTTTTAAACGCTCGTTTTACACACACTTGTTTACATTTCTTTCATGAACTCTTGTAAATAAACATTACACGCATTGTTTATATTTCCTTCATAAACTCCTGTGAATAAACTTTATACGCTTGTTTATACAACTGTCTAGTTATAACATAACAACTAGTCTAACCACTAGGCTCCCCACAGAGTTAGCCTCCTCTTGGGCTTTGTACAAGGTAACTCATTCATCTGAGTTCAGCCTCCTCTTAGGCTTCATATAAGAAAACTCATTCATCTGAGTTTAGCCTCCGCTTAGGCTTCATATAAGATAACACTCCCCTATTGAGTCAGCCTCCTCTTGGGCTTCGTTCAAAAGAACTCCTCATTGAGTTTAGCCTTGTCTTGGGCATCAAACAAAGAAAGAGACCAGGAAATCTCTTAACAGCCTCCTATTGGGCTTCCAATACAAAGAATCACCCGCGCTAGGATAGAACCCTGAGAGTATGATTTCCCGGTGAAATTGCTCTTGAAATCCTAAGAGGATGGTTTCCCGGTGAAAATCCCTCTTAAAACCAAAGCCAGCCATACCCTATAGCTTCCTCTTGAGCTTCATACAAGGACCCTCGATGACCCTCGATGACCCTCGGAATGCCTCCTTTTGGGCTAACAATACAACGACCCATGGGCTTCTTAAAAGCATCCCCTTAAATCCAATCAATTTCTCCTAGAGATTTAGACATCTATCATCTCTATGGAAGAAGTATCTCATCTATCACATCACATACAATCAAAAAACTTTTTTCAAACTCTTTTCAAACAAAAACATCTCTTAATCGTAAGTGGTAACGCTTGTACACTCAAGCAAAACACCCAATGCTTACAATTAAAAGATTCAATCATCTTTTTCAAACATCTTTCTTAAACTCGTAAGTGGTAACGCTTGTACACTAAAGCAAAACACCTATAACTTACGATGAAAGATTTCAATCAATCTTTTCAAAAATGTATGTGATGAAATAGATTAAATACATTTTTTCATTAAGATGACATTTTTCTTTGTCTCTTAATAACATCCCGTTGCTTCCACTAGCATAAGTGGGAACTACGATTGCTCTGACTTTCTCAACATCCTTTTGAGAATACGTAGGCACAAGGTCTCATCCTTGGCGAGCAAATTTCTTTCTCCCTCAAACCAAACAAACCATAGATCCCTCTAGATCCTAGCTACAAATGCTCTGATTCCCATTAAGGGATATGTATGCAGAAGATCCCAATGATCTTTGCGAGCACAATAATAACAAAACCTAGGATCCCACATAATCTATCCTTCTTAAAATCCCAAAGGAGAAACTTTCCCAATCATAGAAATAGCAATTAAAACACACAAACATATCAAACATATTCATATATAAAGCTATAGATAACTATATATATTTAGGGTGCTCTATCTATTTCCTTTATATAACAAACCCCCTTGCCCGGAATCTCCCCAATGCGTTGCGTCTAGTTTACGCTAGTCGTAATGCATATCATATCAATTGAGGGTATTAACAACTTTCCCCTTTTTCATAATCATTTTTCTTGTGTTGAAAATAATAAAGCTTGATGCTCGCGGCATCTTTATAAACAAATCAAAAGAGTAAATCGTTTCGAGCTAGAGAATCCGAATTCAGATTCGATTCCCTCGCGCGTCACTTTTTAACGCGAACACCCTTTATTTGGGCCTGGACTCCTCTATGGTTTTCTTTTCTGCACCCCCAGATTTACTTCCAGCAGGCTATTCCTAAACTCTTTCTTTTTTTAATTGTTTTTTATTTTATTTTATTATTATTTTATGCCATTAAAATACATGTTATCTTACTTCATACATTTTTATCATTTTACATATTCCTTGCATCGTTTTAAATTATTTATATGTCGATGATATCGATATTTCAGTTTTATAAACAGATTGTTAAAAGCGATTCGACACTGTGCAAAAATTAGCGGGGAAAATATTTCAAGTTTTCATCTTTAACTCACTGCTTTATGAATCTACGTGTGCATAGATCATAAAAATGGGTTCTCTCTAATTTTTTGATACATTTTGAGTCTCGTTTTTAACCGTAAGTGTTTTAAAATCAGGTATTTCTTTGTTATTATTTTATTTTTGATTTTAAACATTTTGATAATTTTTCGTTAACCTTCAATATTCGTAGTTTATTTTAATGTATTCATTTTATTTTTTCGGTTAATTTATCATCCGAACATTTACCGTTTTTGACAATTTTAGGTGCCCAATTTTTATCTATAAAAAAATCAAATAAAAATACTTTTGGGCTTATTATTTTTAAGTGACCCATTTTTGTGGCCCTTTTAATCATGAAGGGTATTTTTGGCATTTAAAAATAAATAAATAACCTAACCCTAATTACTTTTGTGTGTGTGTGTGTGTATATATATATATATATATATATATATATATATATATATATATATATATATATTATTACTGTTAGAAACCAAAAGGTGAAGAACAATCAGAAACACAAAATCTGCGCCTCTATCTCTCCCTCGCGTCTCACTGCTCTAGCTCCGCCGTTAATCTCATTCCCTTTCAACAATTCCTACCATACTCTTCATTTCCTCAACCGATATACTCCCTCTTATCTCCTTCATCTCACCATCAATACCCACCTTCTGGAACCACCTGCTACCTCCATCACCATTGTAACCTCCATCGAAACACCTTTCATCCTCTTCATCAAACAACAACCGAAGCCAATCCCTCCCTTCATCCCTTTCACTCCCTGTCTCATTCATCTCCGCTCATCTCCACCGCGAGCTAACCTCCCGCCATCAGCAACAACCTTCCGCAACCACCAATCTTCAACCGCCTTCGTCATTCCCATCGTCATCTCATCCCATCTGCCGCATTATCTTCATCACGACCCAAACAATACCCCTTCCTCACATCTCTCTGCCATACTCATCCATCCTCTCACTCTCCTCACAACCTCCTTTGTTCCTTCATACATCCGCCTCAACTCACAGCTCCCGTCGTCTCCTTCTCACTGCCTAGCTATCTTCCGCAGTAACTTAGTTACCAACAACAAGCTCAAAACAACAATGTTCTCAGCTCGATTCCTAGTTGGTAAGAACAGTTTTCTATCGCTATTTTATGATGGATGTGTTAAATTGGATATGTTATGTGATTTGAATATGGATCTCTGAGTTTGAATATATTGCTGTTTTGTATCATTTGCTTGCAACAAATCTGAATCCCATTAATTTCCATGATAGTATGTCGTTGTTCGATTTCTGAAAGATGTTGGCCCTGTTTGGAATCCATTAATCTGTCCCTGCGATGTGAATTTACTTTTGAGCTGTGATTGATTTCGACTAATAGTTAGTTTTCGACACCGTGTCTATTATGTGGTTCTCATTTTAATTCCGATTTAAGTTTGTGATTGAGTGATATCTATGTTTAGTTTCAATAAAGGTAATGGTAATATTTCGTTTATTTGCGAGGAACCTAACCGAGAAACTGTTAGGACACCGTCTTTTGTGTTATTGTCATTTTAATTTTGATTGAAGTTTGTAATTGGTTGATATTCGAATTTAGCTTCGATGATGGTTTGACGATGATACCGCATTTACTTGCGTGTGAATTTAATCAAGAAGTTATAGTGGGGAAGCATATATGGTTTGCTTTGTGTGGGTTTGAACAAAAATTATTTCTTATTGAGTAGTATTTATGTATGTTCATTGCTGCCCAAGTTTAGGTTTAAGGGGTTGAAATTCGTTTTGAATCTAACTTTTCATGCTTCAATATGAACCTTTGCTTCGTGTCACGTTTATGGGTTGAAAAGCATTTTTCTCGAGTTCATTTGATTGAAGACAACTAGAACATAATGTTGATTTTTACGTGAACATTGAATATTAACTTGCTTTTCTTGTTTCTTGCTTGCAAATATTTCATTTGTTCATGTACATTCATATTTGTTTTACTCTGACTTTTTGCACTTTATAAATACCAACTTGTTCACTATTTGCATGGTTTCGATTATATTATGGCTTGTCACTTCATTTGTTCATATACATGATGCAAATTTCATTCGATTTTCTAATCCTTTGTTTACTAACCATGTCTTAATTTATTGCCATTTCATTTCGATTTTATCCCACACTAATGCTACTAACAAGTTTTTTATTTGTGAAGTTATCAAGAATCATTCAAAGCACTCACATTCGATTAATGCATCCACACTTGTTAATACCAATTAAATGATGAATTACTACTTTTATTTAGTATTTAGTAATATTTAGTAATGTATATACTAATACTTAGTAGTATTTTTATCTTATATTTGACATTGTAAATATAATTATACTTAGTATTATTTTTATTTCTTATATTTGATATTGTAAATAAAATTATATAGTATTTCTATTTTTATATTTAGTATTGTAAATATATAATTATGTACATACTACTTTTAATCTTATATCTTTACCATATTCATTTATAAAATAATGGTTATTCTTGTGTTACAATTTCAAATTTGGAATTTAATTTGATCTTCGAATGAATATGAATGCAAATATATCTATTCTAACCAATCTAATAAAATACATACTTGAGCATTGCAACATTCTCTGCATAGTTTTTGTTTGTATCTCGAGTGATGTAGGAATTTTCATTTGGTATTCATCTGACGTGTCAAGCCTTATCCGATCTTGAAGACTACTTGGAGCTCAATTCTTGCACCACATGAAAGCTATTTAATTATTCAAACTAATTCGATTTGATTGTATACATCACCGTTCATGAACATGTACCTCCACTCCCTCATAGATTGTAATAGCCTAGGATTTATTTCCTTGTGTGTTCTAATTGTCGTTTAATTATGCGTTTATCATATTAGAACACATAGCCTCCTCTTGGGCTCCTCATCAAGGAACAGGTAAACATACACAGTGCACACTTGCACACATTCATAGTTTGGTCATGGGCTTTTCTATAGCGACAACTATTCGATCGATTGTTCCAATTGGTTGTTTAGAATACTAGTGCCACACTAGTCTCACTTTCTAGGAGCATACATATGGCCACCTTGTATGGGCTCTTAATTTATTTTCTCGCTTCATTTCATGCTTGTATACAATTAATCGTTCACTTCCATTGTCGCGCCTTGGTCCATATACCAAGTTTCATCCAAAGGGCCTCATGGTAGGAGTAGACACTTGTCTATTCGTTCGATATTAATCAAGCTTTCTTTGTTAATCATAGCCCAAATATTCTCTCATTTTCATTCAAGACCTTTCATAATAAATTCTCAAACCTCGATCCAACGTCGAGTGATTCTTCTCAAAAATATTTTCATAAATAAATACTCTTCTTCTCTCTTCCCAAACGTATTGTAGTCAGTCCTGTTTTGACCCTCGATCGTAAGTTTGGTTTCTTTAATTGAATCTTAATAAGTGAACCCCGTTTCACCTCACCTTTTCTTAATAAAACATTTTTGGGTAGAAAAAGATGATCAGGATGGTTCTGTCCCTTCATCCGAGTACTTGGGGCTTTAGCCATTGAACGCTTATGGTCCAATACTTATCTCCCACATTAAAATTAATTCAAACTTATCAAACCTTGCCCACGTGCAAGTCATTTTTCAAACACCTCTCACATGCGACACTCATCGCTCACACGCAATCTCCGTTCGCTCACATGCGAATTGCACTAGTGATGTCTTATCGTCCACGTACAATTAAGCTCCTCTTTTCATAAATAAAATCAATCAACCAACAAATGATCTCGCAATCGAGAACTATGTAAGCTCTGACTTTCCCATCGCACTTGGGGAATACGTAGGCACGAGATTCTTACATCTTGGCGAGCACACTTTCAAAAAATTAAAACATGTTTCTCTTTTCGTTTCTATTTTCGCATAAATAATTAGAAGATTGCAAATTTAATTTTCAAACGCACAAACACACTTAGGACTAAATGGGTCCCATCGAGTACGATAGATGTGAGGGGTGCTAATAGCTTCCCCTTGCATAACCGACTCCCGAACCCGCACCTCTTGGTTGCAAAGACCATTTCATTTTCATTTCTTGGGTTTTATCTATATTTTCCCTTTCCTCATTAGGAATAAATAAAGTTAGGTGGCGACTTCATTGTTTTGTTCGTAGTCGAATTTTTTTCGATAGCGTCGACAATTCTCTAGCAAAATGACAGAACTTTTGACAATATTAGCATTGCGTCTTACTATTGTCATACTTCACTCTTTTGCCTCTAAAGGTGCCTTAGCCACCAATTTTGTTGAAGCTACTTTCACCCCTTTGACAAGTTGAACTCTTCGAATTTTGGGACTCTTTTCCACCAAAATTCGGAAGATTCCCTTTATTCTTCATGGGCAATTTTCCTTTCAAATTCTTATTCTTCTTATTGAACCGTGCTTGCAATGCGATATCCTCATTTTCCTTGTCGTTATTTATCTCCCACATCCTTTGCTCATAAGCCCCGAGAGAGCTTTGAAGCTCAACTTTTCTCAACGCCGCAAGGTGCTTCAACTCTTCAATCACCAATATAATGTTGTCAAATCTTGTCGTTGAAGAATGTAAAATCCTCGACACAATATTCTGCTCCAAAACAGTTTCACTACAAGACTTGATTTGGCTCACAAATAGTGTAATTCGCAATAGGTAATCATTGATTGTCACATTTTCCTCTATTTGAATAAATTCAAATTGATGTTTGTGAATTTGTAACTTCACCACCTTTGCCTTATCAGCCTTAACACATTCTTTTTCCAATATTTCCCGAGCCTCATTTGCCGATTCCTAATTGTCAACTTTCTAAAAGTTTGTCACCATCAACACATTGATGGATCAAGAACAATGCCTTGTAATCTTTCTTCTTTTATTCCTTGTGTGTTACTCGCTGTGCATCTGTTGCACCTACAACAAGGGGATTCACCATAATGTTGATCACTTCAAGAACATCTTGGAAGACAAACAACACCTACATTTGCTTGCACCATCTGTTATAATTCTCCGCATCAAGAGTTGGTAGGTTTGTAGGGACTATATCATTTAAGATAGAATTCATGTTGCAAAACTGATGTTTATGGATCAGATCCAGACTCTTGATGCCAAATATTAAAACATACAATCACACAATTGGTGAACAATTTAGAGTGTAGGGTGTGTGAAAAAGAATATATATATATATATATATATATATATATGGGGAGAGAGAGAGAACAATTTCATTAATTTTAAATGATGATATGTACAAAACATTTATACAAGTGTTACAAAATAATTGAAACCTAATATAAATCATATAATTACAAGAACAAGCCAAAACTCATGATCGTAACCGGTTAACACAGACAAAATAGTAAAATCCACATGTCAAATGTAACTAATTAACGTATTTGATTAACTGGTTATCACAAATCCAAAACAATTTTTTCAAAATCTAAAATTGTTTTTCCAGCTGTTGGAATTGATTACATCCCGTGTTAATCGGATCCATTGGTGCTCAGTGTTTATGACCATGTTGTCGTGTTGAAGTATTTTTCTTACGAATGTTTTGTTTTAGTTATGGTGGCAATATTCTTAATATTGGACTCAAACCTTTTGTTCGTACCAGCTACGTGTTTGAATTTTAATGGTCTCAGTCGCTTATGATTTTAGCACAGTTTATTAACGTGCTTCAATTTTTTATTTACTTTCTTTGTAATCTTTTATGTTTCTTGATTCAATTGCTTCTTTATCTCTTGTATTTTGCAGGGTTCGTCTTGTACCTATGAAAACCCCATATATTGATAACACACTTTTATCTCTTTATTTAAATATCATTTATAATTAATAAAAGTTTAACAACATAAAACTCTACAAGTATCTTGATACTGATCTTTGAAATAAGAAAGAAGAAGACAATCTACATGATATTATTTCTCATCTTAGTTCATTTCATTATCATCATCTTACACTTAAGAACTCATAATTAAAAAGGTCATTAAAATTAAAAAATAACAATTATTAAATGACAATAGCTGAATGACATGCACACATTCCCCTTTTAGGAACAGCAATAGGTATCAATTCACACATCGGTGTAAAAGGGCTTGTGACATGCACACATTCCCCTTTTAGGAACAGCAATAGGTATAAATTCACACATCGGTACAAAAGGGCTTGTGCACATATCTTTTGGACAATCAGAATCTCGCACACAGTTATAAAACCCTGTAAAAGAATTATAAAATACTATTACTAAAATGATGAAAACAATTCATACAAGTGAATGAAAATTTTGTAAATTCTCAAATGACTTACCGTCAACATTGATTGCAAAACTAATTAAGAAAAGAAAGATGGTAATAACATAAACAAATTTGACAAGCTTAGACATTTTTTCTCCTCTTCGTGTAATAAATTATCTATGATTTTATCTATAACTTTTTAATTTATTAAGTTCATTCCTTTAAAAAATTAGAGAATTATTAAATAACTCTTGAATACATCAAAGGATTGTGTTTGCCTCTCTAGCAAAGTTTGTAAGAGGCCACATAAAAAACTAAATAATCATTCTTATTTCTTATTTACCAATAGCCAATTACTTTATAACATCATGACTTGACAGACAAGTTTACAAATGAGGAGTGATATTATTAGTTCATCAATCATTTCTAAGTGAGCATGAACGTTGGCAATTGTGTGTCTTTGAAAATATGAAAGGTTTTAATGAAAAGTAATTTGAAAAGCCAATATATTAGATAAGTTTTCATTGTTATAAAAGAAACATTTTATTTACATGTTAAGTTAGATAAATTTTTATTGAGCTATAAATGATATTTGAAGGATTAATTTATAAAATACAAAGAAGTATTATATATAAAAAAATATCACTAACACTGATTTAACTCCTTTTAGATATATATCTATTTTGAATTTTAATTCACATTAAAGAAGGATCTAATTTTTTTATAGTAGATAATATACTGGCCAAAGCCAATATACTTATAAAGGTCACCTTTTTCCTATGATGGAAAGTAGTAAACTATTCCAATTGTATGCTAGTGTATAATCTTGGGATTTATTAATGAACAGTGATTTTTCTAAATAAACTAGATTCTTATATTACTATTCTTTTTTGGACAAAAACCGTAGAAAGTTGATTACTATATCTTAGATGATTATTTTCTCCCCTTCTTATAAATGAGGCCTTTATATGAACAACCTTCAGAAGGAGATTCAATGTTGAATCCCTTAAACTCTAAGAAATGTGTTATTTTCATGTTTATGAGAAATTTTTTGAGTGTTTGAATAGTTTGAAGAAGGAAACCTACAACATCTGGAACGAGAAGCCACTTCTACAACATGGAAATGCTCCGTGGCAATCACCTGCTGAGTACATGGATATTTTTGATGATGAATCATTTGATTCAGAAATTGCTGATCCAAACTCTGGAGCTTTGGTTCTGTATAAGCCTCTTAGTTTTCTTCCTAGAGAACCAAGGAAGAAAGTGTTGACTCTAATGGTTGATCTTGATACACTTTTCTCTTAAACCTTATGTCCCAGATCTGCTGAATGTACCTCAAGGGCTGTTTCTACTGAGGATGTTGACTCAACTTCTCTTGTTCTAGAAATTGGTACATCATATATGCATTTCTCAGAAAAATATTTTCTATAACACAAGTACTTTGAGTATATTTAGAGTAATTTGTACAAAAGATGTTCACACACTGAATCCTAACAATAAGACCCCTATTTATACTAATTTCAATGAAAAAGTCTCTAAATAAGATGTTGCCACGTTCGACATCTGATTTGTAATACTAGGGAACGTTTATTTGTTTAGAGTTATTATTAAACTCTTATTTTAATTTAATGTTTTTAATTGGATAATAATTTTGTGGAACTAAGGCTGAGACCTTATTGTTGATGTTTTGGGTTATCCAAGAGTTATGAATCTTTTTCGCTGTGTTAAACATGTTTATCTCAATTATTTTAATTAGTTCATGTTCCTCAGATAAGCATGACATGCGTAATTTTTATTTTAATGAATTGTAGCATCCTTGATTACATGTTACTATGAATTAATTATTTTGTATTCCGCGGGAGCTTTTAGAAGGGTGTTACATACAATCACACAATTGGTGAACAATTGAATGTGTAAGGTGTGTGAAAAAGTATATATATATATATATACTTTCTGTTTAATTTTTTATGTTTCTTGATTCAATTGCTTCTTTATCTCTTGTATTTTGTAGGATTCGTCTTGTATCTATCAAAACCCCGTACATTGATAACACACTTGTATCTCTTTATTTAAATATCATTTATAATTAAATAAAAGTTACATAAAAATCTACAAGTATCTTGATTCTGATCTTTGAAATAAGGAAGAAGAAGACAATCTTCATGATATTATTTCTTATCTTAGTTCATTTCATTACCATCAGCTTACACTTAAGAACTCGTAATTAAAAAGGTCATTAAAAATAAAAATTCAAAACAATTATTAAATGACAATAGCAAAATAACATACACATATTCCCATTCTAGGAATAGAAACAGTATCACCAAATTCACACTTCGGTATAAAAGGACTTTTGCACATATATTTTGGACAATCAGAATCTCGCATACAATTATCGTGCCCTGTAAAAGAATTATAAAATACTATTACTAAAATGATGGAAAAAATTCATACAACTAAATGAAGAAATTCGTAAATTCTCAAAATGACTTACCGTCAACATTGATTGCAAAACTAGTTAAGAAAAGAAAGATGGTAATAACATAAACAAATTTGAAAAGCTTAGACATTTTTTCTCCTCTTCGTATAAGAAATTATCTAAGTTTTATCTATAACTTTTTAATTTATTAAGTTCATTCCTTTAAAAAATTAGAGACATTATTAAATAACTCTCGAATACATCAAAGGATTGTGTTTGCCTCTCTAGCAGAGTTTGTGAGAGGCCACATAAAAAAATTAAATAATCATTCTTATTTATCAATAACCAATTACTTTATATCATGACATGACAGGCAAGTTCACAAAAGAGGAATAATAATATTAGTTCATCAATCATTTCTAAGTGAGCATGAACGTTGGCAATTGTGTATGTTTGAAAATATGAAAGGTTTTAATGAAAAGTAATTTGAAAAGCCAATATATTAGATAAATTTTCATTGTTATAAAAGAAACATTTTATTTACATGTTAAGTTTAGATAAATTTTTATTGAGCTATAAATGATATTTGAAGGATTAATTTTTAAAATACAAAGAAGTATTATGTATAAAAATATATCACAAACACTGATTTAACTCCTTTTAGATATATCTATTTTGAATTTCAATTCACATTAAAGAAGGATCTAATTTTTTTATAGTAGATAATATACTGGCCAAAGCCAACATACTTATAAAGGTCACCTTTTTCCTATGATGGAAAGTATTAAACTATTCCAATTGTATGCTACTGTATAATCTTAGGATTTATTAATGAACAATGATTTTTCTAAATTAACTAGATTCTTATATTACTATTATTTTTTGGTTATAAACCGTAGAAAGTTCATTACTATATCTTAGATGATTATTTTTTCCCCTTCATATAAATGAGGCCTTTATATGAAATTAATATATAATTAATAATCAGTGGTATTATAGACTTATTACTAGATACATCAGGCACAAAAACCAACCATGCATCATATATGGAGTAACATTAAGCAATATTTTTTCTTTCTATCCAACATATTAAATGGAAGATTGGTAATGGGGAGGAAATTGATTTATAGAATGGCAACTAGCTTGGATAAAAAAAATTAAAGATCCAGGCATAGTATTTTTGGTCGATATTCAATTTACTTGAACTAATAAGGTCAATTAAATTATCCAGAAAATCAATTAGAACATTCATCATGGTTTATCCATTTTGATTCTTCTAATTTCTACAAAACTTTTGAAGGCCAACACGTCGTTTAATAATACTATAGTTGATTAGTTCATTTTGGACATGATTTATAAATGGTGATCTATATTTTAAAGATACAATTGTATCAAGAGGGGTAATATTGAACCTTCATGGAAAATATTAATTTGTCCTCCCTACTTAACGTGTGTTAAGTCCTTAGTAGCTTACACGTTGATGCATAATGTTATTGCAACATTATACAATTTGATTTGAAGGGAAATACATACATATTTTTAGTTTCTTTCATTACAATCCAGATGTGAAAATTAGAGACCATGTATTTCTTATATGCAAATACACTCAAATGGTTGTTAATGGACGGCGAGATTGTTTGGTATGGGAATTGATAGATCTAGTTATAAAAGCTTATTTAAACTTTCATGTCACTACTTGTTTACCCTGGAATTTGGTAAACAACCTCTGGTCTTCCAAATCAAAAAAGGAATTTGGTTACTCGCAGGATCGACCAGATTGATCCTAATGACATGCGTTTATTTTTGAATTTCAGTATCCTTTGTATGTTTAAATCCTTTGATGAAACCAATGTTTCAAAGGTAATGGTATAAATACTTTCAGAAAGTAAATTGAATGTAAAGAGTTTCTTGATATGAATGTAAAATAATTTTAAAATACTTCGATTGAATGTATATAGAAATAAATAGAAACTGGTACATCAAACGTGCATTTCTCAGAAAAATCTTTTCTATGACATAAGTACTTTGAGTATATTTAGAGTAATTTGTACAAAAGATGTTCACACACTGAATCCTAACACTAAGACCCCTATTTATACTAATTTCAACGAAACAGACTCTAAATAAGATGTTGCCATGTTCGACATCTGCATGCACCTTCAAACTCCAATCTTCCACCCGTCTCTTTGGATAAGATCAAATTTTTGAATTTGAAAATCTCTGTCTTTGAAACGCCAAAACGTGAACTTTGAAATATTCTTCTAATATATCGAATAACTTAATTTCCAATGGTTTGTATAAGAACCTTTTCGCCAAACACTTAGCAAAAATAAAATTTTTATTAGCTTTCTGTCTGTCAAAATATTCATAAAGATTTCTCTACTATTCCTTTCGAACTACATTCCTTTCACCATATATCATTTCAGCTATTATTTCATGTAGTCGAAATATCCAGTCAACAAATTTCCCCCAATAAACGTGTGTTTCGAATCACTTGGAGAAACATACATTTTTTTTGCAAGAATATATATATTTCGACTAATCATGACTTACATTTTCAAAACGTCTAATCAAGACGTGCGTGTAGTAGTTTCATCATTGCTACAAAGGTAAGTTCCCAATGTAGCTTTTAAACAAGCAACCTCTTTCATTTGCTTATTAAAGATCACCACGTGTCTAACTAACTCTAATATTAAAATATAAACTGAATAGCTTCCAATTATAAATACTCTTCTTCTTCCCCAAATACATTTTTTCAACTTCATAATCTTTTGGTTTTCAAATTTCACATTCTCTTTCTCAAAAAACCTTCAAACAAACTAGAAATTGAATCTGTCAATCATGGAGCCATCTAAAAAAGAAATCAAATCTGACAAAAATGTGAAGAACAAGGAAGTGAAGACCACAAATAAGGCTACATTCCAACCGATTCATCATATTGGAAAACCCCTTCTCGTTGGAAATCAAGAGTTGGTTCCAACACTTTCTGTTAGAACATAGTTTGGTTCTAATCATATCTTAGAGTTTTGATGATAACTAGTGAAATAAATTTTGTATAATACATATGATATTATGATGTATAGTGTTTTCATTTCAGATAATGTTATGACTCAAGCACTCAGGAATATAGAAATATCAAATTATGTTGAGCAAACAAGTAGTAGAAGTTCTAATGAAGAATATAAGTTCTGGTTATGCACGTTGAAAAGCAACTACTGAAGGAAGCATGCTAGCGCAACCTCTAATAGAAGCACCAAAGAATGTTCTGGTTAGAAGATGTTTGAACAAGGCTAACAGAAGATAATGAAGTATAAGTATGTCATCTTCTAAGCCAAAGTCTGCTACAGTAACGTTACCCTACTAAGCTAAAACGGTTGAAGTACTTGAGTGGTTCAACTTTCAAGGTTCATTGAGTAAACAAAACACGTGAAGATAAACAAATCTTAATTACACTTTCCAGTACCTAAAACATGCAAACGTTGCAACGGACAACATCTAGAATTTCTATATAAAGTGCAACATTCAAAGAAGAATAACAACAATTCATTCATAGAGAACTTATGCTGCCAAAATTGAAATCATTACTCTGTGAAGTTTTATTTCTAAGTTTTGAGCTTAATCATCTTGTGTAAAAATCACTTTTGTGATAAAGATTTTTAAGAAGCAATTGTAAACACTTGGTCTAGAAGTTCTTGGGTAATTTTTAATTGAGAGACCAGTTAGGTCAGATTTCTCAAGAGGGCTAAGACTAGTTGAGTCTTAGAGGTGTTAGTCATTTGCACTTAGCTTGTGCATTTTTGTTAGTCACAATAGTTGGTTGTGCAGTTGTAATATTTTTATTAGAGTGGATTAAGTCCTCATTGAGAGAGGCGAAATCACCTTGACGGGTGAACTGGAGTAGTTTGAGTTTCAAAGGAAACAGGATAAAAATCCTTGCGTGTTTAGTCTTGTTGTTAAGTAAAAGAAAAATTTTAAAGAGAAAAACTTATTCAACCCCCCCCCCCTCCAAGTGTTTTCTAAGCCTTCAATTGGCATCAGAGCTCTTGGTTCTGGGTGCAAACACTTAACAGTGTCAGATAAAGATCCAGAAGGAAAACACAAATGGCAATATATCACAACAACAACAACACTAAACCTCCTAAGTTTGATGGAGAGGATTTTGAATACTGGAAGGATAAATTAGAAAGCTTTATTATAGGCTATGATCCTGATCTTTGGGATATGGTTTTGGATGGCTTGAAACACCTAGTAAACAAGGAAGGAAACAAGATAGAAAGAAAATAAATGGACAAAACACAGAAAGCAAATTTTAAGAATCATCATAAATCAAGAAATATTCTATTGAATGCTATTTTAAAAATAGAATATGAAGAGGTTACAAACAAAGAAACAACATATGATATCTTTGAGTCACTCAATATGTCACATGAAGGAAATGCTCAAGTCAAGGAAACCAAAGCTCTGGCACTTACACAGAAGTTTGAGGCATTCAAGAAGGAGGAAAATGAATCCAATGAGGCAATGTTCTCAAGGTTTCAAACCTTAACTATTGGCCTGAGAGTTCTAGATAAAGGATACAACAAGGTTGATCATCTAAAGAAAATCATCAGAAGCTTACCCAGAAGATAGGCACCAACGGTGACAGCCTTCAAAGTTTCAAAAGATCTGAAAGCTATATCCTTAGAAGAACTCACCAGCGCGCTGAGAAGTCATGAAATAGAGCTTGATGAATTTGAGCCTTAGAAGAAAGCTATGTCAGTTTCTTTGAAATCTACTAAAAAATTTGATGTTAATGCTTTTCACATGGGACGACTCAGAATCTTGAAAAGCTGAATCTGACTCAGAAGATGAGCATGCCAACCTAGCTTTCATGGCCACAAGAGAAGATGACTCAGGCTCTAAATCAGAACCTAATGAGGTATTTTCTAAATTCTCTCGTGCTGAACTGGTAGATAGTCTATCAGAACTTCTGGAAAATAATAGTCAGCTCAAGATCAAATACAAGAAACTCAAAAAGAGTCTTGTATCTGAGATTGAACAACTCAAAGCAGAAAGTGTTGAACTTAAAGAAATTCACATTAAACTTAAAGATGATTTTCAAAAAGTTCAAAAAATCCCTAGTTTAGATACTGCTTCAAGTTCAAAAGATATTCTTAAAGAATATGACTATAGCTTTCAGAATTTTCTAACTAAAAGCACAGATAGAAGCAAGATAGCTTCAATGATCTATGGAGTTAGTAGAAACAACAGAAAGGGAATTGGATATGAAATTCTCATAGGGAAATAAGCATATCAACCCAAATATGTAGATAAAATGACTATCACATACAAACCATTGTACAAACAGTTTAGTTATGGTCACACACATGATATAAAATGACCTCATTCTGAAAGTTTTTATGTTAAACCAAGGTTCAAATAGAACCTTAGAAACTCTAACCAGAAAGGACCCAGAAAGATATGGGTACCTAAAGAAAAAACAATCTATGTTGGAGATGTCTTTAACGGTGAAGTTGAAACACCAATCATGGTACCTGGACTCTGGTTTCTCGCGAAATATGACGGGAAGAAGGTCTATGTTCCAAAGTTTGGAAGTTAAACCTGGAGGTGAACTAAAATTTAGAGGTAACTAGAAGGAAAAAATCATTAGTTCAGGAACCATTGGAAATGGTAACCTTCCCTCTATCTCTAATGTTCTTTTAGTAGAAGGATTAGCGCATAACTTATTGTCAATAAGTTAATTAACTGACAATGGTTATGACATTATCTTGAATCAAAATTCATGTAGAGCTGTAAGTCAAAAGGATGGGTCAATCCTCTTTTCTGGCAAGAGAAAGAACAACATTTAAAAATTAATCTTTCTGATTTAAATTCACAAAATGTAAAATATCTTCTATCAGTAAATGATGAACAGTGGGTCTGGCACAGAATATTGGGACATGTTAGCATGAAAACAATTTCTAAAATTAACAAACTCAATCTGGTCAGAGGACTTCCTAATTTGAAGTTCAACTCAGAAGTTCTGTGTGAAGCCTGTCAGAAGGGAAAATTTTCAAAACCTTCTTTTAAATCTAAAAATGTTGTTTCTTCCTCTAGGCCATTAGAACTTTTGCCCATTGATTTATTTGGACCAGTGAAAACTGTATCCATTAGAGGCAAGAAGTATGGATTAGTCATTATATATGACTACATCAGATGGACATGGGTAAATTTCTTAAAACATAAAGATGAGTCACATTCTGTGTTCTTTGACTTCTGTAACCAAGTTCAGAATGAAAAAGAGTTTAGAATCATAAAGGTTAGAAGTGATCATGGTGGTGAATTTGAAAATCAATTTTTTGAAAAACATTTTAAATAAAACGGATTGTCTCTTGATTTCTCTTGTCCTAGAACTCCCCAACAAAATGGAGTTCTAGAACGAAAAAATAGAACTTTACAAGAAATGGCCAGAACTATGATCAATGGAACCAATATGGCTAAACACTTCTGGGAAGAAGCTGTGAACACATCGTGTTATATTCAGAATAGAGTTTCTATAAGACCTATTCTTGAAAAGACTCCCTATGAATTGTGGAAGGACAGAAAGCCCAACATTTCTTATTTTCATCCATTTGGATGCACTTGTTATATTTTAAACACTAAAGAACATATTAACAAGTTTGATTCTTAAGCACAAAGGTGTATTCTTCTTGGATACTCTGAACGCTCAAAAGGCTATAGATTGTACAATATAGAACCTCTGATTGTTGGAGAATCAATCAAAATAAGACTTGATGATAATCTTGGCCAACAAAAGCCAAAGCAGATTAAAAATGTTGCAGGTACAGAAGTTCATTTACCAAACTCTAAAGGAACAGAACAGAAGGACAACTCAGAAGTTCCAGCTGTTGAAGAAGTTCTGGACAACTTAAAAATATCTAAAGAACCCACAAAGAAAATTTCCAAGAATCAAATCAGCACATATAGAAGATGTCATCATTGGAAAGAAGAATGATCCTATCATAACTAGGTCTGCTCTACGGAATAATGAGGAATCACTGTTTGGTCTGGTTTCTCTAATTGAGCCAACTTCTATTGATGAAGCTCTTCAAGACAATGACTGGATTATTCCCATGCAAGAAGAAATGAATTAATTTGCAAGAAATAATGTGTGGGATCTTGTTCCAAAGCCTACAGGATTCAATATTATTGGAACTAAATGGGTATTCAGAAACAAATTAAATGAGCAAGGATAAGTTGTCAGAAACAGGCACGATTGGTAGCACAAGGGTATAGTCAACAAGAAGGTATTGATTATAATGAAACATTTGCTCCGGTCGCCAGGTTAGAATCTATCAGATTATTAATCTCTTCTGTTGTTCAAAATAATATTACTTTAAATCAAATGGATGTGAAAAGTGTATTTTTAAATGACTATATAGAAGAAGAAGTTTATGTCCGTCAACTTCCTAGTTTTGAAGATTTAAAATTTCTATAACATGTTTTTAAACTCAAAAAATCTTTATATGGGTTGAGACAAACTCCCAGAGCTTGGTATGAGCGTTCGAGCAATTTTCTCTTAGAAAAGAATTTCACCAGAGGAAAAGTGGACACAACTTTATTAGGAAATACATTTAAAAATGATATTCTTATCTGTCAAATTTATGTAGATGATATTATCTTTGGAACTTCTAATGTCTCTCTTGGAAGAGAATTTGCTAAGTCTATGCAGACAGAATTTGAGATGAGCATGATTGGAGAATTGAAATTCTTTCTGGGAATTCAAATCAATCAATGTTCAGAAGGTACTTACATACATCAAACTAAGTATGTCAAAGAACTTCTAATGAAATTCCAACTATCAGAAAATAAGGAAGCAAAGACCCTAATGCATCCTACATGCAATTTGGGAAAAGATGAGGTAAGTAAGAAGGTAGGTCAAAAATTCTACAGAGGTATGACTGGTTCTGTTTTTTTATATAAATGCGTCTAGGCCAAATATTCTTTTTAGTGTGTGTTTATGTGCAAGATTCCAATCAGATCCCATAGAATCTCACTTAACTACTGTTAAAAGAATTCTAAGGTATCTGAAGGGTACTACTAATGTTGGATTGTGTTACAGAAAATCCAAAGAGTTTCAATGAGTAGGTTATTGTGATTCTAATTATGTTGGATATAGAGTAGAACGAAAACACATCTCTTGAAGTTGTCAATTCCTTGGTGAAAATCTGATCTCTTGGTAAAAGCAAGCCACCATTGCACTTTGAACCATTGAAGTGGAATATGTAGCTGTTGCTGGCTGTAGCACTCAGATGCTTTGAATGAAGAGTCAACTAGAAGACTATCATCTGTATGAGTGTAAGATCTGTATTTTCTGTGATAATACGTCTGCAATTTTCCTCTATAACATTCCAATTTTACATTCTAAGGTAAAACATGCTGAAATAAAACACCATTTCATAAGGGACTATATTCAGAAAGGAATTTTGTGTTTAAACTTTGTAGATACAGACCGTCAATGGGCTGATATCTTCACTAAACCTCTTTCTGAAGATAGATTTAAATACATTTTGAAAAATATAAGTATGGAAGTATGCCTTGAATGAAATGTTTGTTTACTTTCAATATAGTCAGAAGTTCTGTTTTTGAACGTTCTAATTAACATCTCTTTAGAAGTTAGAAGAGAAGTTCAATTAGAAGCCATGCAATGATGTTCTGAAATAGTTTCTATATTTCATACAAGTATGGTTCAGAAGTTCCACATATCAAACAGCTGTTACGTTATTAATCTAGAAGCTGAACAACTGTTCATAACTTCTTATAGGTTACTTGTAACACCCTTCTAAAATACCCCTCGAATATAATAATTAAATCAGAGATAACATGTAAACCAAGGGCATTACAATTCAATTAAATAGAAAAGCTCGTACAAATGTCATGCTTCACTGAAGAACTTCATTAAAATGATCAAAACCAATAACATGTTCTACACAACGGAAATACCATCAAAAACCGGAATAATTTGAATTCATAAATTATTCCCAAAATTAATCAAAAGAAACAACAGAGTTTTAAAATGAAACTCGCAACCAAACGTTCCCCAGTGTTACAACTATCAAAGCATGACACTGACACGCAGATAACTAAACTTAAAGCTCAAACCATCCTCACCAGCTCCTAAGCGGCTAAGACTTCAATCTGAAATCATTAAAGTAAGGGTGAGATTTCATCGAAATATAAAATGCATTATACATTTCTAAAAACAATAAAACAGTTCTGTATATCATTTCACCCTCATTAGCACAATCAGATTTCAGTACACAAATACAATTCATATAGTTCATTATGCACCATAATGAAAACAACAAGATTATAACACTGGAAACCATCCTATCATGTTATAATTTATTTGAAATGCAAGACTCTATGCACGTGGTACCAAACGTGAACTAAATTCACACACTGCTCCGTTTTGGCCTCGGACACAGCGTTAATCATCGATTCACCCATACGTCATTGGGACACGAATCTATCCTCACCACTAAACACCTGGGTACGGGTATTGGCTCTGCAAGTCCAATTCCACACAATGGGAATTAACTCCACCAGAATGCATATGCATGCACATCAAAAGCATGCAACATTCAACAACAGGACATGATATCAATAGCAATGTTCCATGAATAACAACACTAACAATCATCACATGATATCAATACAATCATGAATAAACCACATGAACAACACATAAGCATTAGTCCTTATCTAACCTGTCGGAATAACTCTAACCAGTTCATCACCATTTCTAGAACTACCATAGTTTACAATTCCGAAAATCGACTCCTTTTAAAATAAAATCCACTAAATAGTATTTTCTTCATTTTATAAAATAACATTTTTAATTTAAAGAACACTGCCCAAAACAGAACTCAAATCGGAGTTACGGTTTAGAAAATACGAGTTTTTGAAGTTTGAATTATTTTTGGAAAAGCTACAGGGGTAACTGGTTCCCCCAGGGGACAACACGGTTCCCCACTCATTGAAAACTCACGCCTCTGGTTTTTACTATGGGGAACTCGGTTCCTCCAAACTGGGAACCGGTTCCCACTAAAAGAATTCATTTCCTGTGCAAAATTTCAACTGGAAACTCGATTCCTCCCTAGGAGTAACCGGTTTCCACAGACTCAGGAACAATTCCTCTCTGGTTTTTGTACCAGGAACCCGGTTCCTCCCACATGGGAATCGGTTCCTGCGACCTGGAGAACCAAAAACCTACAATTAACAGCAACATGTTTTCTCAATACTTTCTCCTCATTCCAATTACGAATTACAGCACCGATAACAGCAAATTCAACCAATACACACCAAGACAATGCCATATATCATAATTCAATCATTCCCAATGACCCCATAACATACGAATGGATCAATTTCACATAATTCGACAATATTAGGGATAATCCTACAAACCTAGAAAATTATAATTTGGGTTCCCTAACATAATAAACTATTCCATTGATTTCCCAAAACCCATAAGACATCATAATTGCGAAAAATCACCTCATACCTCGTGGGAATTCGCCGATTCTGACACTTTTAGTTTTTCCTCCTTCTTTCTCCTCTTCTCAATTGCACATAGAATGAAAACTTCCCAAAGGTGCGTCTTTTCCTCTTTTTCCTTCTTTTATTCCTTTTTATATTCTAAAATAATAAAAATAAAATAAATAGTATGAGTAGAGTCTTTTACTCTTCACACCCCCACTTACACTCCACACCACCCACACTTCCTTTTTATTTTAATTGATTAATTCCAATTAATTCAAAAATACTAACAATTAAATTTCTAATTAAATTAATAATTAAAAATTCTAATTATTTAATAATCAAATTATCGGGGTGTCACAACTCTCCCCCACTAAAAGAGTTTTCGTCCTCGAAAATATACCTTAGACAAAAAGTTTGGGATAAGAGTCCTTCATCTGGCTCTCCAGCTCCCAAGTAACATTTCCAACTGCTGGTCCTCCCCAAGCTACTTTCACCAGAGCTATCTCTTTACCTCGCAACTGTCTCAACTTTCGATCCTCAATTCTCGCAGGCAACGTTTTAACAGTCAAATTATCTCGTACCTGTATATCGTCTACCTGTATCTCATGAGACGGATCAGCAATGTACTTCCTCAACTGAGATACATGGAAGACATCATGCAAATTTGTAAGCGACGGCGTAAAGCAATCTGATAAGCAACTTTTCCAACTTTTTTCGTAATGTAAAACGGACCAATAAAACGCAGAGTTAACTTCTTTGACTTCAAAGCTCGAACAATACCAGTCATCGGAGTAACTCGCATAAACACATGATCTCCTTCACTAAACTCGAGATCCTTCCTCCTCTTATCATGATAACTCTTCTAAGGACTCTGAGAAGCTCTCATCTTCTCCTGTATCATCTTAATCTTTTCTGAAGTCTGTTGGACAATCTCTGGTCTAATCACAACACTTTCTCCAGATTCGTACCAACACAATGGTGTCCGACACCTCCTACCATACAATGCCTTAAACGTAGCCATACCAATACTCGAATGGAAAATATTGTTGTAGGTAAACTCAATCAATGGTAAGTAATTATACAAAGCTCCATCTTTCTCCAACACATAAGCTCGCAACAAATCCTCTAACGACTGAATTGTTCTCTCCGTCTGACCATCTGTCTGCGGATGATAAGCAGAACTTAACCGCAACTTAGTACCCAAAGCTTCTTGCAACTCTGTCCAGAACTTTGATGTAAACCTCGGATCTCTATCTGACACAATACTAGAAGGAATACCATGCAAACTCACGATCTTCTCGACATACAACTGAGCCAACTTCTCCATCGGATAATCCATTCTTATCGGTATAAAATGAGCAGACTTCGTCAACCGATCAACAATAACCCAGATAAAATTACAATTCTTCGCTGTCCTCGGCAGACCAGACACAAAATCCATAGAAATGCCATCCCATTTCCAATCCGGAACAAACAATGGTTCCATCAATCCCGACTGTTTCTAATGTTGAATCTTCGGCTTCTGACAAATCAGACAAGCATAGACAAACTCAACAATTTCCTTTTTCATTCCAGGCCACCAAAACAACTTTTTCAAGTCATGATACATCTTAGTAGCACCGGGATGAATACTCAATCCACTACGATGTCCTTCTTCCAAAATACTCTTCCTAAGTTCTGCAATATCCGGAACACAAACTCTATCACCAAACCTCATAACACCGTTCTCGTCAATTCAGAATTCACCTCCTTGACCTTGGTTGATCAATGTCAATTTATCAACTAACCCGACGTCAGATTTCTGTCCAGTTCGAATTTCCTTAAGAATACCACTAGTCAACTTCAATATACCCAACTTAACACTATCAGAAGTAGTCTCACATACCAAACTCAACTCTCTGAGTTGCTCAACTAAATCCAATTCACGCACCATCAACATAGACATATGTAACGACTTCCTACTCAATGCATCTGCAACCACGTTTGCCTTACCAGGATGGTAATTCAAACCACAATCATAATCTTTTAGGAATTCTAACCACCTCCTCTACCTCATGTTTATCTCTTTCTGATTGAAGAGATACTTCAGACTTTTATGATCGCTGAATACCTCAAATCGAGATCCATACAAATAATGCCTCCACAATTTCAAAACAAATACCACAGCTGCCAGTTCTAAATCATGAGTCGGATAATTCCTTTCGTGAATCTTCAATTGTCTCGAAGCATAAGCCACTACCTGCTTATCCTGCATCAAAACACCACTTAAACCCATCAATGAAGCATCACAGTACACAGCAAAAGATTCTGCCGAATTCGGCAAAATCAAAATCGGAGCACTAGTCAATCTCCTCTTCAACTTTTGGAAACCTTTCTCACATTCAGAATCCCAAACAAACACTTGACCCTTTGTTGTCAACTTAGTCAACAACAATGCCATTCTTGTAAATCACATGACCAAGAAAGCTTACTTCACTTAACCAGAATTCACACTTGGACAACTTCACATAGAGCTTCTTCTCTTTCAACAATTCCAACACAACTCTAAGATGTTCTGCATGCTCTTCATCATTCTTTGAATAAATTAGGATGTCGTCAATAAAGACTACCACAAACATATCAAGATACGGATGAAATATCCTGTTCATATACTCCATGAAAACACCAGGTGCATTAGTAACTCCAAACGACATAATAGAATACTCATAATGTCCATACCTCGTTCTAAATGCAGTTTTCTGAATATCCTCTGTCTTCACACGAATTTGATGATATCTAGACGTCAAATAATTCTTGCTAAATACACAAGCCCCAACTAGTTGATCCATCAAATCATCAATCCTCGGCAATGGATACCGATTCTTGATTGTAACTTTGTTCAACTGCCTGTAATCAACACATAGTCTCATCGAACCCTCTTTCTTCTTAACCAACAACGCAGGAGCACCCCACGGCGAAACACTCGAACGAATGAACTTATTCTCAAGTAACTCTTCTAATTGCTTCTTTAATTCAGATAATTCAGATGCCAACATACGATAAGGCGCCATCGACACCGGACTAGTTCCAGGAATCAAATCTATTGCAAATTCCACTTCTCTCTCAGGTGGCAATTCACTAACGTCTTCCAGAAACACTTCTGGAAATTCATTCACCACTAGAAATTCACTACTCTTAGCCTTTCCTTGCGTTTCCCTCGAAGAATATAACATAAACACCACAACACCATTATTAACCGCTAAATTCATCTTCTTAACTAACATAGTCACATCTTCAACACTAGCTTCTTCAGGGAAAATAATCGTCTTTGCAAAACAGTTGATATGAACCTGGTTGAATTCTAACCAGTTCATTCCAAGGATGATATCAAGTTGTTCTAACGGTAGGCACACTAAATCCATACCGAAACCTCTGCCAAAAATCACAATAGGACAATTCCTACAAACAAAGGAAGTAGTCACTGAACCCGACGCTGGAGTGTCAATAACCATACTTCCATCCATATTAGATACATCCAAATTCAATATTTTAGCACAATCCAAAGCAATAAAAGAATGAGTCGCTCCAGTATCAATAATTGCAATCAAAGGTATGCCATTAATAAAACATGTACCTTTAATCAATCGATCATCTGGCTTAGTCTCTGATCCAGATAAAGCGAACACTTTGAAAATTCCCCAATTGTCTGTCAGCACCAATACCAGCTCCCAACTGATTTCCTCCAAGCACACCAGCAAGCATTCCGAAATCAATTGCAGCATCGTCTCTTCCGTTACCTCTTCCGGACATTTTTCTGTAAAAGTACAAAACAACCTTATTAGAACACAAGTATCGATAGTGTTACTTGCACTAGTCGCATACAAAAGGGATAACGACACTAAGACACTGGTCACAACGACCGACTATGCTCAGATACCACTATTGTAAAACCCTTCTAAAATACCCCTCGAATATAATAATTAAATCAGAGATAACATGTAAACCAAGGGCATTACAATTCAATTAAATAGAAAAGCTCGTACAAATGTCATGCTTCACTGAAGAACTTCATTAAAATGATCAAAACCAATAACATGTTCTACACAACAGAAATACCATCAAAAACTGGAATAAATTCAATTCATAAATTATTCCCAAAATTAATCAAAAGAAACAACAGAGTTTTAAAATGGAACTCGCAACCAAACGTTCCCCAGTTTTACAACTATCAAAGCATGACACTGACACGTGGATAACTAAACTCAAAGCTCAAACCATCCTCACCAGCTCCTAAGCGGCTAAGACTGCAATATGAATTCATGAAAGTAATGGTGAGATTTCATCGAAATATAAAATGCGTTATACGTTTCTAAAAACAATAAAACAGTTCAGTATATCATTTCACCCTTATTAGCACAATCAGATTTCAGTACACAAATACAATTCATACAGTTCATTATGCACAATAATAACAACAACAAGATTATAACACTGGAAACCATCCTATCATGTTATAATCCATTTGCAATGCAAGACTCTATGCATGTGGTACCAAACGTGAACTAAATTCACACACTGCTCCGTTTCGGTCTTGGACACATCGTTGATCATCGATTCGCCTATACACCATTGGGACACGAATCTATCCTCACCACCACTAAACACCTGGGAACGGGTATTGGCTCTGCAAGTCCAATTCCACACAATGGGAATTAACTCCACCAGAATACATATGCATGCACATCAAAAGCATACAACATTCAACAACATGACATGATATCAATAACAATGTTCCATGAATAACAACACCAACAATCATCACATGATATCAATACAATCATGAATAAACCACAGGAACAACACATAAGCATTAGTCCTTATCTAACCTGTCAAAACAACTCTAACCAGTTCATCACCATTTCTAGAACTACCATAGTTTACAATTCCAAAAATCGACTCCTTTTAAAATAAAATCCACTAAATAGTATTTTCTTCATTTTATAAAATAACATTTTTAATTTAAAGAACACTGCCCAAAACAGAACTCAAATCGGAGTTACGGTTTAGAAAATACGAGTTTTTGAAGTTTGAATTATTTTTGGAAAAGCTACAGGGGTAACCGGTTCCCCCAGGGGACAACCCGGTTCCCCACTCATTGAAAACTCACGCCTCTGGTTTTTACTATGGGGAACTCGGTTCCTCCAAACTGGGAACCGGTTCCCACTAAAAGAATTCATTTCCTGTGCAAAATTTCAACTGGAAACTCGATTCCTCCCTAGGAGTAACCGGTTTCCACAGACTCAGGAACACTTCCTCTCTGGTTTTTGTACCAGGAACCCGGTTCCTCCCACATGGGAACCGGTTCCTGCGACCTGCAAAACCAAAAACTTGCAATTAACAGCAGCATGTTTTCCCAATACTTTCTCCTCATTCCAATTACGAATTGCAGCACCAATAACACCAAATTCAACCAATACACACCAACACAATGCCTCTTTTCCTCTTTTTCCTTCTTTTATTCCTTTTATTATTCTAAAATAATAAAAATAAAATAAATAGTGTGAGTAGAGTCTTTTACTCCTCACACCCCCACTTACACTCCACACCACCCACACTTCCTTTTTATTTTAATTAATTAATTCCAATTAATTAAAAAATATTAATAATTAAATTTCTAATTAAATTAATAATTAAAAATTCTAATTATTTAATAATCGAATTATCGGGGTGTCACATTACTTACACACATGCTAGCTATTGACATAATGTATCTAGGTAACTGTAGCAATCTCACCAAATCTCAAGAAATCCCTCTAATTGTGAGACACTACCTTAATGTGCATGATGATTAATCTGTCTGTTAATTCTTTTTAATTTTCTTTTAAATGATTTTTAAATGTTTCATCTGCATGTGTTTTCTCTATAAATACTCTTTTCAGAAATTCTTCTCTCTTTTTCACTCTTCAAAATTATGCATTTCTGCCTCTTCTTCTCTCTTTTCAAAAACCATAAACCCATAAACCTTCAATCCAGAAATTCATCAATGGCTTCAAGTTCCAACAACCCAGAAACTCATACTTCTAATCCTTCAGAAACCAACGTTCCAACCTGGCATGAACAACATTTACAAAATTAATCTTTCTGATTTAAATTCACAAAATGTAAAATGTCTTCTATCAGTAAATGATGATTAGTGGGTCTGGCACAGAAGATTGGGACATGTTAGCATGAAAATATTTTCTCAAATTAACAAACTCAATCTAGTCAGAGGACTTCCTAATTTGAAGTTCAACTCAGAAGTTCTGTGTGAAGCCTGTCAGAAGGGAAAATTTTCAAAACCTTCTTTTAAATCTAAAAATGTTGTTTCTTCCTCTAGGCCATTAGAACTTCTGCACATTGATTTATTTGGACTAGTGAAAATTGCATCCATTAGAGGAAAGAAGTATAGATTAGTCATTGTAGATGACTACAACAGATGGACATTGGTAAAGTTCTTAAAACATAAAGATGAGTCGCATTCTGTGTTCTTTGACTTCTGTAACCAAGTTCAGAATGAAAAAGAGTTTAGAATCATAAAGGTTAGAAGTGATCATGGTGGTGAATTTGAAAATCAATTTTTTGAAAAACATTTTAATGAAAATGGAATTTCTCATGATTTCTCTTTTCCTAGAACTCCCCAACAAAATAAAGTTGTAGAATGAAAAAATAGAACTTTATAAGAAATGGCCAGAACTATGATCAATGGAACTAATATGGCTAAACACTTCTGGGAAGAAGCTGTGAACACAGCGTGTTATATTCATAATAGAGTTTTTATAAGACCTATTCTTGAAAATACTCCCTATGAATTGTGGAAGGACAGAAAGCCCAACATTCCTTATTTTCATCCATTTCGATGCACTTGTTATATTTTAAACACTAAAGAACATCTGAACAAGTTTGATTCTAAAGCACAAAAGTGTATTCTTCTTCGATACTCTGAAAGCTCAAAAGGCTATAGAGTTTACAATACAGAACCTCTGATTGGTGAATAATCAATCAAAGTAAGATTTGATGATAAGCTTGGCCAACAAAAGCCAAAGAAGATTGAAAATGTTACAGGTACAGATGTTCATTTACCAAACTCTAAAGGAATAGAACAGAAGGAAAATTCAGAAGTTCCAGTTGTTGAAGAAGTTTTGGACAAATTAAGAATCTCTGAAGAACCCTCACAAAGAAAATTTCCAAGAATCACATCAGCACATACAGAAGATGTCATCATTGGAAAGAAGAATGATCTTATCCGAACTAGGTCTGCTCTAAGGAATAATGAGGAATCACTATGTGGTATGGTTTCTCTGATTGATCCAACTTCTATTGCTGAATCTCTTCAAGACAATGACTGGATTATTGCCATGCAAGAAGAGCTGAATCAATTTGCAAGAAATGATGTGTGGGGTCGTGTTTCAAAGCCTAAAGGATTCAATATTATTGGAACTAAATGGGTATTAAGAAACAAATTAAATGAGCAAGGATAAGTTGTCAGAAATAAGGCACAATTGGTAGCACAAGGGTATAGTCAACAAGAAGGTATTGATTATAATGAAACCTTTGCTCCAATCTGTCATACCCCAATTTTTGACCTAATATACCACCTTACATTTGCATCATTGCATCACTAACAGTTCAGAAGAGGATTAATCGGGTGTAGCATTCACAGGTCAAAATTAGGGTTTTATCAAATTTTCATCTAATTCAAGAGGCAACCAATTAGGGTTTGAGTTTTACTCACCTCATTTGATCTATCTTGATCAAATCATCAACCTCTGATCATCAGATATCCAACTTTTCTCATTAATCAATCGAGGATCGACCAATTAGGGTTTTGGTCGAGCATGAGTATTCTCTGATTTTTATGAGCAATGAATGAATTTTTTGGTTAGAGATTGGTCATTATATCTTAGATACAACATCTTGACCTAATTTCTAAATTCAAAACATCACAAAAGTTCACAGACTTCATCAGTCAATTTCTGAAACATCTGATGAAATTTCATCTACACTGAAAAGTCAAACTTTGACTTTTTGTCAACTTTTTCAAGACAAAACCTTTTCCAACATCAAAATACTTCAAATTATCCATCATGATCATAAAAAATCAAAGAATTTGGAAAAGTCAACAAAAAGTCAAAATTTCTAACAGTTAGAAAAATTTTCAAGTGTTAAAATTTTATACTTTTTCCAAACTTCATGGCATTTTTTCACATAGTTCCACTTTGAATTGGAAAAAACTCAATACATGAAAGTTGTAGATCTTGAAACAAGCTTTCCAAAATGTCCAAGAACTCACAAATCCATGGAGTCTAGCTGTACTTTTGAAATTGAAACATAAGGCTCCATAACCATGGATTTCAAGTTCAAAACTTCAAGATTATAGGTCATTTTTGAATTTCTTCTTCTAGAAGCAATGCCATCTTGCCAAGATAAGTTTAGAACTGATAAATATCATTTGAAGGTAATTATTGTAGGATAGGATCAAGTTGGATTTTAACACATGGTTAAAAAGGAAGTTTCCTTTTCCTTTTGCAAAATGACTTCCTTGCCCTCTAAGGCAAGTTTGATTTACCAAAAGCCAATCTCTTTGCCTAACATTTCAGAAATCTTGGTCTATAAATAGAGGCATCATTTTCAAATTCAAACACACCAAAGTAATGCCAAGACACCAAAGTAATTCCAAGACATGCTTTCTCTCTTCTTACTTGAAATTTAAGAAACATAGTACATTTTGAGAATTCATGCAAATTTTGAAAACTTGTGAAAACCATGAAGAATTTTGGTGTCTAACATATCTTATAATCAATATCTAACTTGTTTGAAACATAAGATTAACACAAGACAAGCTAAAACTCAAAATTACATGCCATGTTTACCAAGCTTGCAAAACTGCCATAACTTTCGAATTCATGGTTTGGCTTGAACAACTTGAGTTCTAATCATCCAAACACCATCCATATACATCATAGAGATGATACAAATCATAAACAACAATCTGTAATACTCCTAACCACGATTTCCAGTTTCCATTTTGAGCTTATGCAGGTCGACTTGGGTAGAAAGTTCCAAAGCATTCCAGAGCAAGCAGGGTGATCATACACCTTCCACATAGGCCGTTGGTGCTCAAACAATCATTAGAACTCAACTGGAAACACTCCTCCATCGAATTCAATTCCAGCTTCAACAGGTAAGAGCTCGAACTTCAACTCCATGATTCTTTGATTCATTTGAAAAAAACTCTTGGCCGTTTTGTTTCTGCACCCTCCACGATCATTAACCCTCAATCAATTAACAAAATCATCAACCATACACGATTTCAATTAGGATTTTCAGTTTTAGGGTTCTTCGTGTTCATCAGAAATTTAACCATGTTAAACCAAAAATAAATGAAATTAACCACTGCTATTGTGTTCCTTGTTAAAATTCGGTCAAGTTTCATGTTTATTTCATTCAATTTCATCAAGAAACGAAGATTCTAGCATGGATTGAAGGATTGGAGGAAGAAGATGAGCTGCGCGTGTTTTTTTGAATTCAAAAATTCCAATATAATATTAACACGTGGTTTGACTTCAATACACGGATGTATTGCCGCCCAAGCGGTTGCCAGCTCACTCTTAAGTCTTTGTGCCACGTATTCACCCAACAGGTCCCGGGTTCAAGCCTCCTTGGGACCATTTTTTTTTCAAACTTTTCATTTTTCTTCATATTTTTTACAAACTTTGACATTTTTTTTAACCAATCAAAACTCCTCATTTTGAGGTGATTTTTTGTACACTTGTCAATAAATGCATCTATTTTATGATAGTGCAAAAATTTTCAGAAAAAACTTTCATCCGATTATATTTTGATCAAGCCGAAAACGTCACTTTGTGCACTTTTCAAAACACTTTTAAAGGTGATTTTTTTCAAACTTTCGAATCCCGATTCTTTTCAAAACTTCCTACAAGTAAACTTTACATTTCAAAAACACTTTCAAAACCATTTCTTCAAAACTTTTTCATCAAACTTATATCTTTTCCATGATCGATCCGATTAAACGATAAAACCGAATTCATTTTCTCTCGTTTTTCTTAACCGATCATGTGCCTCCCTCACAGTGTAAGTCCAAAAAAAATTCTTTTCATGTGCATACATATTTTCTTGTACATATCCAAACTCTTTTATGTACATACCAATCTTGTTTGTACATAATACAGATATTTTGTAAATATTCAAGTACAGACAAACTTCGATCGTTTGTTTTCGTTTCACTTGTATATACACTGAATACCATTGGTATTGAAAGGAGCATTATTCTCGGTGAAACTGCTTTTAAACCAATGGGCCACCCTTATGGTGTAAGTCCCAACCCTCATATGTACATCCACATCCTCCTATACATAAATACTCGTTCGTGTACATATTTACTTCCTTGTACACAATTCAAACTTGTAAATAATCAAGTTACGCTCGTTTTAAACGTTAGTTTCACAAACACTTGTTTATATTTACTTCATAAACTCTTGTAAATAAACATCATGCATTGTTTATATTTCCTTCATAAACTCCTGTGAATACATATCACACTCACACTTGTCTATATAACTGTCTAGTTATAACATAACAACTAGTCTAACCAATAGGTTCCCCACAATTTAGCCTCCTCTTGGGCTTTGTACAAGGTAACTCATTTCAACTGAGTTTAGCCTCCTCTTGGGCTTTACACAAGATAACTCTCCCCACAGAGTTTAGCCTCCTCTTAGGCTTCATATAAGAAAACTCATTCATCTGAGTTTAGCCTCCGCTTAGGCTTCATATAAGACAACACTCCCCTGTTGAGTCAGCCTCCTCTTGGACTTCGTTCAAAAGAACTCCTCATTGAGTTTAGCCTTCTCTTGGGCATCATACAATGAAAGAGACCATAAAATCTCTTAACAGCCTCCTATTGGGCTTCCAATACAAAGAATCACCCACGTTAGGATAGAACCCGGAGAGTATAATTTCCCGGTGAAATTGCTCTTAATTTCAAAAGGATGGTTTCCCGGTGAAATCCCTTTTAAAGCCAAAGCCAGCCATACCCTATAGCTTCCTCTTGAGCTTCATACAAGGACCCTCGATGACCCTCGATGACCCTCGGAATGCCTCCTCTTGGGCTAACAATACAAGGACCCACGGGCTTCTTAAAAGCATCCCTTTAATCCAATCAATTTCTCCTAGAGATTTAGACATCTATCATCTCTATGGAAGAAGTATCTCATCTATTACATCACATACAATCAAAACTCTTTTCAAAAATCTTTTCAAACAGAAACATCTCTTAATTGTAAGTGGTAACGCTTGTACACTCAAGCAAAACACCCAATGCTTACAGTTAAAAGATTCAATCATCTTTTTCAAACATCTTTCTTAAACATGTAAGTGGTAACGCTTGTACACTCAAGAAAAACACCCCATGCTTACAGTTAAAAGATTCAATCATCTTTTTCAAACATCTTTCTTAAACATGTAAGTGGTAACGCTTGTACACTCAAGCAAAACACCTATAACTTACGATGAAAGATTTTTATCAATCAAACTTTTCAAAAATGTATGTGATGAAATAGGTTAGATACATTTTTCATTAAGATGACATTTGTCTGTCTCTTACTAACATCCCGTTGTTTTCCACTAGCATAAGTGGGAACTACGATTGCTCTGACTTTCTCAACATCCTTTTGAGAATACGTAGGCACAAGGTCTCATCCTTGGCGAGCAAATTTCTTTCTCCCTCAGACCAAACAAACCATAGATCCCTGTAGACCCGAGCTACAAATGCTCTGATTCCCACTAGGGGATATGTATGCAGAAGATCCAAAGATCTTTGCGAGCACAATAATAATAAACATTAGGATCCCACATAATCTAACGTTTCTTAAAATCCCAAAGGAGAAACTTTCCCAATCATAGAAATAGCAATTAAAACACACAAACATATCAAACATATTCATATATAAAGCTATATATAACTATATATATTTAGGGTGCTCCATCTATTCCATTTATATAACAAACCCCCTTACCCGGAATACTCCCCAATGCGTCGCGTCTAGTTTGCGCTAGTCGTTACGCATATCAAAATCAATTGAGGGTATTAACAGCTTTCCCCTTTTTCATAATCATTAAATCATCTTTTCTTGTGTTGAAAATAATAAAGCTTGATGCTCGCGGCATCTTTATAAACAAATCAAAAGAGTAAATCGTTTCAAGCCAGAGGATCTGAATTCACATTCGATTCACTAGCACGTCACTTTTTAACGCGAACACAATCGCCAGGTTTGAATCTACAGATTATTAATCTCTTTTGCTGTTCAAAATAATATTACTTTATATCAAATGGATTTTAAAAGTTCATTTTTAAATGACTATATAGAAGCAGAAGTTTATGTCTGTCAACCTCCTGGTTTTGAGGATTCAAAATTTTTAGAACATGTTTTTAAACTCAAAAATTCTTTATTTGGGTTGAAACAAGCTTCCAGAGCTTGGTATGAGCATTTGAGCAATTTTCTCTTAGAAAAGAATTTCACCAGAGGAAAAGTGGACACAACTTTAATCGGAAATACATTTAAAAATGATATTCTTATCTGTCAAATTTATGTAGATGATATTATCTTTGGAACTTCTAATGTCTCTCTTGGAAGAGAATTCGTTGAGTCTATGCAGGCAGAATTTGAGATGAGCATGATTAGAGAATTGAAATTCTTTCTGGAAATTCAAATCAATCAATGTTTAGAATGTACTTACATACATCAAACTAAGTATGTCAAAGAACTTATGAAGAAATTCCAACTATCAGAAAATAAGGAAGCAAAGACCCCAATGCATCCTACATGTAATTTGGGAAAAGATGAGGTAAGTTAGAAGGTAGATCAGAAACTCTAAAGAGGTATGATTGGTTCTCTTCTTTATATAACTATGTCTAATCTTTCTCTTAATTATTTTTAATTAATGCGCATGATGATTAATTTGTCTCTTAATTATTTTTAATTTTCTTTTAATTGATTTTTAAACGTTTCATCTGCATGTGTTTTCTCTATAAATACTCTTTTCAAAAATTCTTTTCTCTTTTTCACTCTTCAAAATCTTTTATCTGCATGTGTTTTCTCTATAATTATTTGGTGAATCTCAAAGACAATGGCTTCAACCTATTTCCTGATGTGGAATTCCAAGGGTGGATGAATTTCTTTGATCGTCTTGTTGGTCCTGTTTATCCAAACCTTGTCAAATAATTATGGATTCACGCTATAGTCACCCCCAAAGCCATTCTCTCTTTTGTAATGGGTAAGGAGATTTCTATCACTGAGAATGTTATAAGAAGATTGTTGGGTCTAGAAGGAAAAGGTGAAATTGGAGTTCTAGAAGGAAGGATAGATTTGGAACCTGTTAATGCTGAAATATTTTCTTCTGGAGAATCTTCTAAAAAATCAAGGATTTGAAGGACATCTACAAGATTTGGGCCAAGATTTTTCATGGTTGCATACATCATAGAAAAGAGACAAGTTCACCAGATTACATCAATGCAGATCAGCAATATCTACTATTTTGTGTAGGAACTAATGTTAAGGTGGATTTACCCTATCTTCTGTTCAAACATGTGTGGCTACATGTAAAGGAAGCAAGAGAAGTAGAAAGGGCTAGAATTCCTAAGGCTAAGAGAAACTGGATACCTCTGGCCAGACTAATTTCAAACATTTTGACAGAGAATGGTCTGATGGCGCACTTAGAAGATGCTAAACTGCTGAAGGAGCTGGGTCCTACATGTGGAAAAATCTGGAATGACAAGAATCTTGGGAAGAGAAATATCATTGAGAGACTTTTGGCTGAACCCACTCCATTATCTTGGGGTTCTGTCACGAAGAGGAGAGTTCCAGATGCTGATTTCCCAGTGTTTGACTCACAAGCTTATCAGCTGACTATTAAAAATTACATCAGAACTTTTAAGAGGAAAGGAATTCAAATTGAGTCAGCCTGGAGGCAAGGCAGAGATTCTCCAAACCCTGTTAGGAAAATCAGGAAGAGGAAAGATGATGGAGAAGGAACTTCTACAAGACCACAAAAGTCTCAGAAGAAGAAGAAAAAGACAGTCTCAGGTACAACCTCTGGTCACATTATGTTTCTAATACTGCTAGCATTTTAACATCTGTTGCACCAACAACAACTTCAACCTTTGTTACCCCAATATCACTCACTACAAAAAAAACCATAGAAACCATAGATGTAGACATAAATTTTACTGCACCTTCAGAAACTCTAGAAACAAATCCCCACATTGCACAAGTACTATCTGATATTGATAAATTTGACACCCTTAGCACATAACTTCCACCATCCTCCACTACAACACAAACCACACCAATCATCACTCCCCAAAGCTTACAACAGGAAATTATTGTATGTGCTCCCCACTCACTTAATCCAAATGTACCACCATCCCCAACTATTTATCCACATCCAGGCAATAGTGAATGAAACTCAGATGCTCCATCCTGGCTATCACATAGGATTAATATCCCTCTTCAAACAAAATTCCCAAGTCCCCTACCCAAAACAAATCTTTTTGTAGTCTCCAAATCACCCACACATATTACTACTTCATTTGTTGAACCGTCCATTCCTTCACGTCCCTCTCCAACACTTCAATCCACTCACACCACTGCACAAACCACCATTCCAACAGAACTTCCACTTATTCCCTCAACTGAAAAAACCACCATCACCACAAAACTTCCATATCCTAACTCCCCAGAAACTGTTGAACTTACACCTGTTCCCACTACAGAACTTCCATATCCACAAATTCCAGACTCACTAGGATTTCTAAGAACCACAGTTAATCTCAACAGAATTTCCAAACCTGTGCATGCAAATGTTAGTGTACTTTTGCAGAAGTTTGAAACAGAGATGCTAAATTGGCTAGAACTACTGAAGCATGATTATGCCAACATCCTGAGTCCCTTTGCATCAGCTGATTTAGGGACAACCTTCAGAAGGAGATCCAATGCTGAATCCCTTAAACTCAAAGAAATGTGTTATTCTCATGTTTATGAGAAATTTTTTGAGTGTCTGAATAGTTTGAAGAAGGAAACCTACAACATCTGGAACGAGAAGCCACTTCTACAACATGGAAATGCTCCGTGGCAACCACCTGCTGAGTACATGGATATTTTTGATGACGAATCCTTTGATTCAGAAATTGCTGATCCAAACTCTGGAGCTTTGGTTCTGTATAAGCCTCTTAGTTTTCTTCCCAGAGAACCAAGGAAGAAAGTGTTGACTCTAATGGTTGATCTTGATACACTTTTCTCTTACACCTTATGTCCCAGATCTGCTAAATGTACCTCAAGGGCTGTTTCTACTGAGGATGTTGACTCAACTTCTGTTGTTCTAGAAACTGGTACATCATACATGCATTTCTCAGAAAAATATTTTCTATAACACAAGTACTTTGAGTATATTTAGAGTAATTTGTACAAAAGATGTTCACACACTGAATCCTAACAATAAGACCCCTATTTATACTAATTTCAATGAAAAAGTCTCTAAATAAGACGTTGCCACGTTCGACATCTGATTTGTAATACTAGGGAACGTTTATTTGTTTAGAGTTATTATTAAACTCTTATTTTAATTGGATAATAATTTTGTGGACCTAAGGCTGAGACCTTATTGTTAATGTTTTGGGTTATCCAAGAGTTATGAATATTTTTCGCTGTGTTAAACATGTTTATCTCAATTATTTTAATTAGTTCATGTTTCTCAGATAAGTATGACATGCGTAATTTTTATTTTAATGAATTGTAGTATCCTTGATTACATGTTACTATGAAATAATTATTTTGTATTCCCGCGGGGGTTTTTAGAAGGTTGTTACATACAATCACGCAATTGGTGAACAATTGAGGGTGTAAGGTGTGTGAAAAAGAATATATATACTTTCTTTTTAATTTTTTATGTTTCTTGATTCAGTTGCTTCTTTATCTCTTGTATTTTGCAGGGTTCGTCTTGTACCTATCAAAACCCCGTTAATTGATAACACACTTGTATCTCTTTATTTAAATATCTTTGAAATTTTGAAATAAGGAAAAAGAAGACAATCTACATGATATTATTTCTTATCTTAGTTCATTTCATTACCATCAGCTTACACTTAAGAACTCGTAATTAAAAAGATCATTAAAAATAAAAATTCAAAACAATTATTAAATGACAATAGCAAAATAACATATACATAATCCCATTCTAGGAATTATAGAAACAATATCAATAATAATAACATATACATAATCCCATTCTAGGAATTATAGAAACAATATCACCAAATTCACACTTCAGTATAAAAGGACTTCTGCATAAATGTTCTGGACAATCAGAATCTTTTATACAATTAGCGTGCCCTGTAAAAGAATTATAAAATACTATTACTAAAATGATAGAAAAATTCATACAAGTGAATGAAGAAATTCGAAATTCTCAAAATGACTTACCGTCAACATTGATTGCAAAACTAGTTAAGAAAAGAAAGATGGTAATAACATAAACAAATTTGACAAGCTTAGACATTTTTTCTCCTCTCCGTGTAAGAAATTATCTAAGATTTTATCAATAACTTTTTAATTTATAAAGTTCATTCCTTTAAAAAATTAGAGACATTATTAAATAACTCTTGAATACATCAAAGGATTTTGTTTGCCTCTCTAGCAGAGTTTGTAAGAGGCCACATAAAAAATTAAATAGTCATTCTTATTTATCAATAACCAATTACTTTATATCATGACATGACAGGCAAGTTCACAAAAGAGGAATGATATTATTAGTTCATCAATCATTTCTAAGTGAGCATGAACGTTGGCAATTGTGTATCTTTCAAAATATGAAAGGTTTTAATGAAAAGTAATTTGAAAAGCCAATATATTAGATAAATTCTCATTGTTATAAAAGAAACATTTTATTTAGATGTTAAGTTTAGATAAATTTTTATTGGGCTATAAATGATATTTGAAGGATTAATTTTTAAAATACAAAGAAGTATTATGTATAAAAAAATATCACAAACACTGATTTAACTCCTTTTAGATATATCTATTTTGAATTTCAATTCACATTAAAGAAGGATCTAATTTTTTTTATAGTAGATAATATACTGGCCAAAGCCAACACTTAGCAATGGTTTGTATAAGAACCTTTTCGCCAAAAACTTAGCAAAAATAAAATTTTTATTAGCTTTTTGTCTGTCAAAATATTCATAAAGATTTCTCTACTCTTCCTTTCGAACTACATTCCTTTCACCATATATCATTTCAGCTATTATTTCATGTAGTCGAAATATCCAGTCAACAAATTTCCCCTAATAAACGTGTGTTTCGAATCACTTGGAGAAACATACATTTTTTGCAAGAATATATATATTTCGACTAATCATGACTTACATTTTCAAAACGTCTAATCAAGACGTGCGTGTAGTAGTTTCATCATTGCTACAAAGGTAAGTTCCCAATGTAGCTTTTAAACAAGCAACCTCTTTCATTTGCTTATTAAAGATCACCACGTGTCTAACTAACTCTAATATTAAAATATAAACTGAATAGCTTCCAATTATAAATACTCTTCTTCTTCCCCAAATACATTTTTTCAACTTCATAATCTTTTGGTTTTCAAATTTCACATTCTCTTTCTCAAAAAACCTTCAAACAAACTAGAAATTGAATCTGTCAATCATGGAGCCATCTAAAAAAGAAATCAAATCTGACAAAAATGTGAAGAACAAGGAAGTGAAGACCACAAATAAGGCTACATTCCAACCGATTCATCATATTGGAACCCCTTCTCGTTGGAAATAAAGAGTTGGTTCCAACATTTTCTGTTAGAACATAGTTTGGTTCTAATCATATCTTAGAGTTTTGATGATAACTAGTGAAATAAATTTTGTATAATACATATGATATTATGATGTATAGTGTTTTCATTTCAGATAATGTTATGACTCAAACACTCAGGAATATAGAAATATCAAATTATGTTGAGCAAACAAGTAGTAGAAGTTCTAATGAAGAATATAACTTCTGGTTATGCACGTTGAAAAGCAACTACTGAAGGAAGCATGCTAGCGCAACCTCTAATAGAAGCACCAAAGAATGTTCTGGTTAGAAGATGTTTGAACAAGGCTAACAGATGATAATGAAGTATAAGTATGTCATCTTCTAAGCCAAAGTCTGCTACAGTAACGTTACCCTACTAAGCTAAAACGGTTGAAGTACTTGAGTGGTTCAACTTTCAAGGTTCATTGAGTAAACAAAACACGTGAAGATAAACAAATCTTAATTACACTTTCCAGTACCTAAGACATGCAAACGTTGCAACGGACAACATCTAGAATTTCTATATAAAGTGCAACATTCAAAGAAGAATAACAACAATTCATTCATAGAGAACTTATGCTGCCAAAATTGAAATCATTACTCTGTGAAGTTTTATTTCTAAGTTTTGAGCTTAATCATCTTGTGTATAAATCACTTTTGCGATAAATATTTTTAAGAAGCAATTGTAAACACTTGGTCTAGAAGTTCTTGGGTAATTTTTACTTGAGAGACCAGTTAGGTCAGATTTCTCAAGAGGGCTAGGACTAGTTGAGTCTTAGAGGTGTTAGTCATTTGCAGTTAGGTTGTGCATTTTTTTTAGTCACAATAGTTGGTTGTGCAGTTGTAATATTTTTATTAGAGTGGATTAAGTCCTCATTGAGAGAGGCGAAATCACCTTGACGGGTGGACTGGAGTAGTTTGAGTTTCAAAGGAAACAGGGTAAAAATCCTTGCGTGTTAAGTCTTGTTGTTAAGTAAAAGAAAAATTTTAAAGAGAAAAACTTATTCAACCCCCCCCTCCAAGTGTTTTCTAAGCCTTCAATTGGCATCAGAGCTCTTGGTTCTGGGTGTAAACACTTAACAGTGTCAGATAAAGATCCAAAAGGACAACACAAATGGCAATATATCACAACAACAACAACACTAAACCTCCTAAGTTTGATGGAGAGGATTTTGAATACTGGAAGGATAGATTAGAAAGCTTTATTATAGGCTATGATCCTGATCTTTGGGATATGGTTTTGGATGACTTGAAACACCTAGTAAACAAGGAAGGAAACAAGATAGAAAGAAAATAAATGGACAAAACATAGAAAGCAAATTTTAAGAATCATCATAAATCAAGAAATATTCTGTTGAATGCTATTTTAAAAATAGAATATGAAGAGATTACAAAAAAAGAAACAACATATGATATCTTTGAGTCACTCAATATGTCACATGAAGGAAATGCTCAAGTCAAGGAAACCAAAGATCTGGCACTTACACAGAAGTATGAGGCATTCAAGAAGGAGGAAAATGAATCCAATGAGGCAATGTTCTCAAGGTTTCAAACCTTAACTATTGGCCTGAGAGTTCTAGATAAAGGATACAACAAGGTTGATCATCTAAAGAAAATCATCAGAAGCTTACCCAGAAGATAGGCACCAACGGTGACAGCCTTCAAAGTTTCAAAAGATCTGAAAGCTATATCCTTAGAAGAACTCACCAGCGCGCTGAGAAGTCATGAAATAGAGCTTGATGAATTTGAGCCTTAGAAGAAAGCTATGTCAGTTTCTTTGAAATCTACTAAAAAATTTGATGTTAATGCTTTTCACATGGGACGACTCAGAATCTTCAAAAGCTGAATCTGACTCAGAAGATGAGCATGCCAACCTAGCTTTCATGGCCACAAGAGAAGATGACTCAGGCTCTAAATCAGAACCTAATGAGGTATTTTCTAAATTCTCTCGTGCTGAACTGGTAGATAGTCTATCAGAACTTCTGGAAAATAATAGTCAGCTCAAGATCAAATACAAGAAACTCAAAAAGAGTCTTGTATCTGAGATTGAACAACTCAAAGCAGAAAGTGTTGAACTTAAAGAAATTCACATTAAACTTAAAGATGATTTTCAAAAAGTTCAAAAAATCCCTAGTTTAGATACTGCTTCAAGTTCAAAAGATATTCTTAAAGAATATGACTATAGCTTTCAGAATTTTCTAACTAAAAGCACATATAGAAGCAAGATAGCTTCAATGATCTATGGAGTTAGTAGAAACAACAGAAAGGAAATTGGATATGAAATTCGCATAGGGAAATAAGCATATCAACCCAAATATGTAGATAAAATGACTATCACATACAAACCATTGTACAAACAGTTTAGTTATGGTCACACACATGATATAAAATGACCTTCTCATTCTGAAAGTTTTTATGTTAAACCAAGGTTCAAATAGAACCTTAGAAACTCTAACCAGAAAGGACCCAGAAAGATATGGGTACCTAAAGAAAAAACAATCTATGTTGGAGATGTCTTTAACGGTGAAGTTGAAACACCAATCATGGTACCTGGACTCTGGTTTCTCACGAAATATGACGGGAAGAAGGTCTATGTTCCAAAGGTTGGAACTTAAACCTGGAGGTGAACTAAAATTTAGAGGTAACTAGAAGGAAAAAATCATTAGTTCAGGAACCATTGGAAATGGTAACGTTCCCTCTATCTCTAATGTTCTTTTAGTAGAAGGTTTAGCGCATAACTTATTGTCAATAAGTTAATTAACTGACAATGGTTATGACATTATCTTGAATCAAAATTCATGTAGAGCTGTAAGTCAAAAGGATGGGTCAATCCTCTTTTCTGGAAAGAGAAA
Source organism: Vicia sativa (assembly GCA_021764765.1). Classification (NCBI taxonomy): domain Eukaryota; kingdom Viridiplantae; phylum Streptophyta; class Magnoliopsida; order Fabales; family Fabaceae; genus Vicia; species Vicia sativa. The sequence goes on along the minus strand of CM038794.1, from coordinate 258,941,061 downwards.
GAACAACATTTAAAAATTAATCTTTCTGATTTAAATTCACAAAATGTAAAATATCTTCTGTCAGTAAATGATGAACAGTGGGTCTGGCACAGAAGATTGGGACATGTTAGCATGAAAACAATTTCTAAAATTAACAAACTCTATCTGGTCATAGGACTTCCTAATTTGAAGTTCAACTCAGAAGTTCTGTGTGAAGCCTGTCAGAAGGGAAAATTTTCAAAACCTTCTTTTAAATCTAAAAATGTTGTTTCTTCCTCTAGGCCATTAGAACTTTTGCCCATTGATTTATTTGGACCAGTGAAAACTGTATCCATTAGAGGCAAGAAGTATGGATTAGTCATTATATATGACTACAGCAGATGGACATGGGTAAATTTCTTAAAACATAAAGATGTGTCACATTCTGTGTTCTTTGACTTTTGTAACCAAGTTCAGAATGAAAAAGAGTTTAGAATCATAAAGGTTAGAAGTGATCATGGTGGTGAATTTGAAAATCAATTTTTTGAAAAACATTTTAAATAAAATGGAATGTCTCTTGATTTCTCTTGTCCTAGAACTCCCCAACAAAATGGAGTTGTAGAACGAAAAAATAGAACTTTACAAGAAATGGCCAGAACTATGATCAATGGAACCAATATGGCTAAACACTTATGGGAAGAAGCTGTGAACACATCATGTTATATTCAGAATAGAGTTTCTATAAGACCTATTCTTGAAAAGACTCCCTATGAATTGTGGAAGGACAGAAAGCCCAACATTTCTTATTTTCATCCATTTGGATTCACTTGTTATATTTTAAACACTAAAAAACATATTAACAAGTTTGATTCTTAAGCACAAAGGTGTATTCTTCTTGGATACTCTGAATGCTCAAAAGGCTATAGATTGTACAATATAGAACCTCTGATTGTTGGAGAATCAATCAAAATAAGATTTGATGATAATCTTGGCCAACAAAAGCCAAAGCAGATTAAAAATGTTGCAGGTACAGAAGTTCATTTACCAAACTCTGAAGGAACAAAACAGAAGGACAACTCAGAAGGACAACTCAGAAGTTCCAGCTGTTGAAGAAGTTCTGGACAACTTAAAAATATCTAAAGAACCCACAAAGAAAATTTCCAAGAATCACATCAGCACATATAGAAGATGATTGGAAAGAAGAATGATCCTATCATAACTAGGTCTGCTCTAAGGAATAATGAGGAATCACTGTTTGGTCTGGTTTCTCTAATTGAGCCAACTTCTATTGATGAAGCTCTTCAAGACAATGACTAGATTATTGCCATGCAAGAAGAACTGAATCAATTTGCAAGAAATAATGTGTGGGATCTTGTTCCAAAGCTTAAAGGATTCAATATTATTGGAACTAAATGGGTATTCAGAAACAAATTAAATGAGCAAGGATAAGTTGTCAGAAACAGGGACGATTGGTAGCACAAGGGTATAGTCAACAAGAAGGTATTGATTATAATGAAACATTTGCTCCGGTCGCCAGGTTAGAATCTATCAGATTATTAATCTCTTCTGTTGTTCAAAATAATATTACTTTAAATCAAATGGATGTGAAAAGTGTATTTTTAAATGACTATATAGAAGAAGAAGTTTATGTCCGTCAACTTCCTAGTTTTGAAGATTTAAAATTTCTATAACATGTTTTTAAACTCAAAAAATCTTTATATGGGTTGAGACAAACTCCCAGAGCTTGGTATGAGCGTTCGAGCAATTTTCTCTTAGAAAAGAATTTCACCAGAGGAAAAGTGGACACAACTTTATTAGGAAATACATTTAAAATGATATTCTTATCTGTCAAATTTATGTAGATGATATTATCTTTGGAACTTCTAATGTCTCTCTTGGAAGAGAATTTGCTAAGTCTATGCAGACAGAATTTGAGATGAGCATGATTGGAGAATTGAAATTCTTTCTGGGAATTCAAATCAATCAATGTTCAGAAGGTACTTACATACATCAAACTAAGTATGTCAAAGAACTTCTAATGAAATTCCAACTATCAGAAAATAAGGAAGCAAAGACCCTAATGCATCCTACATGCAATTTGGGAAAAGATGAGGTAAGTAAGAAGGTAGGTCAAAAATTCTACAGAGGTATGACTGGTTCTCTTTTTTATATAAATGCGTCTAGGCCAAATATTCTTTTTAGTGTGTGTTTATGTGCAAGATTCCAATCAGATCCCATAGAATCTCACTTAACTACTGTTAAGGGAATTCTAAGGTATCTGAAGGGTACTACTAATGTTGGATTGTGTTATAGAAAATCCAAAGAGTTTCAATTAGTAGGTTATTGTGATTCTAATTATGTTGGATATAGAGTAGAACGAAAACACATCTCTTGAAGTTGTCAATTCCTTGGTGAAAATCTGATCTCTTGGTACAGTAAGAAGCAAGCCACCATTGCACTTTGAACCATTGAAGTGGAATATGTAGCTGTTGCTGGCTGTAGCACTCAGATGCTTTGAATGAAGAGTCAACTAGAAGACTATCATCTGTATGAGTGTAAGATCTGTATTTTCTGTGATAATACGTCTGCAATTTTCCTCTATAACATTCCAATTTTACATTCTAAGGTAAAACATGCTGAAATAAAACACCATTTCATAAGGGACTATATTCAGAAAGGAATTTTGTGTTTAAACTTTGTAGATACAGACCGTCAATGGGCTGATATCTTCACTAAACCTCTTCCTGAAGATATATTTAAATAAATTTTGAAAAATATAAGTATGGAAGTATGCCTTGAATGAAATTTTTGTTTACTTTCAATATAGTCAGAAGTTCTGTTTTTGAACGTTCTAATTAACATCTCTTCAAAAGTTAGAAAAGAAGTTCAATTAGAAGCCATGCATAGAAGTTCTGAAATAGTTTCTATATTTCATACAAGTATGGTTCAGAAGTTCCACATATCAAACAGCTGTTACGTTATTAATCTAGAAGCTGAACAACTGTTCATAACTTCTTATAGGTTACTTGTAACACCCTTCTAAAATACCCCTCGAATATAATAATTAAATCAGAGATAACATGTAAACCAAGGGCATTACAATTCAATTAAATAGAAAAGCTCATACAAATGTCATGTTTCACTGAAGAACTTCATTAAAATGATCAAAACCAATAACATGTTCTACACAGCGGAAATACCATCAAAAACCGGAATAATTTGAATTCATAAATTATTCCCAAAATTAATCAAAAGAAACAACAGAGTTTTAAAATGAAACTCGCAACCAAACGTTCCCCAGTGTTACAACTATCAAAGCATGACACTGACACGCGAATAACTAAACTTAAAGCTCAAACCATCCTCACCAGCTCCTAAGCGGCTAAGACTTCAATCTGAAATCATTAAAGTAAGGGTGAGATTTCATCGAAATATAAAATGCATTATACATTTCTAAAAACAATAAAACAGTTCTGTATATCATTTCACCCTCATTAGCACAATCAGATTTCAGTACACAAATACAATTCATATAGTTCATTAAGCACCATAATGAAAACAACAAGATTATAACACTGGAAACCATCCTATCATGTTATAATTTATTTGAAATGCAAGACTCTATGCACGTGGTACCAAACGTGAACTAAATTCACACACTGCTCTGTTTCGGCCTCGGACACAGCGTTAATCATCGATTCACCCATACATCATTGGGACATGAATCTATCCTCACCACCACTAAACACCTGGGTACGAGTATTGGCTCTGCAAGTCCAATTCCACACAATGGGAATTAACTCCACCAGAATGCATATGCATGCACATCAAAAGCATGCAACATTCAACAACAGGACATGATATCAGTAGCAATGTTCCATGAATAACAACACTAACAATCATCACATGATATCAATACAATCATGAATAAACCATAGGAACAACACATAAGCATTAGTCCTTATCTAACCTGTCGGAATAACTCTAACCAGTTCATCACCATTTCTAGAACTACCATAGTTTACAATTCCGAAAATCGACTCCTTTTAAAATAAAATCCACTAAATAGTATTTTCTTCATTTTATAAAATAACATTTTTAATTTAAAGAACACTGCCCAAAACAGAACTCAAATCGGAGTTACGGTTTAGAAAATACGAGTTTTTGAAGTTTGAGTTATTTTTGGAAAAGCTACAGGGGTAACCGGTTCCCCTAGGGGACAACACGGTTCCCCACTCATTGAAAACTCACGCCTCTGGTTTTTACTATGGGGAACTCGGTTCCTCCAAACTGGGAACCGGTTCCCACTAAAAGAATTCATTTTCTGTGCAAAATTTCAACTGGGAACTCAATTCCTCCCTAGGAGTAACCGGTTTCCACAGACTCAGGAACAATTCCTCTCTGGTTTTTGTACCAGGAACCCGGTTCCTGCCACATGAGAACCGGTTCCTGCGACCTGGAGAACCAAAAACCTACAATTAACAGCAACATGTTTTCCCAATACTTTCTCCTCATTCCAATTACGAATTACAGTATCGATAACACCAAATTCAACCAATACACACCAAGACAATGCCATATATCATAATTCAATCATTCCCAATGACCCCATAACATACGAATGGATCAATTTCACATAATTCGACAATATTAGGTATAATCCTACAAACCTAGAAAATTCTAATTTGGGTTTCCTAACATAATCAACTACTCCATTGATTTCCCAAAACCCATAAGGCATCATAATTGCGAGAAATTACCTCATACCTCGTGGGAATTAACGATTCGACACTTTTTTCCTTTTTCTCCTCTTCTCAATTGCACATAGAATGAAAACTTCCCAAATATGCCTCTTTTCCTCTTTTTTCTTTTATTCCTTTTTATATTCTAAAATAATAAAATAAAATAAATAGTATGAGTAGAGTCTTTTCACTTACACTCCACACCATCCACACTTCCTTTTTATTTTAATTGATTAATTCCAATTAATTCAAAAATACTAACAATTAAATTTCTAATTAAATTAATAATTAAAAATTCTAATTATTTAATAATCAAATTATCGGGTGTCACAACTCTACTAAAAGAGTTTTACCTTACCTTAAAAAGTTCGGATAAGAGTCCTTCATCCGCTCTCCGCTCCCAAGTAACATTTCCAATTGCTGGCTACTTTCACCGTATATCTCTTTACCTCGCAACTGCCTTTCGATTTTCGCCTCGATGCGTTTTACGGTTTATCATGAGATCAGAATGTACTTCCTCAATGAGATACATGGAAGACATCATGAAAATTTGGTAAAGCAATCGATAAGCAAGTTTTCCAACTTTTTTCGTAATGTAAACGGACCAATAAAACGAGTTAACTTTGACTTCAAAGCTCGACCAATACCGGTCATCGGAGTAACTTGCATAAACACATGATCTCCTTCACTAAACTCGAGATCCTTCCTCCTCTTATCATGATAACTCTTCTAAGGACTGGAAGCTCTCATCTTCTCTGTATCATCTTAATCTTTTTTTTGGACAATCTACGGTCTAATCACAACACTTTCTCCGACGCAACACAATGGTGTCCGACACCTCCTACCATACAATGCCTTAAACGTAGCCATACCAATACTCGAATGGAAAATATTGTTGTAGGTAAACTCAATCAATGGTAAGTAATTATACAAAGCTCCACCTTTCTCCAACACATAAGCTCGCAACAAATCCTCTAACGACTGAATTGTTCTCTCCGTCTGACCATTTGTCTGCGGATGATAAGCGTACTTTAATGACTTAGTACCCAAAGCTTCTCTGTCTTTGATGTAAACCTCGGATCTCTATCTGACACAATACTAGAAGGAATACCATGCAAACTCACGATCTTCTCGACATACAACTGAGCCAACTTCTCCATCGGATAATCCATTCTTATCGGTATAAAATGAGCAGACTTCAACGATCAACAATAACCATAAAATCACAATTCTTATTTGGTACACAAAATCAATAGAAATGCCATCCCATTTCCAATCCGGAACAAACAATGGTTCCATCAATCCCGACTGTTTCTAATGTCGAATCTTCGACTTCTGACAAATCAGACAAGCATAGACAAACTCAACAATTTTTTCAACAACTTTTCAAGTCATGATACATCTTAGTAGCACCGGATGAATACTCAATCCACTATGTCCTTCTTCCAAAATACTCTTCCTAAGTTCTGCAATATCCGGAACACAAACTCTATCACCAAACCTCATAACACCATTCTCGTCAATTCAGAATTCACCTCCTTGACCTTGGTTGATCAATGTCAATTTATCAACTAATTTTTTAAGAATACCACTAGTCAACTTCAATATACCCAACTTAACACTATCAGAAGTAATCTCACATACCAAACTCAAGTCTCTTAGTTGCTCAACTAAATCCAATTCACGCACCATCAACATAGACATATGTAACGACTTCCTACTCAATGCATCTGCAACCACGTTTGCCTTACCAGGATGGTAATTCAAACCAAAATCATAATCTTTCAGGAATTCTAACCACCTCCTCTACCTCATGTTTATCTCTTTCTGATCGAAGAGATACTTCAGACTCTTATGATCGCTGAATACCTCAAATCGAGATCCATACAAATAATGCCTCCACAATTTCAAAACAAATACCACAAAGCTAAATCATGAGTCGGATAATTCCTTTCATGAATCTTCAACTGTCTCGAAGCATAAGCCACTACCTGCTTATCCTGCATCAAAACACCACTTAAACCCATCAATGAAGCATCACAGTACACAGCAAAAGATTCTGCCGAATTCGGAAAAATCAAAATCGGAGCACTAGTCAATCTCCTCTTCAACTTTTGGAAACCTTTCTCACATTCAGAATCCCAAACAAACACTTGACCCTTTGTTGTCAACTTAGTCAACGACAAAGCTAACTTCGAAAATCCTTCAATGAACTTTCTGTAGTAACCTACAAGACCCAGAAAACTATGGATTTCAGAGGCATTCTTTGGCGCTTCCACCACTTTCAGAGGATCAACAACAATGCCATTCTTGGAAATCACATGACCAAGAAAGCTGTCATACCCCAATTTTTGACCTAATATACCACCTTACATTTGCATCATTGCATCACTAACAGTTCATAACAGAATTAATCGGGTGTGACTTCTACAGGTCAAAATTAGGGTTTCACAAATTTTTCATCTAATTCAAGAGATAATCAATTAGGGTTTGAGTTCCACTCACCTTAATTGATCTATCTTAATCAATAATCAACCTTTGATCTTCAGATATCCAATTTTTTCTCATGATCTATCGAGGATCGACCAATTAGGGTTTTTATCAAGGATAGGCAATTACTGATTTTCTGATCAATGAACGACTTTTTTTCCTGGAGATTGATCTTCATATCCTCAATACAACATCTTGACCTAATTTCTGGATTCAAAACATCACAGAAGTTCACAAAATTCATCAGTCAATTTCTGGATCATCTGATGAAATTTCATCTGCACTAAAAAGTAAAACTTTGACTTTTGGTCAACTTTTTCACGGCAAAACTTTTTCCATCATCAAAATACTTCAAATGATCCATCATGATCATAAAAACTCAAGAAATTTGGAAAAGTCAACAAAAAGTCAAAAATTTCAACACTTTTAGAAAAATTTTCAAGTGTTAAAATTTCACATTTTTTCCAAAGTTCATGGCATTTTTTCACATAGTTCCATTTGGAATTAGAAAAAACTCAAAACATGAAAGTTGTAGCCCTTGAAATAAGCTTTCCAAAATGTCCAAGAACTTGCAAATCCATGGTGTCTAGCTATACTTTTGATTTTGAAACATAGAGCTCCAAAATCCATGATTTTCAAGTACAACTTTCAAAATTACAAGTCATTTTTGATTTTCTTTCTTTCTAGAAGCCTTGCCACCTAGCCAAGATAGATAGAACTGATAAAAATCAGATGGGATAAGATCAAGTTAGATTTAACCATGGTTAAAAAGAAGCTTCCTTTTGCATTTATGGCAAAAATGACTTTCTTGCCCTCTAAGGCAAGTTGTCCAAATCCAAGCCAATCTCTTTTGCTTACCATTCAGAAATTTTGACCTATAAATATAGGTCATGTTTGCCATTTGAAACTACACCAAAGCTATGCCAAAACAAGCTTTATCATTTCTTTCTTAAAATTCAAGTAACATAACTCAAATTGAGAAATTCTTGCATTTTTCAAAACTTGTGAAAAAAAACATGAGAGATTTGGTGTCTAACATGTCATAAACATCATTTAGATCTGGTTTGAAACTTAAAATAAATCTAAAAACAACTAAAAACCAGATTTTCATTTCAAACTTCCAAACTTGCCAAAACTGCCTTAACTTTCGGAAATTGATATTTGGCTCGAGCAAGTTGTGTTTTTTCCATTCAAACATCATCAACATACTCCATATGGATGATGCAGATCATTAACCTTGACCTGTAACACCTCTAACATCGAATTCGAGTTTCACTTTGAAGCATATGCAGGTGGACTTGGTTGGAATGATCCAGGCAATTTCAAAGTGAGCAGACCATCCTCACACCTTCCATAAGGTTCATTGGTGCTCTAGCAATCCTTAAACAACAACTGGAAACACTCCATTGAAGATTTCGATCTCAGCTTCAAGAGGTAAGAACTCAAACTTCGAACTCCTTGATTTCTTGCTTCCAGTTCAAAAAGCTCTTGGCCGTTTTGTTTCTGCACCATCCCTAAAGCTTAACCCTCAATCAATTGCTTAATTCCATAACCATACACGACTTCAATTTGATTTTAAAGAATTAGGGTTCTTCGTGTTTTCTGGGAATTTAATCATGTTAAACTAAAAATAAATGAAATTAAACCACATCATCATGTTCCTGGTTCAATTTCGATCAAGTTTGATGTTTACATCGAGCAATTTCATTGAGAAACAAAGAAACCATGGCTGATTGAAGGATCGGGGAAGAAGAAGGTGATTGCGCGCGTTTTTTTTCAAATTCAAATACAAGTTTATAATATTATAACATGGTTTAAAATCAATACACGGATGTATTGCCTCCCCAGTGGTTGCCAGCTCACTTAAGTATTTCCTTGCGCCTTGCCCAATGGTCCCGGTTCGAGTAGCCTTGGGACCATTTTTAAACTTTTTCATTTTCCTTCATATTTTTTCAAACTTTGACTTCTTCAAAACCCAATCAAAACTCCTCATTTTGAGGTGATTTTTGTACACTTGTCAATTAACATGTCTATTTTAAGATAGTGTCAAAAATTCAAAAATACTTTCATCGATTATATTTTTATCGAGCCAAAACGATATGTTTGAGTACTTTTTAAAGCACTTTCAAAGGCTTTTTTCAAACTTTGAAGCCGATTCTTTTCAAACTTCTTGTAAGTAAACTTCATCTTTCAAAACACTTTCAAGATCATTTTCAAAACTTTTCATCAAACTCACATCTTTTTCCATGATCGATCCGATTTGACGATAAAACCGAATTCTTTTTCTCGAATTTCTTAAACCGATCATGGGCCTCCTTACGTGTAAGTCCCAAAATTCTTTTTATGTACATACATATTTCCTTGTACATGCCCAATTCTTTTATGTACATACCAATTTCACTTGTACATACATGATACCTTTGTAAATACTCAAGGCATAAACTTCGTTCGTTTGTTTTTGTTTCTTTTGTATATACACTGAATACCATTGGTATTAAAAGGAGCATTATTCCCGGTGAAACTGCTTTTAAACCAATGGGCCTCCCTTACGGTGTAAGTCCCAACCCTCCTATATACATCCACACCTCTTTGTACATAAATACTGCTCGTGTACATATTTACTTCCTTGTACACTTTCAAACTTGTAAATAATCAAGTTACGCTCGTTTCAAACGTTCGTTTACACACTTGTTTACATTTCTTTGATAAACTCTTGTAAATAAACATTACACACACTTGTTTATATTTCCTTCATAAACTCCTGTGAATAAACGTCATACACTTGTTTATACAACTGTCTAGTTATAACATAACAACTAGTCTAACAAATAGGTTCCCCACAAAGATAGCCTCCTCTTGGGCTTTGTACAAGGTAACTCATTTTATCTGAGTTCAGCCTCCTCTTAGGCTTCATATCAGAAAACTCATTTCATCTGACTTTAGCCTCCGCTTAGGCTTCATATAAGACAACACTCCCCTGTTGAGTCAGCCTCCTCTTGGGCTTCGTTCAAAAGAACTCCTCATTGAGTTTAGCCTTCTCTTGGGCATCAAACAAATAAAGAGACCAGGAAATCTCTTAACGGCCTCCTATTGGGCTTCCAATACAAAGAATCACCCGCGCTAGGATAGAACCCAGAGAGTATAATTTCCCGGTGAAACTGCTCTTAATCCTAAGAGGATGGTTTCCCGGTGAAATCCCTCTTAAAGCCAAAGCCAGCCATACCCTATAGCTTCCTCTTGAGCTTCATACAAGGACCCTCGATGACCCTCGGAATGCCTCCTCTTGGGCTTACAATACAAGGACCCACGGGCTTCTTAAAAGCATCCCCCTAATCCAATCAATTTCTCCTTAAGATTTAGACGTTTATCATCTCTATGGAAGAAGTATCTCATCTATCACATCACATACAATCAAAAACTTTTCAAACTCTTTTCAAACAAAAACATCTCTTAATCTGTAAGTGGTAACGCTTGTACACTCAAGCAAAACACCCAATGCATACAATTAAAAGATTCAATCATCTTTCAAAACATCTTTCTAAAACTCGTAAGTGGTAACGCTTGTACACTCAAGCAAAACACCTATAACTTACGATGAAAGATTTCAATCAATCAACCTTTCAAAATGTATGTGATGAAATAGATTAGATACATTTTTCATTAAGATGACATTTGTCTGTGTCTCTTAATAACATTCAGTTGCTTCCACTAGCATAAGTGGGAACTACAATTGCTCTGACTTTCTCAACATCCTTTTGAGAATACGTAGGCACAAGGTCTCATCCTTGGCGAGCAAATTTCTTTCTCCCTCAAACCAAAAAAACCATAGATCCCTTTAGATCCGAGCTACAAATGCTCTGATTCCCACTAAGGGATATGTATGCAGAAGATCCCAATGATATTTGCGAGCACAATAATAACAAAACCTAGGATCCCACATAATCTATCCTTCTTAAAATCCCAAAGGAGAAACTTTCCCAATCATAGAAATAGCAATTAAGACACACAAACATATCAAACATATTCATATATAAAGCTATAGATAACTATATATATTTAGGGTGCTCCATCTATTCCCTTTATATAACAAACCCCCCTTACCCGAATCTCCAATGCGTTACGCCTAGTTCGCTAGTAGTAATGCATATCATATCAATTGAGGGTATTAGCAGCTTTCCCCTTTTTCATAATCATTTTTCTTGTGTTGAAAATAATAAAACTTGATGCTCGCGGCATCTTTGTAAACAAATCAAAAGAGTAAATCGTTTTGAGCTAGAGAATCCGAATTGATTTGATTCCTCGCGTCACTTTTAACGCGAATAAAAATGGCGACTGGGGAGTACGTTAAATTTTGATTTTCAAAAATGTGACTCTAAGAGCACCAAGCTTTTTGTTTTCAAAAGAAAAAAGGGTTAAGCTTTCATATGTGCATATGTTTGTTTTTCTTTATTGTGTGTTTTCAATTTCTTCGATGGAAAGAAATCCTAACCGGATTTAAGAAACATTTTAAGATCTAGGTGGGGTATAGTCCTATTAACTTGTGAGAAGTCTCGATTAGAGAGTTAATTTGAGATCCCTCTCTCGGAGGTTGTCTTGGGGTATTTGTGTTTAGCAAGTATTTGCGAAGACATTTTGCTTTCAAGAGAACTTGCAAGATGATTGGTCAGAGAACACATAACCCATCCTTGCCATTTAGGATGTAGTGTAAATTATTCAGCGTAAGCTTAGAATAATTGTCATGCAAGACATCGAGTTTTCTTGAAAAATATTATTGGACTTCGAGTATTCAACAAATCCGATAATATTTCAAAGAGAAGCGTTGAGCTCATTATCGTAGAACCCGCTTCACGGATGAATAAGCCCTTAGAACTTACCCACGTTTGATTCTTATCGTTGGCCTCATGCTCGTGACTTCGAACGCTTGACCGTGTGTATAACTACTAACCATGTTTGTAGCATTCATGCATTCATTCAAAAACTTCACTTCTCTTCCCATTTCCAAAGAATTTAGAGATTTTTCTTTGTAAATATTTTAGGTTAGAGTGATGGACGTCAAAGGAAGATTCACCAAGAGATACAGTTTTAGAATTCCTGATGTAGGAAAGTTAAAAGAGTTAGCATCCTTGGTAGAAGATCCCTCGGATTTCAGAAAACGCTATGGAACTCTTTTAACTATCTTGAACACTAACGTTGATGAAGGACTTCTCAAAACTTTCGTTCAGTTTTATGATCCGGCTATCGCTGTTTCACTTTCCCTGACTATCAATTGATGCCTACTTTGGAAGAGTACGCACACATCTTAGGTATCTCAGTATCAGACAAAGTGCCTTTCAATGGTTTGGAAGCCATTCCTAAGTCACCAGTCATTGCAACAATGACTCACTTAAAGAAATCTGAGATAGACAAAAACCTAACTACCAAAGGAAAACTCTTAGGACTAACTTCAAAGTTCCTAATGGAGAAGGCTCTTAAATTCTCTGAAGCTGGTAGTATGGTAGCCTTTGAAGCTATTTTAGCTTTACTCATCTATGGATTGCTGTTGTTTCCCAACATCCCAAGTTTCGTTGATATCAACGCTATAAGGATCTTTCTGATTGGAAATCCCGTTCCCACTTTGCTCGGTGATACGTATTTCTCCATTCATCATAGGAATCGTCAAGGAGATGGAACTATCGTGTGTTGTGTACCCCTGTTTTTCAAATGGATTGTCTCACATTTGCCTAAGTCTCCTATCTTCCGCAAAAACAAAGACGATTGGCATTGGTCTAGAAGGCTCATGTCTCTTAAAAACGACGATATCCATTGGTATACCTTGGCAGACAATGAGACGGAAATCATTGAAAGCTGCTGTGGAGAATTTGCCAACGTACCTCTCATCGGTACGAAAGGAGGAATCAACTACAACCCATTCTTGGCGAGACGTCAACTCGGGTATGCAAACTCTAGTAAGCCTCTTGGTTTTACAGTGGAGAGTTACTTTTATCATGAAGGGGAGGATTCTCAAGGTTTGAAAGCCAGAATGATCAGAGCATGGCATCACATCCGAAGGAAGGAAAAAGGTAATGCAAGAAATTGTGTAGCCATGGAAATCTACGCTTCTTGGGTGAAGAAAAGAGCAAAGGAATTTCGAATGCCTTATGCTTATGAAGAACCTATGTTCTCAACAGCATCCAGATCAACAATTTTTCCCGTCGAGACTATGGGAGAATACCAAGAAGCTTTGGCCAAGATGAGGTTTGAGAAAGAAGCTTTGGAAGACAAGTTCCTTAAGACTGATCTCGAAAATGAGAAGCTTAAGAAGCAGGTCAAAGATCATGAAAAGACGTTCTACTTCCAAGATGAATGGCTCATGGAGAAAGATGAGAAGATTCGCCAGAAAGATAACGCGATCAAAAGATACATCAAAGAAAGAAAAAGAAAGCTTGAGGAAATGACAACCAGCGACCCCGCTCCTGACGAGTGGAAGAAAGTCATCAGCAAGCTAAAAGCCGAGAAAGTTGAACTGAAAGCCCACTATGGGAAGGAAATTCTGAAGTTGAAGCTACATCAAGCCTTTGGATCTTCATCCGACGAGGACGATTAATTAGTTTAGATTGTAGTTTTATCATTTATTTTATTATTGTATGAGCTACGCTAAAAAACAAAATTGTTGTAATCTTCTTTCAATAATTAATAAAATAAGCGTTTTCCATCCAAATATTTGCCAGAAATTTCTCTTTTAGCGTAAATTCTTTGGAAATTATTTTCTCTTTGCATTCATAATCATGCATCATATTTTGCATATCGAGTTTATTGTTTAGAGTCTTATCTTTTGGAATTTTTTCCAGAAAGAGAAAGATCGTCAAGTTGTCGCGTCTTAGAGTTTCTCGACCACGTCCACAACCAACTCGAACATACAATACTCGTTCAAAAAGAAGGAAAATAATGGAAGGCTTTGAGCAAGAAAATGTTGAGCTTCGTAGCACAGTGAAATTACTGCAAGAAGAGGTGGAGAGACTCACTTCTTTGGTAAGTTCGTTGACAACTTCGCAAAGTCAGCAAGCAACATTAAGCAGTCAAAATCAACCAACAATTTCAGAGATCACTACTACTCCAGTTTCAACTGTTGCAGCCAGTAGTTCACTCTTTAGTATGCCAGAAGGTTATCCATGGGGCATGCCTTTCAATTTCGGCATCGGATTTCGTTAACCTACTTCTCAGGTACAAACAACCACGCTTGAAGTGCCTACTTTACAGAACTCAACACTTACTCCACAACATGGAGTAACCTTTCCGCAAATCACTATGACGGTTTCTCAACCAATCATGACGAACTCAGCTTCTGTAGTTCACACTACTGCAGATGAAGAGGTCTATCATAATCCAGGCGACAACACGAATCCTCGTGGCCAGATGGATAATCTCCAAGAACAACTCCATAAGATGCAACTTGAGATTAAAACAATCCGTGGAAAGGAACAACTCCATAATCTCCAAGAACGCCCATGATTTGTGCTTAGTTACTCGCGTAAGAATACCTGCCAAATTCAAAGTCCCTGACTTTGAAAAGTATAAAGGAAATTCCTGTCCACAGAGTCGTCTTACGATGTACGCTAGGAAAATGTCTACGTACAATGACAATCACCAATTGTTAATTCACTATTTCCAAGATAGTCTCACCGGTGCTACACTGAAGTGGTACATGGGACTAGACAGTGCGAATATCCAAACATTCAATGACCTAGGCGAAGCCTTTGTCCAACAATACAAATTCAACTTGGACATGGCTCCAGATCGGGATCAACTCCGCTCCATGTCTCAGAGGGAAAAAGAGACATTTAAAGAGTACGCCCAACGTTGGAGGGAAATCACTGCCCAAGTCAACCCACCGTTAGAAGAGAAGGAATGACCAAGGTTTTCTTAAACACTCTTGGCCCATTTTACTACGAGCGAATGATCGCCAGCGCTCCCGGAGATTTCACCGAGATGGTAAGCATGGGAATGCGGCTAGAGGAAGGAGTTCGAATAGGACGCCTGGTCAAAGAAATAGGATCTTCTAGTGGAACTAAGAGGGTTGGAACCAGTTTTCCAAAGAAAAAGGAACATGACATAGGAATGGTATCCCGAGGGAAACCACGAAAGAATGTCAGTCAACAACGACAGGTAGCTGCCATAGCACCCGCTGTTAATACAAGTCCAAATACAGGAATTGCTCCGCAGTTTCAGCAGACTCAACAGCCTCGACAACAGGCTCAACAGTTCAACAATCAGAACCGTGCGCCCCGGGTCTCCCAGTTTAGTTTGATCCGATTCCAATGACGTACACGGAACTATATCCTGCATTAATAGAAAGGAATCTTGTGCAAACAAGGTCACCACCTCCAGTACCAGACAAATTACCATGGTGGTACAAAGCAGACGTGTCTTGCCCTTTTCATCAAGGGGCACCGGGTCATGATCTTGAACATTGTATAGCGCTAAAAGCCGAAGTACAAAGGTTAGTAAGGTCTTATCTACTCTCCTTCAGAAATACAAATCCAAACGTGCAAGCAAATCCACTTCCCAATTATAGTGGACATACAGTGAATTTGATACTAAGGAATACAGATCGGTATCTTGTCGCAGATGTGAATCTGATAAGAGAAAGCTTGGTACAGCTCCATGATACATACAGTACAATGGGTGCTTTCACTAAACACGATTACACGGCTTGCAGAATCTGCTTCAAGGATTTTCGAGGATGTCCAATCATAAGAGCAGACATTCAACGATTATTAGACATTGGTGACATACAGATCTTCAGAAAACAGAAATGACTATGACGTGAATATGGTAGGGCATTTTCCGCATGAGCTTTTAGTCTCAGATATCAACTCGGAAATTCCTGAAGTAAACGTCATTATACCCTGTTTCAACGTACCCAAGTGTGAGGAAGTTGAATATAACGGTTCAAAGGTTCCAGAGTCTCCTTTGGTGATTTTCCTACCCGGTCCTGTTCCATACAGTTCAAACAAAGCAATTCCCTATCAATACAATGCGACTATGATAGAAGGTGGGAAGGAGAAACCCATGCCAACTCTTCCAGCTAATGTTAACATAACTGAGATAGGACGAGTAACACGAAGTGGACGTGTACATACTCCGTTGCCCCCAAAGCCACCTGTTGTTCCTATTATTAGACAAAATCCAGTTAGTACATCTCCCGAGAATCCCACGAGGATTCCCGTTGGTAATTCAAACATAAACGTTGGATCGTCTGATGGAACCAACGTCAACTCAGATTTCGATGAAATTTTGAAGCTAATCAAGAAAAGCGAGTACAGAGTTGTGGATTAGCTGATGCAGACTCCCTCCAAGATTTCGATACTGTCTCTACTTCTAAATTCCGAAGCCCACCGAGAAGCTTTGATGAAAGTGCTAGTTCAAGCTTACGTAGATCACGACGTGACTACAGATCAATTTGGTGGAATTGTGGGCAACATAACAACTTGCAACAATTTAAGTTTCAGTGATGAAGAACTCCCAGAAGAAGGGAAAGATCACAATTTGGCTCTGCATATCTCAATGATTTGCCAATCAGATTCTCTGTCCAATGTACTAGTGGATACCAGTTTATCCTTAAACGTAATGCCAAAAACGACTCTCGCTCGTTTAGCTTACAAAGGAACGCCGATAAAGTTCAATGACATAGTGGTAAGGGCCTTTGACGGGTCAAGGAAATCTGTTATTGGGGAAGTCGATCTCCCGATGACGATCGGTCCACATACTTTCCAAATCACTTTCCAGGTCATGGATGTGCCAGCTGCTTACAGTTGTTTGCTAGGAAGACCATGGATACACGATGCAGGAGCTGTGACATCCACTCTCCATCAAAAACTGAAGTTTACAGTAAATGGAAAACTAGTAACCATCATCGGTGAACAAGCCTTACTAGTCAGCCATTTATCCAACTTTTATTTCATCACAGCCAACGACGTTGAAGGGACACAGTTCCAAGGACATCCGTTAGAAGATGAATCTACAAGCAAAAGCAGATCATCTATCTCCTCTTACAAAGAAGCAGCGCAAATAGTGAAAGATGGTAATGCTGCAGGTTGGGGACAAGTAATAAAACCTGTCAACAACGAGACAAAGGCCGGGCTCGGGTTCGCTCCAGTATTTCCTAAAGACAATCAAAGGGATGAAGCACTTCGCCCAATCAGAGAAGTATTCCACAGTGGGGGTTTCTTAAACCCTGTTCTTCAATAGGTTAACGTTCTTACCAATGAAGGTGATGAAGACGATCTCTCCGGATCTGAATAATGGAGCACTTATCTTACCAGCTCTGAATATGTGTCCCAGGAAGAATCCTATGCGTCATTCTATCCTCCGATTGACCAATTCAAAGGCATGCCCTTACAAAACAATGAGAATGAAAATCCACCTGTCCCTTCTGAAATTTGGGATACCTTGGGAGAAATACACTGCGCCAGAAAGCTCAAAAATCAGAATTGAAGACATCCAGCCCACTAGATGGGATGATTCTTTTGAGTATCCTAGTCAACCAGAAGAATTATATACATCTTCTCGATCTCATCAACCAATTGAGGTTCCGAATGAAGATTGCTGCTTTAATGCGCCGGTGGAGTTTGTTAAACCAGATCTTAACTATCACTACATCAACGTAATTACCGAAGATCAGGGATACAATTTGGGATACGAATTGGAAAGTGTCGCCGACAATGAGTCTCTTCACTCAGAACATTGGAGAGTACATCCCCAGAATTCAACGCAAATGCCAATAGAAAGTACATCTGCTGTATCCCATGCTTCTCGATCTGTCCATCAAGCAGAAGAAGATCGTTTCAGCAGCACAAAAGGCAAAGTCAATCGTCCAAAGTCTTAAAAGTCTGTTCGACCAACGACCAAGCTCTATTCAAGAACTAAGCCAAGTGGAAAATTACCAGAGTACCTCGACGTCCAAGGAGTTCGCTACTATTGGAAGCCTGTTGAAGTTCGGACTAATGTTCATAGTTCTAAGTAGTTTACTTTGCTTTTGTTTTGAACTCTCACTTCGCCCAAAGCGAAGAGATGTTTTATAGGGTTTAGCTTTTAAATAATTTCTCTTTGTCTTGCCCAAGACAAAAGAGTTTGTATTTTAGCGCCCTGTTTCATATTGTGAATCATAAATAAAACGCGTTGTTTTGATTCCACATTTTGTGTTTGTTTTTCATTTTACCCTTTTCTTGGAAATGGTAATCCTAAAAAACACAATAAAAATCTTCAAAAAAAAAAAATAATAATATAATCTGCATCCACTTTCACATTAACGTTTTCTAAAAAAATGAAAAAAAGAGTTAATTAATCAAACATAAATCAAATATGCAGATGGACAAATCCATTGAACGCAATAACTCTATGATCTCTCCCAACTTTGAAATCCCCAGTGAAGTCGCCGAGGAAGAAATTGAAGAGGAGATCCCAGATGAGATTTCTCGACTACTTAATCACGAGGAAAGGATCACTCAGCCTCACAAAGAGCCTTTGGAAGCAATCAACTTAGGTTCTGAGGAAGACAAAAAAGAAGTAAACATCGGAGCTTTACTCGACAGCAACGTCAAGGGAAAACTGATAGATCTTCTCAAAGAATACGTCGATGTGTTCGCTTGGTCCTACCATGACATGCCATGTTTAGATACCAGCATCGTGGAGCATCACTTGCCATTAAGACCGGAGTGTCCACCAGTTAAACAAAGACTGAGAAGAGTTCACCCTGACATGGCCGACAAAATCAAAAAGGAAGTTCAAAAGCAGCCCGACGCTGGTTTCCTCGTCACTTTTGAATATCCCCAATGGGTAGCCAACATAGTACCTGTCTCCAAGAAAGACAGAAAGGTCAGAATGTGTGTTGACTACCGGGACTTGAACAAAGCAAGTCCAATGGATAGCACTGCAAAGTTCAACGTCTTTTCCTTCATGGATGGTTTCTCTGGCTACAATCAGATCAGAATGGCTCCCGAAGACATGGAAAAGACATGCTTCATCACGCCATGGGGCACTTTTTGCTACAAAGTAATGTCATTTGGATTAAAGAATGTAGGCGCAGCTTACTAGAGGGCAATGACTACTCTCTTTCACGACATGATGCACAAAGAGATCGAAGTCTACGTGGATGACATGATAGCAAAGTCTGACACTAAAGAAGAGCATATAGAATATCTCTTGAAGTTGTTTCAACGACTAAGGAAATTTCAGCTTCGCATGAATCCTAACAAATGCACCTTTGGGGTAAGATCTGGAAAACTCCTAGGTTTCATTGTCAGTCAAAGAGGTATTGAAGTTGACCCTGACAAAGTCAAGGATTTCTTGGACGGTTGAATTACATCTCCAGATTTATCTCTCAAATGACTGCTACTTGTGGGCCGATATTCAAGCTTCTCTGCAAAAATCAAGAGGTTGTGTGGACAAAAGATTGCTAAAAAGCGTTTGACAGTATCAAGGAATACCTGTCAGAACCTCCAATATTGATTCCTCCAGTCGAAGGAAGACCATTAATCATGTACCTTAACGTGCTAGAAGATTCCATGGGCTGCGTGCTTGGACAACAAGATGAAACTGGTAAGAAAGAGCATGCCATTTACTATTTGAGTAAAAAGTTCACAGACTGTGAAACTCGTTACTCCATGCTCGAGAAAATATGTTGTGCTTTGGTATGGGCTTCAAAACGTCTCCGCCAATACATGATCAATCACACGACTTGGTTAATTTCCAAATGGATCCAATCAAGTATGTCTTTGAAAATCCTCCCTTAACAGGAAGAATTGCTCGATGGCAGATGTTATTATCTGAATATGACATCCAGTACCGTGCTCAAAAAGCGGTCAAAGGAAGCATTCTCGCCGATCATTTGGCTTATCAACCGATCGACGAATACCAATGTCAAGAGTTTGACTTCTCTGACGAGGATGTTATGTACTTAAAAATGAAAGACTGTGACGAACCGCTACCTGAAGAAGGTCCTGATCCAGAATCTAGATGGGGCTTAATTTTTGATGGAGCAGTTAATGTCTTTGGCAATGGAATTGGGGCAGTCATCATCACTCCCGAGGGTTCTCATATCCCATTTTCTGCCAGATTGCTATTTGATTGCACCAACAACATTGCAGAATATGAAGCTTGTATCATGGGTATCGAAGAAGCCATCGACTTAAGGATCAAGATCCTTGACATATATGGAGATTCAGCACTCGTGATCAATCAAATCAAAGACAAGTATGAAACTCATCATCTTGGTTTGATTCCCTACAGAGATTATGCAAACGTTTGTTGACTTTCTTCAACAAAGTTGAACTGCATCATATCCCTCGAGATCAGAATCAAATGGAAGACGCCTTGGCTACTCTATCTTCCATGTTCAAAGTCAACGATTGGAATGATATGCCTAAGATTCGTATCAGACGCCTTGAAAGACCTGCATATGTATTTGCAACTGAAGCAGTCTTCGATGATAAACCGTGGTTTCACGACAGTAAACGCTTCCTTCAAACTCAGGAGTACCCACTCGGAGCATCGTACAAAGATAGGAAAACTCTAAGGAGGCTTTCTAGAAATTTCTTCCTGAATGAAGATGTGCTATACAAAAGAAGCTTCGACATGGTTCTGCTCAGATGCATCGACAGACATGAAGCAGACACAATAATCCATGAAGTGCATGAAGGGTCCTTTGGAACCCATTCAAATGGGCATGCAATGTCCAGAAAAATCTTGAGAGCGGGATACTATTGGATAACGATGGAATCTGATTGCTGTAGACACGTCAAAAGATGTCACAAGTGCCAGATCTACGCAGATAAGATCCACGTGCCACCGACTCTACTCAACGTTCTCTCCTCTCCGTGGCCTTTCTCCATGTGGGGCATTGACATGATCGGGATGATCGAACCAAAAGCGTCCAAAGGACATCGCTTCATTTTAGTAGCTATTGATTACTTCACCAAATGGGTCGAAGCAGCGTCTTACGCCAACGTTACAAGACAAGTGGTTGTGAGGTTCATCAAGAACAACCTCATTTGCCGATATGGAGTTCCAAGTAAGATCATTACAGACAACGGATCGAACTTGAACAACAAAATGATGAAAGAACTGTGTGAGGAATTCAAGATTGAGCATCATAACTCATCTCCTTACCGGCCAAAGATGAACGGCGCCGTTGAAGCTGCCAACAAGAACATCAAGAAAATCGTCCAGAAGATGGTTATCACTTACAAAGACTGGCACGAAATGCTGCCATTTGCTCTGCATGGGTATCGTACTTCAGTACGCACTTCAACAGGGGCAACTCCTTTTTCTCTAGTATACGGCATGGAAGCAGTGCTCCCCGTAGAAGTTGAGATTCCGTCAATGAGAGTTCTCATGGAAACTAAGTTATCTGAGGCTGAATGGTGTCAAAGTAGATACGATCAGCTGAACTTAATCGAAGAAAAGCGTCTGACCGCTCTGTGTCATGGACAAATATATCAAAAAAGGATGAAGAAAGCTTTCGACAAAAAGGTCCGACCTCGTGAATTCCGAGAAGGCGACCTCGTGCTTAAAAAGATTCTGTCTTTTCAACCAGATTCTAGGGGCAAATGGACTCCTAATTACGAAGGCCCATACATTGTCAAAAGAAGCTTTTCTGGCGGTGCAATGACTCTCACAACCATGGACGGTGATGAACTCCCGTATCCTGTGAATGCTGATGCAGTCAAGAAATACTTTGTCTAAAAAAAACAAAAGAACAGCTCGGTAAGTCGAAAACCCGAAAAGGGGCGGGTTAGGCAAAAAAGAGCGTCTCGGTGGATTGAAAACCTGAAAAGGCGATGTAGGCAAAAATTAGAGACAATAAACAGAAAATATCCTGATAGATTGAAAACCTGAAAAAGGTAATCTAGGCAAAAAATAAGGATACAAAAAATGACAAAGTAACTGCAATCAGTCCGTACTTCGTCAATATGAAGAATCTTCCATCAACAGATCTTCAATCAAATCTTCTGAAGCAACAATCACAGTTGGAATTCAAAGTTGGTAGGGATAATAGCGGTTATTTGCTTTCAATGTAGCCTTTTCCCAGTAAATTATCATTTCCAACTCTTGTAAATAGTTCATGGAATCACGCATTTGGCTGATTACCATTCTATCAATAAAATTTGAGCCTTGTGCCCATTTGTTTGCAATTCTTGCTTTATTCTGTTTTGCAAAATAATGTTTTTTATTGTGAAAATCACTTTTTGAAACTGAAAAGGTTTTAAATGAATTTTTACTTCAAAATTTTGAAATAAAAGCGAAATTTTCCTTTGAACTATGAACACAGAAAGAACTTCAACAATTCTCTCCACGAGTGTTTTGATCTCCGAAAGATAGAACAACTGCTACAGAAGTTTTCTTATCCTCAGCAGAGATCATCAAAGAACGACATTCTTATCCAAAAAGAATTCCCAACAAAGTTGCCAATGAAATGCCTTTTTCAGAAAGTTTAAAGCATGCAACTCAGATTCATCATCAGTAAACGTCTACATCATTGCTATAGATTTTGCTGAGCATTTGTTCGAACTGTGACGTAGTCCTTTTCCCAAATATCCCTTTGTTGTCTAGTATCGTCAGCATGCATATGACATTCATGACATTCATACATAATAACATCATTAATGCATTCCTGCATTTCTCAATGTTTGTTTTCATATCACTGGTTCAGATTGCATTTACTCATGTGGGTGTGTCATCTCTCCAGTAGATCATCCCCAAGCAGAAAAATACATTCTTTTCTCCTATTCCCCAGCTGAGATCGGTCCTCATTGGGAACAAAGTCTTGATTGACCATTTCTTTCCAGTTCATTCCTGGATAGAATCTCGTCTCTAACCAACTCAGGTTTAGATTTCACAGAAAAATCTACCTACAAACAATAAGCAATAGCCTCGACATCTGAGCTGCTTATTTCCTTTTTCATCTTGCAACTTATCATGAAACGATTGTTTTTTCAGCAAGTTCAAATCATGACAGTTCAAGAAATCTCCGCAGTTGTCTTTCTGTCTAAAGAAAACCTGTGTCCTATCAATCAAAATGCCCGCATCTTCTCAAGAGAAAGGTCCCCGGCAAGATTATAGCTGTGAAAATAGAAACTCATTCGAGATCTGTTTTTCTCATTGTCTGTTATTCACAAGGCTGAATACTCAGTAAAATGTCTCAAGAATTACCTTGTTATAGTTATCACTTCGCTGATAATTGGTAATATCTTCAGAACCCATTACCATAAACTATCACAAGGCTGATAATTGGTAATATCATCTTCACTTACCTTAAACATTGTCACAAGGCTGACAAAAGGTAATTTCCTTGAAATAGATATTCACATGCATTGTGAATCTATTTTCCCAATGAAACATATTGCTTGTTTCCCAACAAACAGGATTCTCCTTTCTTAGACAGATTGAGTCATCCTCACAATCATTCCCCCATTATATCATTCTTTGATATCTCCTAGGTAAATCTTTTTGCAATCATTTTGCATCATCCGCATTTTTGGTATCTTAGGTCTAAAATTTACGTATTCTGATATTTAAGTCTCTTCACACCTATCAAAACGAAGATCTTCATCTTTGATAACACGATTTTATATAGTATATTTGATTTAATTTTCATAAATAATGTTAGTATTTTTATTTAATTATTTCATTTTATTTCCCTATTACGCTGGTATTTTTATTGTTTCAGGTATTTTATTTTAAATAAACAAATTGAGCAAAGTGAAGAAATTAAGGAGATTATTTAATAAATTGTGCAAGAAATGAAGAAAAGGGGTGTGAAAAGCAAGTGATGGATCAAAGATGTATTAAAGCCTACAAACCAAGCCCAAACAAGCAAGGCCCAAACGAAGAAAAACCTAAAAACCACGTTCTAGGGTGAGACGCACGTCTCAACCCTCTTCCTAAAAGTGAGGCGCCCGCCTCGGTCTCTCTCCTTAGTGGGAGACGTCCGCCTCCAAAGCCAGGTCAGCCCTAGCAGTTGCGTGGGACGCCCGTCTCACGTGGAGGAAAAATAGGAGGAGTTTTCGGACGACCTAGGCAGTTGGAGCGAGAGATTTGAGGAGAAAATGCCACGAAATTTAAGGAAGAGTGGTTACTTCCTACCACTATAAAAGGACCTCTCCAGATCATAATTTGACACACCGATTCTCAGCTTTATTTTCCCAGTTTCAAAGTTTATTTTCCTGCATTTATTTTTTCATTGTAATTCAGAATTCAGAGTTATTTTTCCCGCATTGTTTACATTCCTGTTGAAGAACCGAGACGTTGTACGGGTTACTTCCAGTTTCCAGAATTCTTTCCAGCATTTTATTTAATTCAGGTTTTTTATTTATATTGCTTTTATTTATTTACTTAATCAATTGCATGATATATATTTGTTTTGCCATGAATTTATTTATAAATGTTAAATCCTTTAATTTGTTCATGTTTGTTTTTATAAATATGTCTGGCTAAATTATTTTAATATCGGTATGTAATGAGTTAATTTGAAAGATCCGGTACAAACTGGCTTGATTATATTTTATAAAATAAATACTTTTTCTGATTTAGTTATCTAATTTATTTTGTTAAAAAAGGTTTAGAAACCAACAGAGCGAAAGTTTGAGGTTAATAAACTGACTAAGATTAGAAACCAACAGAGCGACAGTTTGAGGTTTAGAATCAGATAGTAGATACTAGGTATTGTTTTTAAAAACCGATGATTTTAAAACCAATTAAAATTTATTTATTTTCAAAAGTAATTTTATAGCGAAAGCATACATTAGAGTTTAAAATTATAACCTACTTCAATAGAGCGACAGTTTGAGAATAGGTTTTAAATAAATACTTTTTTGAAAAAGAAATTATCATTTTTCGAAAATAAGCTGGAAAACGGATTCTTTAGGATTAACGAAATACATACCGATATTCGCTTTATTATTATTTTAATTAAAATTAAGTTTTATTGCCCAAAAATTCCCCAATTTATTTATTCGATAGCTATAGCTTTACAGTAAGTTTAGATTACGATAGATCGATTTATAGTCTCGTGGGTTCGATATCTTTTAAAACTACGCGATAGGGCGTATACTCGATTAATTTAGGCGATAAAGTCGCGATCAAGTTTTGGCGCCGTTGCGGGACTATTCAAGTTGATATCGTAATTTTATTACGAAGTATAGACTATAGCAACTATTTCTTTTCCTCTGTATGCCAAATACTCGCTCTCAAGGCGCCTTTGCATATACCTATTTACGACGTCGGCGTTATCTTAGATTAAGAAGACGAATTCAAGAGTATTTAGAACACAACAATCTTGATCAACCAACCTTCCGACGTTGAAGAACTCAAGAAGATGGTGATATAGCACCTCCTCCTCGTCCTCTTAAGGATTACTGTTCCTTCTCAGCGAGCCTCATAATAGTATTCTGCTCCTATTGCTCAAACGATTTCGAGCTAAAACCTTCGCTTCTTTCCGCTCGCAGAACCGTTTTGGAGCTCCTACCGCGACCCTAATCTTCATCTATCGGTGTTTGTGCGATGCAGACCTTGAAAGCGAATGGTGTAAACCCGAGGCGATACGATTGCGCCTATTTCCTTTTTCTCTCGAGACAGAGCTCGCGCATGGCTCCAATCTCTTCCTTCAACTCAATCACCACATGGGATGAGTTGAAGAAAGTATTCTTGGCTAGATATTTTCCCCAAGCAAAGCGCTATGCTCGAGCCAATATCAATGGTTTCGGACAAAGGACAATGAATCACTCTTTGAAGCTTGGGAGCGTTATAAAGACATGCTTAGACTTTGTCCTCATCATGGTTTAGAAGAATGGTTAATCATTCACACGTTTTACAATGGTCTCTTGTATAATCTGAGATTGACTATAGACGCTGCGGCGCATCGATGAATAAACCATATCTTTGAAGCAAAGCAACTTATCGAAAGCATGGCTCGAACCATTATCAATGGGGTATGGAGAGTTCTTGAGAAATCTCAAACTAAAGGTGCCATGGTTGAAGTGAATAGTCTGGATCAAGTCAACGCTAAAGTGGAAGCTCTCACTCAAAAGCTCGAGGAACTTACCACTGCTCCCGCAACTACTGTTGCCGCAATTACTCAAACTTGCGACTTATGTGGTATTCAATCACATCTTGCTCCAGAATGCCCACTTCTAACAGGAGTTCCAGTTGAACAAGCGAATTACGATGAATAATCCTTACAAGACACATATAATCACGGTGGAAGAATCATCCTAACTTTTCCTACAAGAATAACAACGCGTTATATGCACCTGGACAAGCTCCTGCTACACCACCTGGTTATCCTAAAGCTATTCCAAATCATCCTAACAATGGTCCTAATACAACAAATGCTCCTAGGAAGTCTAATTTGGAAATCATGATAGAGCACTTCATTGCTACTCAAAACCAAACCAATAGTGCTCAAGCCCAGACTAATAAGGAAGTTCAAAATCAGAATATACACATTAATGAGCAAATGAAGCAGTTTTCTAACAAGCTTGACGCTTTAGCTACACACAATAAAATGTTAGAAACACAAATCTCTCAAGTAGCTCAACAACAAGCGCTTCCTCTCCTGGTTCTTTTCTGGTCAACCTCAACCTAATCCCAAAGGACATGCAAATGCTGTTATCTTAAGAAGCGGGACAGAGTATGATGGACCTGTAGATCCCAGAAACAATAGCCCAGCTATGCAACAAAATTCTGTCAAACCATCTGAAACTAAAGATAAACCAGAAAAGGAAATTCAGAAAGATAATAATGAAGATACCACACAAAAGGACGAACCTTATATACCCCCACCACCTTATAAGCCTCCTATTCCATATCCTCAAAGGTTAGTTAAAACTAAGAATGTAGGACAATTCAAGAAATTTGTGGATCTTCAAGCAACAATGTTACAATTCCTTTTACAAGCTATAACTCAAATGCCCTCTTATGCTAAATTCCTTAAAGAGATTTTATCCAATAAGAAAAAGCTAGAGGATAATGAAACATCATGCTTCTTGAATGTAGTGCAATTATTCAAGACACAATGCCTCCTAAACTCAAAGATCCTGGAAGTTTCTCTATTCCATGTGTAATTGGCAAATTTGTCATAGACAAAGCTTTATGTGATCTAGGAGCCAGTATAAGTGTGATGCCGTTATCCATCTGCAAGAAACTTGATATGGGTGGTGAGACCAACCAAAATGTCCGTTCAACTAGCGAGATAGGTCGATTAAATATCCTGCGAGTACTTGAGAATATTCACATGCGTATTGGCCAATTCTATATACCAACCGATTTCATTATCATGGACATAAGGGAGGACGAAGTTACTCCAATCATTCTTGGAAGACCTTTCTTAGCCACAGCCGGTGCAATAATAGATGTGAAAAGAGGAAAACTTACTTTTGAAGTAGGCGAAGAGAAAATCGAATTTATCCTCTCTCAATTCCTGAAAGCACCTGCAATAGAAGATACTTGTTACTTCATGGATATCATCGATGAATGTAGAAAAGAAGTTTGAAAATACGGATAATCTGGATGAAAGTCCGGATAATAATATAAGTGAATGCTTAGCACCACGATCCACACAAAGTTTAAGGAAACCTTCCTAGAACTCAAAACACTTCGAAAATTTAAGGTACGAATTCCTAGATTCCAAACTCGAACGTCCAGTGATAGTCAACGCAAAACTTGGAGAATCTGAAACTGAAAAACTTTTACAAATTCTGAGGAAATATCCAACAGCCTTAGGGTATAATATCACTGATCTTAAAGGAATAAGTCCCTCTATCTGTATGCATCGCATTATGCTAGAAGAAGATTGTAAAACTTCAAGAGAACACCAGAGGAGACTAAACCCGATTTTGAGCGAGGTTGTGAAAAAGGAAGTAATGAAGTTGTTAGAAGCGAGAATCATATATCCTATATCTGATAGCAAATGGGTTAGCCCTGTGCATGTTGTACCTAAGAAGGGAGGTGTCACAGTAGTCGAAAATGAGAAAGGAGAAATCATAACTAAAAGAGTCGAATCTGGATGGAGAATGTGCATCGATTATCGAAAACTTAACAAAGCCACCAGAAAAGATCATTTCCCTTTACCATTTATTGATCGGATGTTGGAGCGTTTAGCTAGACACTCTCATTTCATTTCTTAGGCGGTTATTCGGGTTTCTTTCGATACCTATTCATCCCGATGACCAAGAGAAAACAACTTTCACATGCCCTTTGGAACCTTTGCTTATAGAAGAATGCCTTTTGGTTTATGCAATGCTCCCGCAACTTTTCGAGATGTATGATGGCAATATTCGCTGATTTTGGACAATATTATGGAAGTCTTCATGGACGATTTTTCCGTCTGGACAAAGCTTTGAAGAATGTTTAGAAAATTTAGAAAGGGTATTGGAACGTTGTGTGAAGGTTAATCTAGTGCTTAATTGGGAGAAATGCCATTTTATGGTACAAGAAGGAATTGTTTTAGGACACATTATATCCAAAAGAGGAATTGAAGTAGATTACGCTAAAATCGAAGTTATTGAGAACCTTCAACCTCCAAAACCGTTAGAAATCAAGCTTTTGGGACACGCGGTTTTATCGACGTTTCATTAAAGATTTCTCTAAAATAACTAAACCCCTAATCGAGCTATTAATGAAAGGCCGAGTTCATCTTGACGAAAAATGTTTAGAAGCGTTTCAAACACTTAAGAAAGCATTAATTTCTGCGCCTATCATGCAAACTCCAGATTGGAATGAACCGTTTGAAATAATGTGTGACGCAAGTGACTATGCCGTTGGAGCTGTTTTAGGACAGCGAAAGGATAAAAGACTTCACGTCATATATTATGCAAGCAGAACTCTGGACGAAGCGCAGATGAATTATGCTACAACCGAGAAAGAGTTCTTAGCAGTGATCTTCGCATTAGACAAGTTCCGTTCCTACTTAGTAGGATCCAAAATAATCATATACACTGATCATGCTGCTATTAGATATCTCCTAACCAAAAAGGACGCTAAACCTAGACTCCTGAGATGGATATTACTGCTGCAAGAATTTGATTTAGAAATCAAAGATAAGAAAGGAACTGAAAATGTAGTAGCGGATCATCTCTCTAGACTAGAAAATCTTAAACATGAACAAGTGCCGATTGATGATGAATTTCAGTATGATAAACTGATTGCCCACTTGGAAGACACAGAACCAGATAAACTCATGGAAACCACTTTAGCTATTTCCTCTGTGCCTTGGTATGCTGATTTTGTAAATTACCTTGCTGCAGGCGTTCTACCACCTGAACTTACCTACCAACAGAAGAAGAAATTCTTCCATGATCTTAAACAATATTACTGGGATGAACCTTTACTTTTCAAGAGAGGTCCCGATGGAATTTTCCGCCGATGTGTGCGGAAGAAGAGATTGAAAACATTATAACACGCCATTCGCACCTTACGGAGGACATGCTAGTACATCCAAAACATGTGCAAAGATCTTACAATCCGGTCTCTATTGGCCTAATTTATGGAAGGACGTACATGCCACCATCTTAAAATGCGACAGGTGTCAACGCACCGGCAATATATCTAGACGTGACGAAATGCCACAAAAAGGCATTTTAGAAGTCGAAATCTTTGATGTGTGGGGGATAGACTTCATGGGACCCTTTCCTTCTTCATCCGGTAATAAGTATATACTCGTGGCTGTAGATTATGTTTCCAAATGGATCGAAGCTATAGCTTCTCCAACAAATGACACCCGAGTGGTACTTAAGCTATTCAAGAACATAATCTTTCCTAGGTTCGTGTACCCGACTCGTTATAGCGACGGTGGATCTCATTTCATTTCCAAAATCTTTGAAAAATTATTAAGGAAATATGGAGTTCGACACCGCATAGCTACACCTTACCACCCTCAAACTAGCGGACAAGTTGAAGTTTCAAATCGCCAGATAAAACAAATCCTTGAAAAAACTGTCGCTACATCCAGAAAGGATTGGTCTTTTAAACTTCATGAAGCTTTATGGGCATATAGAACGCCTATAAAACTCCCATCGGACTACCTTTCAAGCTTATTTATGGTAAGTCATGCCATCTCCGGTTGAGTTAGAACACAAGGCTTATTGGGCCATCAAGAATCGAACTTAAGTTATCTTTGGAGAGAAGCGTATCACGGATATTAATGAATTGGAAGAACTTAGACAGGATGCGTAAAACGCTAGGATTTACAAAGAGCACAAAGAAATGGCACGATAAGCGTATATCTAGGAAGAATTTTAATATAGGTGATTGCGTATTACTTTTTAACTCACGATTAAAATTATTCCCTGGGAAATTACGATCTAGGTGGTCTGGACCTTTCGAAATTACTCGAGTTTATCCAAGTGGTGCAATAGAAATTAAGGGACCTTCGATTGAACCGTTTGTAGTAAACGGACAGCGTTTAAAACATTACCATCTCACCGAAATCGAGGGATATTCTCAAAAGATAAATCTAGACGAGCCACAAGCTCGATTAGACGACTAATCTCTAGTTTTATTTGTCGAGCTTGCGACATAAAACAAAGCGCTTTGTGGGAGACAACCCACCGTATTTATTTCTTTCTTCTTATTTTATTTTATTTCTTCATTCTATTCAAAAACAAACAAAAAATATCTATTTCTTTTATTTCTATTCTCTGTCTTATATTCTATTCTATATCTCTCTTCTTATCGGCATTTGGCCAATGCTGATATTCTTTTATTTTCTTTCTCCTCAGGATTCTTCTAGCTACTTCTTTCTCTTTCCACTATGTCTCGTGTTGATGATATGCCAGTAAGTTTCAGAGGAAGAAATCAGCGCACCAAATATGGAGTTTTATCTGAGCGTGAGATGTTTCCTACTACCTACTTTCATTATGGTGCTATGGATGCTCTTGGCATTCGTGATAGTGTGCTTTTTCTGCTGAATCAGATTGGGTGGGATAATTCACGCCTGATGACATGCTATGCCACTTATCGGAACCTCACTTTGGAATTCCTCAGTTCTTTAGCTTACTTTCCTACCAATGGGGTAGCTTTACGCCGTGGACTTATTATTTTCAGACTTTTTGGCTTCACCTTCAAGTTTACCCATAAGGAATTGGCTGATCTTCTTGGTTTTCCTAGTGGTTTAGGAGTTTATACTGAAACTCAGGAGGAGTATCTTGGGTTTAGAGATCTTGACTATTTTTGGGGATCTATTTCTGGAATCCTTAACCCTGAGCCCGAGGACCTTGTATCAGAGAATATCCATAACCCGGCCTTCAGGTATTTCCATAAGATTCTTGCCCATACCGTTTTTGGAAAACCCCAGAATGTCACTACTGTTTCTAAGGATGAGCTTTTTATCATGTTTTGTGCTTCGCAGAACCGTCCGGTTAATGCGATCCCTTATCTGCTCCGTACCTTTGTGAATCTCATTGATACTGATCATGCACCCATTCGGATGGGAGGTCTCGTTACTATGATTACGAATGTTGTAGGACTTCGACGACCTTTTAAGCATCTGAATGCTTTTGCTGGTGTTACTTCCATGACCATCGAGTTCTGTTTCAACACTGGTATGATTGGTGATCTTGGCCCGACTCAGTTTACCTTGTTGATTAATGGTCAAGTTATGCAGTTGTTTACCTTGCCTAACCCTGCTACTAGTGTGCATAACAAAGCCAATTGGCTTTATGGTTTTGATCAGCATCCTTCTCCGCCAAGCTCTCCTGAGATTCCACCGGGCTTTGATGTTTTAGAGGACGCTCTCAGGAAGCTCCTTCTGCTCAACCCACTTCCACAGATCCCTCTGTGTTGCTCCTGACACTGTTATGCATGAGGCTCCTCCTTTTGATTATGCGACTGTTATCCACGCTCTTCAGGTGGAACATCAGGCTTTGAGGGACGAGTTCACTACTCTGCGAGCTGACTTCTTTGGTTTTATGGATATAGTTTCTGCGCAGTTTCAAGAAGTCTTCTCCTATCTTCATTCTCCCTCTGCTCCTAAGGCAGGACCATCTAGTGGCTAGAGTTCTTTAGTAGTTAATTTAGTTTATTTAGTTTAGTTTAGTTTAATTCCATTAGGATTTGCAATGCTTTCGTTTTGTTATTTTTATTATGTTTCTTTTTCAAAATACTTGATTCTTTAAATTGTAAGCAACTTTGATTTCCATTCTAATGCAATCCATGTTATCTTTTATTATAATGTTGCACATTATATTATTATTATTCTTAAGTTGCATTATTATTGTTGCTACGAATTTAACCGCCCACTTTTCATTTCGATTCTCCTTTGTTATTAACGCACTGAGGACATTGCTCCTTTTAAGTATAGGGGAGTCGGATCATTTCCTTGCTCATTTATATTGCCTTTGCTCTCTTTGTAGTATTTCCCTTTTATTTTATTTTCTTATATCGCAAATTTCAATTCAATAAAATACATGTTTATGTTAATTTTAATCTTATATGCAAAATTTAGTGTTTATTCGAATTCTTCCTATTTCTTGAGCCATAACGAAAAATTTAAAACACATTTATAAACATATTCAACTAGTATTAAGGTTGCTTAATCTAAATAAGGATTCAAGTACGACTTAGCAAAATTGTTATCGTCCTAACACTTTAAAACCCCCGATATGCTAGATCGATTTAAGTACTTATTATACCAAGAACCTTTAAAACTTAGTTTTAGATTAGCCCCCAGTAGTTTATTAAGCAGTCGGCACCGCCATAGACACAAACTACGTGGAGAACCGATGAATATAAGTGTTTGATCAAATATCTTTAAGAAAATTGCTTTTATTTAGGATGCACTTACTAAGTTAGATGGTCCTTACCAGATCATTTAATCCAAAAAGTTGCTGAAAATATGAATCTTATGCAAAAATTAATCCATTAAAAAAATTGGTTCAGTGGTCCCTGGTGCTGAACTTGGTAGGGCGAATTACGGTTCGATCCCCCGCAATTTTTAATTGGAAAAAGGAGTACCAAATATTTTATTACCAGAACTCCTAGCTGGCTTATTAAGATCAAATTCACTAACCGGTTGCTCCACTATGTGCGTGTACGGTAATGGGCTTAATGTGATTGCACTAGAATGAAAACGGGTGAAATAAAACATAGTATTAGGTTGAAGCTATAATGACATGACTTGAATTGATCTGCATAGATGGGGTTGTCTAGTGTTCCTACGATAACTTTGGTGTTTAAGTTTGACTTAGATTCTCTAACAATATCAACCTGCAACCTGATACGAATTGATGTATGTTCTTATATCTGTGCTTAACTATGCTTCATTGATTTCATTTTTTACTTATTTGCTTGAGGACAAGCAATGGTTCAAGTATAGGGGAGTTTGATAACACGATTTTATATAGTATATTTGATTTAATTTTCATAAATAATGTTAGTATTTTTATTTAATTATTTCATTTTATTTCCCCTATTACGCTGGTATTTTTATTGTTTCAGGTATTTTATTTTAAATAAACAAATTGAGCAAAGTGAAGAAATTAAGGAGATTATTTAATAAATTGTGCAAGAAATGAAGAAAAGGGGTGTGAAAAGCAAGTGATGGATCAAAGATGTATTAAAGCCTACAAACCAAGCCCAAACAAGCAAGGCCCAAACGAAGAAAAACCTAAAAACCACGTTCTAGGGTGAGACGCACGTCTCAACCCTCTTCCTAAAAGTGAGGCGCCCGCCTCGGTCTCTCTCCTTAGTGGGAGACGTCCGCCTCCAAAGCCAGGTCAGCCCTAGCAGTTGCGTGGGACGCCCGTCTCACGTGGAGGAAAAATAGGAGGAGTTTTCGGACGACCTAGGCAGTTGGAGCGAGAGATTTGAGGAGAAAATGCCACGAAATTTAAGGAAGAGTGGTTACTTCCTACCACTATAAAAGGACCTCTCCAGATCATAATTTGACACACCGATTCTCAGCTTTATTTTCCCAGTTTCAAAGTTTATTTTCCTGCATTTATTTTTTCATTGTAATTCAGAATTCAGAGTTATTTTTCCCGCATTGTTTACATTCCTGTTGAAGAACCGAGACGTTGTACGGGTTACTTCCAGTTTCCAGAATTCTTTCCAGCATTTTATTTAATTCAGGTTTTTTATTTATATTGCTTTTATTTATTTACTTAATCAATTGCATGATATATATTTGTTTTGCCATGAATTTATTTATAAATGTTAAATCCTTTAATTTGTTCATGTTTGTTTTTATAAATATGTCTGGCTAAATTATTTTAATATCGGTATGTAATGAGTTAATTTGAAAGATCCGGTACAAACTGGCTTGATTATATTTTATAAAATAAATACTTTTTCTGATTTAGTTATCTAATTTATTTTGTTAAAAAGGTTTAGAAACCAAGAGCGAAAGTTTGAGGTTAATAAACCGACTAAGATTAGAAACCAACAGAGCGAGTTTGAGGTTTAGAATCGGATAGTAGATACTAGGTATTGTTTTTAAAAACCGCAGATTTTAAAACCAATTAAAATTTATTTATTTTCAAAAAGTAATTTTAAAATCAGTGGGATAGCGAAAGCATACATTAGAGTTTAAAATTATAACCTACTTCAATAGAGCGACAGTTTGAGAATAGGTTTTTAAATAAATACTTTTTGCTGAAAAAGAAATTATTATCATTTTCTGAAAATAAGCCAGTGGAAAACCGGATTCTTTAGGATTAACGAAATACATACCGATATTCGCCTTATTATTATTTTAATTAAAATTAAGTTTTATTGCCCAAAAATTCCCCAATTTATTTATTCGATAGCTATAGCTTTACACAGTAAGTTTAGATTACGATAGATCGATTTATAGTCTCTGTGGGTTCGATATCTTTTAAAACTACGCGATAGGGCTGTATACTTGCAGTCTCCCGATTAATTTAGACGATAAAGTCGCGATCAATCTTCATATCTCAGGGTAAAGAAACTTAAATAGGGGCATCTGTCATACCCCAATTTTTGACCTAATATACCACCTTATATTTGCATCATTGCATCACTAACCGTTCAGAACAGAATTAATCGGGTGTGACTTCTACAGGTCAAAATTAGGGTTTCACAAATTTTTCATCTGATTCAAGAGATAATCAATTAGGGTTTGAGTTCCACTCACCTTAATTGATCTATCTTAATCAATAATCAACCTTTGATCTTCAGATATCCAATTTTTTCTCATGATCTATCGAGGATCGACCAATTAGGGTTTTTATCGAGGATAGGCAATTACTGATTTTCTGATCAATGAATGAATTTTTTGCCTGGAGATTGATCTTCATATCCTCAATACAACATCTTGACCTAATTTCTGGATTCAAAACATCACAGAAGTTCACAAAATTCATCAGTCAATTTCTGGATCATCTGATGAAATTTCATTTGCACGGAAAAGTCAAACTTTGACTTTTGGTCAACTTTTTCAAGGCAAAACTTTTTCCATCATCAAAATACTTCAAATGATCCATCATGATCATAAAAAATCAAGAAATTTGGAAAAGTCAACAAAAAGTCAAAAATTTCAACACTTAGAAAAAATTTCAAGTGTTAAAATTTCACATTTTTCCCAAACTTCATGGCATTTTTTCACATAGTTCCATTTGGAATTAGAAAAAACTCAAAACATGAAAGTTGTAGCCCTTGAAACAAGATTTCCAAAATGTCAAAGAACTTGCAAATCCATGGTGTCTAGCTATACTTTTGATTTTGAAACATAGAGCTCCAAAATCCATGATTTTCAAGTACAACTTTCAAAATTACAAGTCATTTTTGATTTTCTTTCTTTCTAGAAGCCTTGCCACCTAGCCAAGATAGATAGAACTGATAAAAATCAGATGGGAAGTAATTATGATGGGTGTTAAGGACCAAATTGCACTAATTTTCATACATTTTTAATGGTCCTTTTAACCAAGTTTTATTTAATTTTTATCCTTTTATTCACACAATTCACAAATATGCAATTATCATTGTTTTTATTTTAGTAGAATAGATATTTCACCTTAATTGTTAGTTTTGTAGCATTTTTAGAGAAAAAGAATTACTTGGATTCAATTGGAGTTGGAAGAAGCAACCAAGTCAAAGAAAGATCAAGATAAGACAAAAAGAGGCAAGGAAAAGTCAAAGGAGCATGAAGCAGCTCAGTTCGCGCTGCGTCCTTCTGTGGCGCCGCGAACCTCATTTGCCTTAGTTCGCGCCGCGTCCTTGGTTGGCGCCGCGAACTGTGCGTGGTCAGCAATTCTGTTTTGAGATGATTAGAAGTATCTTTGGGTCAGCCGTCTTGGGGTGGCGTGAAGATTTACTTTTAGTTACTTTTTGGGCCAAGAGAAAGGAGTGGTTGCATGTAAAAGGTCATATCATGTGCAATGATGAGGAGAAAAAAAAGCAAAATCAAGGAGAGAGAAAAGAAAGAAAAAAAATATAGTTTTGCTATTTGTTGATTCATAATACACAAGCAAATTTTTATCAAAATATAGAGAGATATAGAACTTTTGGGAAGAACACTCAAGTTTCTTTGATGTCAACAATGGTGATGAGGAGCTAATTTCCAATTTTGTCAAGATTAAGGTAGTAACTATTCCAAATCCATTATGTAATTCTTGTAAATCTTTGTATGTGAACAATTTGAGGTTGAATGTAGAGGAAATCTTGTGTGGTTTATTGAATATGTCAAATTAAATTATTGTTGAAAAAGATAGTTTAATTTATGTTCTTCAAGCATTTTCTCAAGTAAGAATTGGATTGTAGAAATAGATTTATTTCTTGCTTTTCTTTTATATCAAATACTAAGGATTGTTAGATTAATATTTTGGATGAAGAAATTATCTAATGGATTAATTTAATGAATATCACAATATCATTTAGACATAAATGTTATTGAGAGGATATTAGATTATGTTCAAACAAATTGAGTTCACATACTAGTTATAAGACAATATATGGAAATGGAATAGTGAAACCAAATCTTGACAAATTCTTTTTAATTGATAAAAACTATATTTTTAGTATTTTCATTTCATGTCACAAGTGAATGATAAATTTCCAAACATAAACAAACCATTTTCAATTTGTAAACTTAAAGCAATTTTAACTATAGAACGGCGGTAATATCACCCAATCTCTGTGGATACGATATAAAAATATTTGCCGGAAATATACTTTTCAACAAATTGGCGCCGTTGCCGGGGATTGGCGTTTGATATTACAAGCATTGCAATAGTTCATTGTTTTAAGTTTTGTTACTTTATTAATATCTCTTGTGTTTCACTTGGTTTGCTAGTTTTGTAGAATTTTTGTGTATGCGGGAAAAAGCCACCGAAGAACAATTTCCCTTCAATTCCGAAATTGAAAGGACGATCCGGAAGCTCAATAGCAAAACACGAAGAAGACAAAAATTGGCCAAAGAGAGGAGACTAAGAGAAGAAGCATCTATTTCTTCAACAATTCAAATTGAGGAAGTAGGTGCCAACACTTTCGAAGGGAACATGGCGGGTGAAGTTCGTACCGAAATGTCCGCAAATAGTCCAAGACGCACCGCTCAATTTGCTCGTAATGCTCAAGGTGGAAGGAACTCGGAGATGAAGACCGGAATCCTTCAACTACTTTATGCAAGTCCGTTCACCGGAATGGACCATGAAGACCCTTTCACGCATCTCACCAAATTTTATGAGATTGCGGGTGCAACGGGGGTAGATGAAGCGGGTGAGGAGGCACTATTCAAGAGATTGTTTCCACATTCCTTAATTGGAAAAGCTAAAGAGTGGTATCTCGATCAATTACCAAGAGTGATGACGAATTGGAATTTATTAGAAGAAAAGTTCTTAGAAAGGTATTTTCCACAATCCCGATTCATGGAAGCCAAAATGGCAATTGCGGTATTCACTCAAGGAAGCAACGAGTCTCTAAATGAGGCTTGGGAAAGATTCAAGTCTATGTTACGAAAATGCAAAGGTCATGGTTTTGATGAACTCACTCAAATCCATATATTCCGGAATGGACTCCAACCGGTGCACAAAACACTTTTAGATGCTACCGCGGGTGGTTCTTTGATGTCTAAAAGTGCGGAAGATGCTATAGTGATTATTGATCGAATGGCACTTAATGATCTTCAAAGTCAACATGATCGGAACCCTTCACAAAGGAGACCGGGTGTTCTTGAATTAAACACCAATGATGCAATTCTCGCTCAAAACAAGCTACTTTCACAACAAGTGGAGTTACTTACTCAACAAATGTCCAAACTTCCACAACAAATGAAAGAAATGCAAGGAGCTCAAATCAAGCATCAAGTGGCATGTTGTGAACTTTGTCAAGGTGATCATCCTACCGGCTATTGTCCACCTCCCGAAGGCGAAGAAGTGAATTATGTGAACAATCAAAATCAAGGCTACCAAAGGCAACCTCCACATCACAACAACTCTTATCAAAGAAATAACCAAGGCTACCAACCATCAAGATTCAACAATCAACATTATCAACATCAAAGCCCATACCAAAGCACAAATGCTCAAGGCCAACAATCTCAAGGCGGAAGCTCAAAATTGGAAGAAACACTCAACCAATTTATGCAAGTTTCTATGGAGAATCAAAAGAGAAATGTGGCTGCCATAAAGAATTTAGAGAATCAAGTGGGGCATCTTGCTAAGCAATTAGCCGAGCAACAAACGGGACCATCCTTTTCCGCCAATACTCACACCAACCCGAAGGAGCATTGCAAGGCAATTGTTACTAGAAGCGGTAAAGGGGTGAGCAACGGAATAAGTGATGAAATTGTAGTTGAAGATGATAATGAAGTGATGATTGAGAATAAGGATGATGAAGAGGTAGTAGGTGAAAAAGAGGAGTTAGAAAAAAAGGAGGATGACTTGGATGAAAAAGAAAAAGAAGATGAGAAAAAAAATGAGAAAAAGGAGAAAAATACAAGGAGAAATAAGAGAGGAGATAAAGGAGTGAGCAAAATTCCTCTCCAACACCTACCATATCCACATGCACCATCAAAGAAGGAAAATGCAAGGCATTATGCTAGGTTTATGGATATATTTAAGCAACTTCAAATAAATATTCCATTTGCCGAAGCATTAGAGCAAATGCCAAAATATGCCAAGTTCATGAAGGACATCCTCACCAAGAAAAAGAGATATGAGGATAATGAAACAATTTTGCTTGATGCCCGTTGTAGTGCCATAATCCAAAGAACTCTCCCAAGAAAGGAAGCCGATCCGGGACGAGTTATCCTACCGGTAACTATTGGGGATACCTACATCGGAAATGGTCTAATTGATTTGGGGTCTAGCATAAATTTGATTCCTTTATCCATTATTAAGAGATTGGGGAACATCGAGATGAACGCTACTAGGATGACTTTGCAACTAGTCGATAAATCTACCACTTCACCATATGGGGTTGCTCAAGACATGTTAGTGAAAGTAGACAAATTCTTGTTTCCGGTTGATTTCGTGGTAGTTGATATGGAAGAAGATAGAGATGTTCCATTGATTCTTGGTCGACCTTTCATGAAAACAGCCCGTATGATGATTGATATTGATGATGGGCTTATGAAAGTACGGGTGCAAGATGAAGAGGTGACTTTTAATCTTTTTGAAGCCATGAAGCATCCCAAAGACAAGCATGACATTTTCCACATCGATGTTATCGAAGAAGAAGTAATGGGAATTGTAAATCAAGTGCATATTTCTAGTCCATTAGAAAGATCTCTCATTGGAGTTCATACCATTTCATCCGAAAATGAAGACAAAGAGATTGAGGAAATCTTGGGTGAATTGGAAGCTTGTAAAGAAATCGATCATAAGGAGGAGAAAATGGAAGACTTGAATGAGAACAATGAAGTTGAAGAGGTGAAGTTAGAATTAAAGATGCTGCCCGCACATTTAAAGTATGTTTTTCTTGGTGATAATGCCACAAAACCGGTAATTATTAGCAACACTTTATCACCGAAGGAGGAACACAAGTTAATTCAAGTCCTAAAGAAGAATGAAGGAGCATTAGGTTGGGTGTTGTCCGATTTAAAGGGAATTAGTCCAGCCTACTGCATGCACAAGATAATGATGGAAGATGATTTCAAACCCGTTGCACAGCCCCAAAGACGTTTGAATCCATCAATGAAGGAAGTCGTGCGAAAAGAGGTAGTGAAGTTGTTAGAGGCCGGGATGATTTATCCTATTTCCGATAGTGAATGGGTGAGTCCGGTACAAGTGGTTCCGAAAAAAGGTGGTATGACGGTCATCCGTAATGATAAGAATGAATTAATTCCAACAAGAACGGTGACCGGGTGGAGGATGTGTATCGACTATCGGAGGTTGAATCAAGCAACAAGAAAAGATCATTTCCCGCTACCTTTCATGGATCAAATGTTGGAAAGATTAGCCGGTAAAAATTTCTATTGTTTCTTGGATGGCTATTCGGGATACAATCAAATTTCGGTGAATCCGGCGGATCATGAAAAAACAGCCTTTACTTGTCCTTTTGGTATTTTTGCTTATCGAAGGATGCCATTCGGGTTATGTAACGCTCCAGCAACATTTCAACGGTGTATGCAAGCGATTTTCGCCGACTTGATTGAAGAATGCATCGAAGTGTTTATGGATGATTTTTCCGTGTATGGTGCATCCTTTGATCTATGTTTGAAAAATCTGGATGTGGTGTTGGAGAGATGTGTTGAGACAAATCTTGTGCTCAATTGGGAGAAGTGTAATTTCATGGTTACCGAAGGTGTAGTCCTTGGTCATAAAATTTCCTCAAAGGGGCTTGAAGTGGATAAAGCTAAAGTTGAAGTGATCGAAAAGCTGCCCCCACCAATCAACATCAAAGGAGTGAGAAGCTTTCTTGGCCACGCGGGATTTTATAGAAGGTTCATCAAGGATTTTTCAAAGATAGCTAAACCTTTGAGTAACTTACTCAACAAAGGTACGCAATTTAATTTTGATGAGTCGTGTCTAAAAGCTTTTCTTGAGTTAAAAGAAAAGTTGATCACCACACCCGTAATCGTTGCACCTGATTGGAAACTAGACTTTGAACTTATGTGTGATGCAAGCGATTATGCGGTTGGTGCTGTTTTGGGTCAAAGAAAAGCAAAGGTTTTTCATGCTATACATTATGCTAGTAAGGTCTTAAATGAGGCACAAATTAATTATGCAACTACCGAAAAGGAATTACTAGCTATAGTGTATGCATTGGAAAAATTTAGAGCTTATTTGATCGGTTCAAGAGTTGTAATTTACATTGACCATTCGACTATCATGTATTTGTTAACCAAACCGGATTCCAAACAAAGATTAATCCGTTGGATTCTATTGTTACAAGAATTTGATTTGGAAATCCGGGATAAAAAAGGTTCCGAAAATTTGGTAGCGGATCACTTGTCCCGATTGGTCAATGTAGAAGTTACAAAGAAAGAAACGGAAGTGAGGGAAGAATTCCCGGATGAGAAACTTTATGCGATACAAGTGAGGCCTTGGTTTGCTGATTTTGCTAATTTTAAAGCAACCGGTTAATACCTCCTCACTAGTAACCAAAAGAAAAAATTCTTGTCAGATGTCAAGCAATATGTTTGGGAT
Source organism: Vicia sativa (assembly GCA_021764765.1). Classification (NCBI taxonomy): domain Eukaryota; kingdom Viridiplantae; phylum Streptophyta; class Magnoliopsida; order Fabales; family Fabaceae; genus Vicia; species Vicia sativa. Next base: position 258,899,294 of record CM038794.1, on the reverse strand, counting down.
GATCCATACTTATTTAAAGTAGGTGTGGACAGCATATTGAGGCGGTGTGTAACAACCGAAGAGTCCAAAGACATTCTTTGGCATTGTCACAACTCTCCATACGGAGGACACTATAGCGGGTTGCGGACAGCCACTAAAATCCTACAATCGGGATTTTATTGGCCGTCGCTCTTCAAAGATGCTCATGAGCATTCAAAAAGTTGTGACCAATGTCAAAGAAATGGTGGAATAGGTAAACGAGATGAAATGCCCCTAACCAATATGTTAGAAGTTGAGGTCTTTGATTGTTGGGGCATTGATTTCGTTGGTCTGCTTCCATCTTTCTAATGAATATATTCGTTGCGGTTGACTATGTATCAAAATGGGTGGAAGCGATTGCTTCACCCAAGGCTGATTCCAAAACGGTGATAAATTTTTTAAAGAAAAACATCTTTTCACGTTTTGGTATGCCAAGGGTGTTGGTAAGTGATGGTGGCTCGCATTTTGCAATGCACGTTAGAAAAAGTTTTAGAACATTATGGTGTCAAGCATAAAGTCACCACCCTTACCATCCCCAGCAAATGGTCAAACCGAGGTATCTAACAGAGAAATCAAAAGGATTCTTGAGAAAACAGTTTCAAGTTCAAGAAAAGAGTGGTCCACAAAGTTGGATGAAGCATTATGGGCATACAGGATGCATACAAAGCTCCCATCGGATTGACTCCATTTCAAATGGTCTACGGTAAGACTTGTCACCTCCCGGTGGAATTGGAACATAGAGCACTTTGGGCTCTCAAATTCCTAAATTTCGACCATAATCTAGCCGGAGAAAAGCGCAAAGATCAACTTCATGAAGTTGAAGAGTTAAGGAATAATGCTTATCATTCAAACAAACTCTACAAAGAAAAAATAAAAGCATATCATGATGGTAGGATCAAGTTGAAGGAATTCCAAGTGGGGCAAATGGTACTTTTATTCAACTCAAGACTTAAGCTTTTTCCGGGTAAATTGAAGTCAAAATGGTCGGGACCGTTTGTGATAAAAGAAGTAAGAAGTTATGGAGCCATTGTGGTGGAGGATCCTAAAACAAAAGCAAGCTGGACGGTAAATGGGCAGCGACTGAAAATTTACCAAGGTGGTGATTTCAACCGGCAAGTGTGCGTCATTTCGCTCGTTGAGCCATGAAGCACCAATGAACCGTCGAGCTCGAACGACGATAAACAAAGCGCTTGTTGGGAGGCAACCCAACGTAGTAAGTAATTCTTTTATTTTTAGAGTAATTTTTAGCTTTCTAGGAGCAATACCCCTTCTGCTCAAGTTTGGTGGAAAACTGAAAATCTGCAGCATCTAATTTTTCAAAAATCTGTCTCAGTTGGCGCCGCGTGAGATGTTCGCGCCGCGTCCTTTGCAGAAAACTAGGTGCGCGGCGCGTACCTACGTTTGCGTCGCAATGTGAAACTTTTATTTTCGTTTCTCATTCGATCTGCGCGTGAGGTGTTCGCGCCGCGAACTGGTTGGACAACAACTTTCCAGAATCAATTTTTCAATCGATGCATAGGCCTTTGCCATGTTCGATTTCCTATTTTCTTTATTTTGCTTACTTTTAGTTAGTTTTTTAAAACCCTTTTCCTCTTCTCCCACACTCAAAATCAATTACATTCCTTCTTAATTCAAGCAAACCCTACTCCTCCTCTCTAATTTCCTAACCCAAATCTCAATCAAGATACCAAGGTATGAAATCTGAAATCTTCTCTCCCTCTTTGAATTTAAATTCTGAAATTTGCATTGTTAGGGTTAGGGATTTCAAATTGCATGTGTTAGGAAATTAGTGTTGGAAATTGTTAGAATGATTAAGGAGTAGCATTAGGGAATCTTGTGTCAATACTGATTGTTAGAAGGATGCTTGAATGAGTGATTTGGCTACTTGTAAGCTTCTTTGGTTTTTCGGTTTCGCCGGGGCCGTGAAGGTCGCCGAACCCAGCAATTCCAGCAAAGCAAATTGCTCTGTGGTACTGATATTTTGTGTGTTGTGTTGGCTTGGTATGGTTGTTGCAGATGTCTAAGCGAAATCCACGATTCGGACCTTTACGAGGCGCGGACGGTTCTCAAACGATGAATGTGAAGAGATATGAGGCCCTTGTGCGAAGAACAATCCAGGCCGAGCGACTTGTGAACTTCGCTCCTAATGGGAAATACAGCAAAATCGTGCAGCTTATCGAGGATAGGAAGTGGCATAAGTTGTGCGAACCGGAGAGGGAGATTAACTATGATATCGTGCGTGAGTTTTACGCTAATGCCATTCAAGTGGAGGAAGGTATAGCGTATCACTACAAAACGCAAGTGAGAGGCAAGGTCATCATCTTTAATAGAGATGCGTTGAACAACTTTCTGGGGAACCCTCTCACCTTGCGAGAAGGAGAGCGATGCCAATATCGCGAAAAAATGGCGACTCAAGAGTGGGATTTTAATGAGGTTAATGAGCAGTTGTGCCTTCAAGGAAGGAGCTATCTCCTTAATGATCAAGGGCTGCCCAAGCATTGGAAGCGAGAGGACCTCACCTTGGAAGCTCGAGCCGTCTTGGTTCTCCTTTTGAATAACATCCGACCACGTAGCCATACCACCACTATTCCACTGGATGTGGGCTGCCTGCTCTCTTATATTTTGTCTGGAAAATCTGTGGATGTAGCTTCCATCATTGCGGGAGAAATGCGGAAAGTCGCCACAAGTGGGACGAAGCATGGTGGAAAGGCCGGAGTTCTCATTTACCCGGGCCTAACTATGGGACTTTGCAAGAAAGCAAATGTGCTCCTCCCTAATGAAGTCCATTACACCATAACAAGCACTATTAATGATTATTTTGTGAAGAGGTTTTGTCAGGCACCGTTGGATAAAGTCAAGGAGCGGTACTTCATCTTCCCGACCTAAACCTCGTCGTGCCCCCGCTTTTGATCAGATGGCTTTTGCTAGCTATTGTTGTGAAAACTTTGAGGCTTCGAGGAGATCTCAAGCCTTCCTTTTTGATGCCATGCAACAACAATTTCAAAATACTTTTTTGGCACCCGAGGATCGCACTTTCCCCACTTAGGCTGAGTATGTGTCTTATGCTAATTGGCCTGAGGGCAGGCCAAGTTTTATGGGGGGTGCTGGCAGCAGTGGACAGACCAGTGGTGCACAAGTGGATGAAGAGATGGAGGAAGCCATTGGTCCAGTGGGTGGTGGTGACGATGAGGAAAGTTAAAAGACTAGTGGTAGAAGTAGATTTATTTTAGTTTTCAGTCTTTTTTATTTATTTTGTTGTTAATTGTACTTTTGGTGGCTCTAGTTCACCGTTTAGTTTTTTTTTATGATGTACTTTTGGTGGCTCTAGTTCACCGTTTAAACTTTTCTCGTTAATTGCATAATTGTTTAATTGTGTGTTTTAAAAAGTTATTAGTTGAATTTATGGACTTTGGGACACCCCACTTTTTCAAAAAGTTTGTTTAATTGTTTGTTCAGTAAGCTAAGCTTGAAGTAACAAAGTAAAGGTTTCAAGAGAGGAATGCAAGACACTTTGGATGGTGATGATAAGATTGGTACTCGGCAATTCAAGGTACACTTTTACCGATTTCTAGAATTAACATGAATAGGTGATGGTTTGTGCAAATTACATATCATGAATTCCTTGAGATACATGTCCATGTTGAATCAAAGTAGAACTTAACCAATTGTGAGGTAACTTTCCATTGTACACTAAATGCGGGATACCGAATCTTATTTCAACTCATTCTTATCATGCCAAATCATGCATTAGTCCATTTTTATGAAAAGTGTGAAAGTGATAGAGGCATTGTTTGCTATTGAGAAAAACCACTTGGCCAAAAAGTTTGAATCAACTAACCTTGTGAGGAGTGATCCTTAGCCTACCCCTTTGAGCTTGTTCTAGGATTCATTCAATTGAAAATTGCAAATATCATGTGAATGAATGAATCTTAGAAATTTGTTTTTGTCTCATTCTAAACCTCAACCAATTTGGTTGCAAAATTGTTTTTCCTAAAGGGAGCATTATTTGTATTAATAATTGTGTTGAAAACTAAAGTTGGGGAGAGAACAAGAGTTGATCAAAAAGAAAAGAAAATAATTGATCCTTATTGAAATAAGAACAAGTGGATATTGTTGGAAACCATGGAGTGAACGAATTGAAAAATCTCAAGAAACGAGCTCCCGGTTGTGTGTTATTGTAAAACAAGAAAAGAAAAATGGGACCAAAAAGAAAGTGTTATTGAATTAAATTGGTAGAAATGCTCCCTTAGGATAAGTATTTTTGTTTGATTTCCCTCGATATTATCCTTTCTTTGTAACCCAAACCACATTACAACCCATGAAAGACCTCTTGATTCTCACTTTTCAAATGATTTGGTATTCGTTTTGATGGCCGCATGATTCGAATCGTTATTGATTTAATTGTTCGGATGAGTGAAAGAACATCTTGTGTTTAATTATTATAAATTCTGTGTAGGTTTGATTCAATTTTGACATGTATCGCTTTGAATTCCTTGGTATGTACTTTGCACCTAACCATTATGTTGTTCACGTTTTGTTCTAGTATTGAGGTAAGTGAATCATGGAAGCTGTATACCTTTGAACCAACCAAGTGTCTTTAATTAATTCTCATCCTTTCCTTGTTTCATATTACTTTGGATAAACTTGGTGAAAAACTTTTGTTTAGGGACAAACAAAATGGTAAGTTGGGGAGAGTTGTTAAGGACCAAATTGCACTAATTTTCATACATTTGTAATGGTCCTTTTAACCAAGTTTTATTTAATTTTTATCCTTTTATTCACACAATTCACAAATATGCAATTATCATTGTTTTTATTTTAGTAGAATAGATATTTCACCTTAATTGTTAGTTTTGTAGCATTTTTAGAGAAAAATTACTTGGATTCAATTGGAGTTGGAAGAAGCAACCAAGTCAAAGAAAGATCAAGATAAGACAAAAAGAGGCAAGGAAAAGTCAAAGGAGCATGAAGCAGCTCAGTTCGCGCTGCGTCCTTCTGTGGCGCCGCGAACCTCATTTGCCTTAGTTCGCGCCGCGTCCTTGGTTGGCGCCGCGAACTGTGCGTGGTCAGCAATTCTGTTTTGAGATGATTAGAAGTATCTTTGGGTCAGCCGTCTTGGGGTGGCGTGAAGATTTACTTTTAGTTACTTTTTGGGCCAAGAGAAAGGAGTGGTTGCATGTAAAAGGTCATATCATGTGCAATGATGAGGAGAAAAAAAAGCAAAATCAAGGAGAGAGAAAAGAAAGAAAAAAAATATAGTTTTGCTATTTGTTGATTCATAATACACAAGCAAATTTTTATCAAAATATAGAGAGATATAGAACTTTTGGGAAGAACACTCAAGTTTCTTTGATGTCAACAATGGTGATGAGGAGCTAATTTCCAATTTTGTCAAGATTAAGGTAGTAACTATTCCAAATCCATTATGTAATTCTTGTAAATCTTTGTATGTGAACAATTTGAGGTTGAATGTAGAGGAAATCTTGTGTGGTTTATTGAATATGTCAAATTAAATTATTGTTGAAAAAGATAGTTTAATTTATGTTCTTCAAGCATTTTCTCAAGTAAGAATTGGATTGTAGAAATAGATTTATTTCTTGCTTTTCTTTTATATCAAATACTAAGGATTGTTAGATTAATATTTTGGATGAAGAAATTATCTAAAGGATTAATTTAATGAATATCACAATATCATTTAGACATAAATGTTATTGAGAGGATATTAGATTATGTTCAAACAAATTGAGTTCACATACTAGTTATAAGACAATATATGGAAATGGAATAGTGAAACCAAATCTTGACAAATTCTTTTTAATTGATAAAAACTATATTTTTAGTATTTTCATTTCATGTCACAAGTGAATGATAAATTTCCAAACATAAACAAACCATTTTCAATTTGTAAACTTAAAGCAATTTTAACTATAGAACGGCGGTAATATCACCCAATCTCTGTGGATACGATATAAAAATATTTGCCGGAAATATACTTTTCAACAATGGGATAAGATCAAGTTAGATTTAACCATGGTTAAAAGGAAGCTTCCTTTTGCATTTATGGCAAAAATGACTTTCTTGCCCTCTAAGGCAAGTTGTCCAAATCCAAGCCAATCTCTTTTGCTTACCATTCAGAACTTTTGACCTATAAATAGAGGTCATGTTTGCCATTTGAAACTACACCAAAGCTATGCCAAAACAAGCTTTCTCATTTCTTTCTTAAAATTCAAGTAACATAACTCAAATTGAGAAATTCTTGCATTTTTCAAAACTTGTGAAAAAAACATGAGAGATTTGGTGTCTAACATGTCATAAACATCATTTAGAACTGGTTTGAAACTTAAAATCAATCTAAAAACAACTAAAAACCAGATTTGCATTTCAAACTTCCAAACTTGCCAAAACTGCCTTAACTTTCGAAATTGATATTTGGCTCGAGCAAGTTGTGTTTTTTCCATTCAAACATCATCAACATACTCCATATGGATGATGCAGATCATTAACCTTGACCTGTAACACCTCTAACATCGAATTCGAGTTTCACTTTGAAGCATATGCAGGTGGACTTGGTTGGAATGATCCAGGCAATTTCAAAGTGAGCAGACCATCCTCACACCTTCCATAAGGTTCATTGGTGCTCTAGCAATCCTTAAACAACAATTGGAAACACTCCATTGAAGATTTCGATCTCAGCTTCAAGAGGTAAGAACTCAAACTTCGAAATCCTTGATTTCTTGCTTCCAATTCAAAAAGCTCTTGGCCGTTTTGTTTCTGCACCATCCCTGAAGCTTAACCCTCAATCAATTGCTTAATTCCATAACCATACACGATTTCAATTTGATTTTAAAGAATTAGGGTTCTTCGTGTTTTCTGGGAATTTAATCATGTTAAACTAAAAATAAATGAAATTTAACCACATCATCATGTTCCTGGTTCAATTTCGATCAAGTTTGATGTTTACATCGAGCAATTTCATTGAGAAACAAAGAAACCATGGCTGATTGAAGGATCGGGGAAGAAGAAGGTGATTGTGCGCGTTTTTTTCAAATTCAAATACAAGTTTATAATATTATAACATGGTTTAAAATCAATACACGGATGTATTGCCGCCCCAGCGGTTGCCAGCTCACTCTTAAGTCTTTCCTTTGCCACGCCTTGCCCAATGGTCCCGGGTTCGAGTAGCCTTGGGACCATTTTTGCCAAACTTTTTCATTTTCCCTTCATATTTTTTTCAAACTTTGACTTCTTCAAAACCCAATCAAAACTCCTCATTTTGAGGTGATTTTTTGTACACTTGTCAATTAACATGTCTATTTTAAGATAGTGTCAAAAAAATTCAAAAATACTTTCGTCTGATTATATTTTTATCGAGCCAAAAACGATATGTTTGAGTACTTTTTAAAGCACTTTCAAAGGCGTTTTTTTCAAACTTTTGAAGCCCGATTCTTTTTCAAACTTCTTGTAAGTAAACTTCATCTTTCAAAAACACTTTCAAGATCATTTTTCAAAACTTTTATCAAAACTTACATCTTTTTCCATGATCGATCCGATTTGACGATAAAACCGAATTCGTTTTTCCTCGAATTTCTTAAACCGATCATGGGCCTCCCTTACGGTGTATGTCCCAAAATTCTTTTTATGTACATACATATTTCCTTGTACATGCCCAATTCTTTTATGTACATACCAATTTCACTTGTACATAATACAAATACCTTTGTAAATACTCAAGTACAGACAAACTTCGTTCGTTTGTTTTCGTTTCGTTTGTATATACACTAAATACCATTGGTATTAAAAGGAGCATTATTCCCGGTGAAACTGCTTTTAAACCAATGGGCCTCCCTTACGATGTAAGTCCCAACCCTCCTATGTACATCCACACCTCTTTGTACATAAATACTCGTTCGTGTACATATTTACTTCCTTGTACACTTTCAAACTTGTAAATAATCAAGTTACGCTCGTTTCAAACGTTCATTTACACACTTATTTACATTTCTTTCATAAACTCTTGTAAATAAACATTACACACACTTGTTTATATTTCCTTCATAAACTCCTGTGAATAAACGTCATACACTTGTTTATACAACTGTCTAGTTATAACATAACAACTAGTCTAACAAATAGGTTCCCCACAAAGATAGCCTCCTCTTGGGCTTTGTACAAGGTAACTCATTTTATCTGAGTTCAGCCTCCTCTTAGGCTTCATATAAGAAAACTCATTTCATCTGACTTTAGCCTCCGCTTAGGCTTCATATAAGACAACACTCCCCTGTTGAGTCAGCCTCCTCTTGGGCTTCGTTCAAAAGAACTCCTCATTGAGTTTAGCCTTCTCTTGGGCATCAAACAAAGAAAGAGACCAGGAAATCTCTTAACAGTCTCCTATTGGGCTTCCAATACAAAGAATCACCCGCGCTACGATAGAACCCAGAGAGTATAATTTCCCGGTGAAATTGCTCTTAATCCTAAGAGGATGGTTTCCCGGTGAAATCCCTCTTAAAGCCAAAGCCAGCCATACCCTATAGCTTCCTCTTGAGCTTCATACAAGGACCCTCGATGACCCTCGGAATGCCTCCTCTTGGGCTTACAATACAAGGACCCACGGGCTTGTTAAAAGCATCCCCCTAATCCAATCAATTTCTCCTTAAGATTTAGACGTTTATCATCTCTGTGGAAGAAGTATCTCATCTATCACATCACATACAATAAAAAACTTTTCAAACTCTTTTCAAACAAAAACATCTCTTAATCTGTAAGTGGTAACGCTTGTACACTCAAGCAAAACACCCAATGCTTACAATTAAAAGATTCAATCATCTTTCAAAACATCTTTCTAAAACTCGTAAGTGGTAACGCTTGTACACTCAAGCAAAACACCTATAACTTACGATGAAAGATTTCAATCAATCAACCTTTCAAAATGTATGTGATGAAATAGATTAGATACATTTTTCATTAAGATGACATTTGTCTGTGTCTCTTAATAACATTCCGTTGCTTCCACTAGCATAAGTGGGAACTACGATTGCTCTGACTTTCTCAACATCCTTTTGAGAATACGTAGGCACAAGGTCTCATCCTTGGCGAGCAAATTTCTATCTCCCTCAGACCAAACAAACCATAGATCCCTTTAGATCCGAGCTACAAATGCTCTGATTCCCACTAAGGGATATGTATGCAGAAGATCCCAATGATCTTTGCGAGCACAATAATAACAAAACCTAGGATCCCACATAATCTATCCTTCTTAAAATCCCAAAGGAGAAACTTTCCCAATCATAGAAATAGCAATTAAAACACACAAACATATCAAACATATTCATATATAAAGCTATAGCTAACTATATATATTTAGGGTGCTCCATCTATTCCCTTTATATAACAAACCCCCCTTACCCGGAATCTCCCCAATGCGTTACGTCTAGTTCGCGCTAGTCGTAATGCATATCATATCAATTGGGGGTATTAGCAGTTTTCCCCTTTTTCATAATCATTTTTCTTGTGTTGAAAATAATAAAGCTTGATGCTCGCGGCATCTTTATAAACAAATCAAAAGAGTAAATCGTTTCGAGCTAGAGAATACGAATTCAGATTCGATTCCCTCGCGCGTCACTTTTTAACGCGAACAAAAGCTTACTTCACTCAACCAGAATTCACACTTGGACAACTTCGCATAGAGCTTCTTTTCTTTCAACAATTCCAACACAACTCTAAGATATTCTGCATGCTCTGCGTCATTCTTTGAATAAATTAGGATATCGTCAATAAAGACTACCACAAACAAATCAAGATACAGATGAAATATCCTGTTCATATACTCCATGAAAACACCAGGTGCATTAGTAACTCCAAACGGCATAATAGAATACTCATAATGTCCATACCTCGTTCTGAATGCAGTTTTTTGAATATCCTTTGTCTTCACACAAATTTGATGATATCCAGACCTCGAATCAATCTTGTTGAATACACAAGCCCCAACTAGTTGATCCATCAAATCATCAATCCTCGGTAATGGATACCGATTCTTGATTGTAACTTTGTTCAACTGCCTGTAATCAATACATAGTCTCATCGAACCCTCTTTCTTCTTAACCAACAACGCAGGAGCACCCCACGGAAAAACACTCAGAAGAATGAACTTCTTCTCAAGTAACTCTTCTAACTGCTTCTTTAATTCAGATAATTCAAATGCCGACATACGATAAGGTGTCATCGACACCGGACCAGTTCCAGGAATCAAATCTATTGCAAATTCCACTTCTCTCTCAGGTGGCAATTCACTAACGTCTTCCGGAAACACTTCTGGAAATTCATTCACCACTGGAAATTCACTACTCTTAGCCTTTCCTTGCGTTTCCGTCGAAGAATATAACATAAACACCACAGCACCATTATTAACCGCTAAATTCATCTTCTTAACGAACATAGTCACATCTTCAACACTAACTTCTTTAGGGAAAATAATCGTCTTCGCAAAACAGTTGATATGAACCTGGTTGAATTCTAACCAGTTCATTCCAAGGATGATATCAAGTTGTTCTAACGGTAGGCACACTAAATCCATACCGAAACCTCTGCCAAATATCACAATAGGACAATTCCTACAAACAAAGGAAGTAGTCACTGAACCCGACGCCGGAGTGTCAATAACCATACTTCCATCCATATTAGATATATCCAAATCCAATCTTTTAGCACAATCCAAAGCAATAAAATAATGAGTCGCTCTAGTATCAATAATTGCAATCAAAGGTATGCCATTAATAAAACATGTACCTTTAATCAACCGATCATCTGGCTTAGTCTCTGATCTAGATAAAGCGAACACTTTACCACCAGACTGTTCCTTCTTGGGTTTAGTACACTGCGGACGAGTATGACCCTCTTCGCCACAGTTGTAACAAACTACCTTCCTTGCTCTGCAATCAGTAGCTACATGACCAGGTTTCCCACAGTTGTAACACTTCTTCGTGTCATTCATGCATTCATGAGCTCAATGTCCCATTTCACCACACCTATAGCACTTAATAGGAGCATTAGAATCTCCTCCACTAGGCTTTTTCCAACCACCAGATCTCTGATTATTCCTATCATAAGGTTTTCCACGATCCATCTGTTGTTTTCCTTTCTGATCAACATATCCACAAGAATTCGTTCGAGTACTAGCAAGATCCTCTTCTAGAATCCTGCTGCAATCCACCAAATCAGAAAACCTGCGAATACGCTGATACCTGATACCCTGCTTAATCTCATCACGGAGACCATTCTGAAACTTGATACATTTAGAAAATTCTCCATTTGCATCATTGTTGTAGTGAGCATAGTACTTAGCCAACCTAGTGAATTTGGAAGCATACTCACTCACAGTCTTATTGCCCTGCTTGAGCTCCAAAAACTCAATCTCTTTCTTTCCCCGAATGTCTTCAGGAAAATACCTCCTCAGAAAAGATCTCCTAAATACAGCCCAAGTCAGTGCAACACCATCTTGCCCCATCTCAGTCTTGGTAGTAACCCACCAGTCATTAGCTTCCTTTGCCAACATATGGGTACCATACCTCACTTTCAGTTCTTCGGCACAATCAATTACTCTGAAGATCCTTTCAATCTCTTTCAGCCATCTCTGAGCACCTTCGGGATCATGCGTGCCTTTGAACAAAGGAGGATTGTTCCTCTGAAAATTCCCCAATTGTCTGTCAGCACCAATACCAGCTCCCAACTGATTTCCTCCAAGCACACCAGCAAGCATTCCGAAATCAATTGCAGCATCGTCTCTTCCGTTACCTCTTCCGGACATTTTTCTTGTAAAAGTACAAAACAACCTTATTAGGACACAAGTATCGACAGTGTTACTTGCACTAGTCGCATACAAAAGGGATAACGACACTAAGACACTGGTCACAACGACTAACTATGCTCAGATACCACTATTGCAACACCCTTCTAAAATACCCCTCGAATATAATAATTAAATCAGAGATAACATGTAAAACAAGGGCATTACAATTCAATTAAATAGAAAATCTCATACAAATATCATGTTTCACTGAAGAACTTCATTAAAATGATCAAAACCAATAACATGTTCTACACAACGAAAATACCATCAAAAATCGGAATAAATTCAATTCATAAATTATTCCCAAAATTTATCAAAAGAAACAACAGAGTTTTAAAATGAAACTCGCAACCAAACGTTCCCCAGTGTTACAACTATCAAAGTATGACACTGACACGCGAATAACTAAACTTAAAGCTCAAACCATCCTCACCAGCTCCTAAGCGGCTAAGACTTCAATCTGAAATCATTAAAGTAAGGGTGAGATTTCATCGAAATATAAAATGCATTATACATTTCTAAAAACAATAAAACAGTTCTGTATATCATTTCACCCTCATTAGCACAATCAGATTTCAGTACACAAATACAATTCATATAGTTCATTAAGCACCATAATGAAAACAACAAGATTATAACACTGGAAACCATCCTATCATGTTATAATTTATTTGAAATGCAAGACTCTATGCACGTGGTACCAAACGTGAACTAAATTCACACACTGCTCCGTTTCGGCCTCGGACACAGCGTTAATCATCGATTCACCCATACATCATTGGGACACGAATCTATCCTCACCACCACTAAACACCTGGGTACGGGTATTGGCTCTGCAAGTCCAATTCCACACAATGGGAATTAACTCCACCAGAATGCATATGCATGCACATCAAAAGCATGCAACATTCAACAACAGGACATGATATCAGTAGCAATGTTCCATGAATAACAACACTAACAATCATCACATGATATCAATACAATCATGAATAAACCACAGGAACAACACATAAGCATTAGTCCTTATCTAACCTGTCGGAATAACTCTAACCAGTTCATCGCCATTTCTAGAACTACCATAGTTTACAATTCCGAAAATCGACTCCTTTTAAAATAAAATCCACTAAATAGTATTTTCTTCATTTTATAAAATAACATTTTTAATTTAAAGAACACTGCCCAAAACAGAACTCAAATCGGAGTTACGGTTTAGAAAATATGAGTTTTTGAAGTTTGAATTATTTTTGGAAAAGCTACAGGGGTAACCGGTTCCCCCAGGGGACAACCCGGTTCCCCAATCATTGAAAACTCACGCCTCTGGTTTTTACTATGGGGAACTCGGTTCCTCCAAATTGGGAACCGGTTCCCACTAAAAAAATTCATTTTCTGTGCAAAATTTCAACTGGGAACCCAGTTCCTCCCCAGGAGTAACCGGTTTCCACAGACTCAGGAACACTTCCTCTCTGGTTTTTGTACCAGGAACCCGATTCCTCCCACATGGAAACTGGTTCCTGCGACCTGCAGAACCAAAAACTTGCAATTAACAGCAACATGTTTTCCCAATACTTTCTCCTCATTCCAATTACGAATTGCAGCACCAATAACACCAAATTTAACCAATACACACCAACACAATGCCATATATCATAATTCAATCATTCCCAATGACCCCATAACATACGAATGGATCAATTTCATATAATTCGACAACATTAGGGATAATCCTAAAACCTAGAAAATTCTAATTTGGGTTCCCTAACATAATCACCTATTCTATTGATTTCCCAAAATCCATAAGGCATCATAATTGCGAGAAATCACCCCTTACCTCGTGGGAATTCGTCGATTCTAACACTTTTGGGTTTTCCTCCTTCTTTCTCCTCTTCTCAGTTGCACGTAGAATGAAAACTTCCCAAATGTGCCTCTTTTCCTCTTTTTCCTTCTTTTATTCCTTTTATTATTCTAAAATAATAAAAATAAAATAAATAGTGTGAGTAGAGTCTCTTACTCCTCACACCCCCACTTACACTCGACACCACCCACACTTCCTTTTTATTTTAAGGAAAAATACTCATTTTTGTCCCTTAACTATAGGTCATGGTTCACTTTGGTCCCTTATCTATTTTTTGCGCCAAATTGGTCCCTTAATTTTCAAAATGATGCAAACAAGTCCCTTCCGTCCACTCCGTTAGTCAAAGTCTGTTAAAAGTCTATGTGGCACGTTTGACTAATTATTGTGACAAAGGTAGCGTCGGAAAAACCGACGCTAAAAACAATTTCTGAATTTTGTTTATTGTTGTTCATCTTCTTCCCCAAATTTTTAATTGCAATTCTAACACCTTGAGTAATCTCTTATCTGCATCATCATCAGAGAAGTTTGAAATGGATAGTTCATCTCCCATGGAAAATCTAATGAGTAAATTCATCTTTGACTCAATCTTGGTTTCTTCATATACATGAAAATGCATTTTTTAAGAAAGAACTAGTAACCTACAAACTTTGACCACCACCAATTTTATTTCACAACCCATATTTTTCATCTACTTTCTTTCTGGAAAATATAAAATAGTTTTTATGTGATTGGCTATGGAAAGTATAGATCTGGAAAACCATTGCAGATTTGTTACTCAATAAAACAAATTGTATAAATTAAACACTATACAAATATCAAAATTAAAGAAATTCATTTTATTTTAATTAACACAAACAAAGAAATTCATTTTAAAGAACATTTTATTTTATTGAAACAAAAAAATTCAAAGAAATTTATTTTATTTTAAAGAAATTCATTTTATTGAAAAACAACATAAAAATGAAAAAGAAAAGATGATTAGTGATCAAAAACAAAATTTTGTATGCAATAATTGTGAATCACTTTCATTCCAAATTGTTCAATTAAAAAGAGTCCTAGAAAGGTATGAAAAAGGACAAGTTGGATTGGAAAATGTTCTTAGCACAAAAAGATATCCTAAAGATAAAAGTGGACTTGGTTTTTCAAAATTTTCTCAACCAAGTCCCAACAAAACTATCTTTGTTAAGGCTAATAACCAACCAATTCAAGAGAAAGTGAATAAGCCTAAAGTAGTTCATCATTATCCTAAAAATAAAAGAGTTGTTAAGAATAAATCTTATCCTCCTAGATATATAAGTAATTTTGAACCTACTTGTTTCTATTGTGCTATTAAAGGCCACACACCTAATGCTTGCTATATAAGAAACTTTAGTGTTCCAAGTGGGCATTATGTGTGGATAAAGAAAGGTACTAATTATGAAGGACCCAAAGCACATTGGGTACCAAATCAAACTTAATTGTTTTGTAGGTTTGCTTGGAGACCACTTCAAAATTTTGGTATCTCGATAAGTGGTGACTCTAACTATTTGATGGGAGACTTAATTTAACTTTCAAATCTAGTGCTAAAGTCCAAGAGTTATCTCACATATGGGAATACCTTAAAGGAAGAATTCTTGGCATAGTCAAAGTTGGAACACTTTAACTCTCACATCCTTTGAAGATGTTCTTTATGATAAAGGACTAAAGCACAATCTTTTAGAAAGACAACTTTATGACAAAAGGCTTCAAGTTCATCAAAGGTAAATGTGTGATGAAGTCTCTTACATAAGGTAAAAATCATAAGTATAAGTTGTTTTTATTTCCAAAATTTCACTATATACTTTGTGAGTCTTTTCCCATCCTTTTTGCTAATGACAAAGCGGGAGAAGAGATATATGTGTATGTGTATGCTTGTCTCTAACTATTGCAGAGCCCCAAAGATGTAAAATTATCTTAAATCAAGGGAGAGCTTTGATCAAGGGGGAGTTATCAAAGATAGGGGGAGCATTCACATAAGACATTATCATTTGTTCTACATATTAAAAGCACCTCAACTTTCAATGGGTTGTCATCATCAAAAAGGGGGAGAATGTGAAATCAAGCCTCTCCAAATATTAATTTTGATGAAGACATCTTTTAGAAGCAAATGATCATGACAAAAGAATGGAAAAAGTCTCAAGTAAAAGACAATTTTTTATAATTAAATTGGTTGATGGAATGGCTCAAGTCATCAAATAAATCAAATGTCAAAAGGTATAAATAATTCTTAAACTTGAATATAGATGTTCACAAATATGCATTCATAATAATATACATATCCCACATTTTTAACAATAAGAAAAACTATGTTTGAAATCCTTTTCAAAAAGAATTTTTGAAAATAAGCTTTTAGGAACCAATTCTCACCTAACAGGGAACCGGGTTCCAAACTTGTGCAAAAAACACTTCCCTGGAATTTGTACCAGGAACCGGGTTGTACCTATAGGGAACCGGTTCCTGCATGTTATTTTTGAAATTCTGAGTTATAACGTTCACTAGGAACCGGGTTCTGCCTGGGTCGGAACCGGTTCCCAGCGAACCAGTACAGTTTGTCTTTTGTTTTTTGAACATAATTCAAATGATATTCTTTCATAATTGCATTGCATCTTTTCATATCAAATGACATGAATGAAGAGGTATTTGTGACATTATAAATAGTGCAGATTTTTCAAATTCAAACAACCTTCTTCATTTAACAATTTTCATCATTCAAATTTTCATTATCTTACAAACTTTCAAGTGTTCTTACAAATCAAAATTTTGTGAAACTTGCCATATACATTTTCATTAAGAAATCATTACAAGTTTCATACATTCATTTGTGAACATTTATAATCATTGCTTGAGAATTGTTTCTTTTTTGAAGAAGAAGATCAATCAAAGATTGATATTGCTCTCTATCTCTTACAAATAAACTATTGTATTACAAAAGGAAAGTATTCCCTTACTATCCAGGATTGTTGGAAGTAAGTGTTGTGATTTGAAGTGGATTGTTCTTCATTCACATTAGTGTTTGTTTTGACCTTAAAGGTGTTAAGAACCTTTGGTCACCCTATAGGTTAGATAGTAAGCATAGGCTGTACAATCATTCTAAACTATAGTGAAATCTCTTTCGTGTTGGAAAGGAGACTGGAGTACTCTCGGATTGTGAGGGGAACCAGGATATATCTCCGTGTTCTTTACTTTTCCGCATTTATCTTTTTCATCACCATAATCAAGAAAAGATAAGATATAGTCAAAAACCTTCAAACACTTAACCACAAAAATTACTACAAGTATTCTCGTAAAACTGAATAAATTTTTATACACCTAATTCACCCGCCCCCCCTCTTAGGCACTCTTAGACTTACAATTGGCATCAGAGCAAGTTATAGGTAACTTGTTCCTAAAAGATCCAGAATGGTTTCCGCAAATCAAAATCCGGTTTTTAAAGATGGTGGTGGTAACAACAAGCCTCCATTGTTTTGTGGTGAATATTTGACTTTTGGAACATTCGCATGAAGGCTCATCTTGAAGCGCAAGGAGAAGAAATATGGAATGCTGTTGAAAATGGTCCTTTTGCTCCGGTATGTGTTGTCGATGGTGTTGGATCATCAAAGCCTAAAGCATCATGGAATGAAGATGACAAGAAAAAAGTTCTCTTTGACAAAAAGGTAATCAATATTCTCCAAAGTGCTCTTAGTATGGATGAATTTTTCCGAGTATCGCATGTACAACGGCAAAAGAAATATGGGATACCCTGGTAGAAACTCATGAAGGAACCGCTGAAGTTAAAATATCTAGATTGAATACCTTGAGTCAAGAATATGAATTATTCCGAATGCAGCCTCGAGAATCAATCCTCGACTTGCAGAAAAGATTCGTGCATCTGACAAATCATTTGAAAGCACTTAGTAAGACTTTAACTAATGATGAATTAAATCTTAAAGTGCTTAGATCTTTAAACAGTGAATGGAAACCAAAAGTGACGGCAATATCCGTGAAGAAGAATCAATCCACAATGACTTCCGCAACTTTGTTCGGAAAACTTCAAGAATATGAGACGGAACTTGCAAGACTTGAAAAGCATGAAATCCAAGTAAAAGATTCAAAAGACATTGCTTTAAAGACAAGGATCAAATATCATGATAGCAATCAAGAGGATGAATCCACTAGTAGTGAAGATGAAGCTTTTATCAAGAAGTTTGAAAAATTCCTAAGAAAAGAAAAGAAAAAGGATATCATTAAAATAGAAGCACCATCAAGGAAAATTAAATGTTTTGAATGTGGAGAAAAAGGTCATGTCAAAAGTGAATGCCCTACACTTGAAAGGAAGAATAAAAATTTCAAAGGAAAGAAGGACAAAAGGCTAGAGAAAGCATATGTAGCATGGGATGATAATGAAATAAGTTCATCATCAGATAAAGAACATGCAAATCTTGCATTTATAGCAACACACAATTCCGATGATGAAGAAGGCGAGGTTAGTTATGATAACTCTCTTTATGATAATGGTGCACAAGGTGCTATAGATGAACTATTAAATGAATGCAAAATTCTATATAAGACTATTTCATCTCAAAAGAAATTAATTTCATCTTTAGAAGAAAAAGTTAAAACTATTTAAAAAGAACATAAAGATGAAAAAGAAAAGATGATTAGTGATCAAAAACAGAATTTTGTATGCAATAATTGTGAATCACTTTCTTTCCAAATTGTTCAATTAAAAAGAGTCCTAGAAAGGTATGAAAAAGGACAAGTTGGATTGGAAAATGTTCTTAGCATACAAAGATATCCTAAAGATAAAAGTGGACTTGGTTTTTCGAAATTTTCTCAACCAAGTCCCAACAAAACTATCTTTGTTAAGGCTAATAACCAACCAATTCAAGAGAAAGTGAGTAAGCCTAAAGTAGTTCATCATTATCCTAAAAATAAAAGAGTTGTTAAGAATAAATCTTATCCTCCTAGATATATAAGTAATTTTGAACCTACTTGTTTCTATTGTGGTATTAAAGGCCATACACCTAATGCTTGCTATATAAGAAACTTTAGTGTTCCAAGTGGGCATTATGTGTGGATAAAGAAAGGTACTAATTATGAAGGACCCAAAGCACATTGGGTACCAAATCAAACTTAATTGTTTTGTAGGTTTGCTTGGAGACCACTTCAAAATTTTGGTATCTTGATAAGTGGTGACTCTAACTATTTGATGGGAGACTTAATTTAACTTTCAAATCTAGTTCTAAAGTCCAAGAGTTATCTCACATATGGGAATACCTTAAAGGAAGAATTCTTGGCATAGTCAAAGTTGGAACACTTTAACTCTCACATCCTTTGAAGATGTTCTTTATGATAAAGGACTAAAGCATAATCTTTTAGAAAGACAACTTTATGACAAAAGGCTTCAAGTTCATCAAAGGTAAATGTGTGATGAAGTCTCTTACATGAGGTAAAAATCATAAGTATAAGTTGTTTTTATTTCCAAAATTTCACTATATACTTTGTGAGTCTTTTCCCATCCTTTTTGCTAATGACAAAGGGGGAGAAGATATATATGTGTATGTGTATGCTTGTCTCTAACTATTGCAGAGCCCCAAAGATGTAAAATTATCTTAAATCAAGGGAGAGCTTTGATCAAGGGGGAGTTATCAAAGATAGGGGGAGCATTCACGTAAGACATTATCATTTGTTCTACATATTAAAAGCACCTCAACTTTCAATGGGTTGTCATCATCAAAAAGGGGGAGAATGTGAAATCAAGTCTCTCCAAATATTATTTTTGATGAAGACATCTTTTAGAAGCAAATGATCATGACAAAAGAATGGAAAAAGTCTCAAGTAAAAGATAATCTTTTATAATTAGATTGGTTGATGGAATGGCTCAAGTCATCAAATAATTCAAATGTCAAAAGGTATAAATAATTCTTAAACTTGAATATAGATGTTCACAAATATGCATTCATAATAATATACATATCCCACATTTTTAACAATAAGAAAAACTATGTTTGAAATCCTTTTCAAAAAGAATTTTTGAAAATAAGCTTTTAGGAACCAATTCTCACCTAACAGGGAACCGGGTTCCAAACTTGTGCAAAAAACACTTCCCTGGAATTTGTACCAGGAACCGGGTTGTACCTATAGGGAACCGGTTCCTGCATGTTATTTTTGAAATTCTGAGTTATAACGTTCACTAGGAACCGGTTACAGGTGGAACCGTTCCAATGAACAATCTGATTTGTCTTTTGTTTTTTGAACATAATTCAAATGATATTCTTTCATAATTGCATTGCATCTTTTCATATCAAATGACATGAATGAAGAGGTATTTGTGACATTATAAATAGTGCAGATTTTTCAAATTCAAACAACCTTCTTCATTTAACAATTTTCATCATTCAAATTTTCATTATCTTACAAACTTTCAAGTGTTCTTACAAATCATAATTTTGTGAAACTTGCCATATACATTTTCATTAAGAAATCATTACAAGTTTCATACATTCATTTGTGAACATTTATAATCATTTCTTGAGAATTGTTTCTTTCTTGAAGAAGAAGATCAATTAAAGATTGACATTGCTCTCCATCTCTTACAAATAAACTATTGTATTACAAAAGGAAAGTATTCCCTTACTATCCAGGATTGTTGGAAGTAAGTGTTGTGATTTGAAGAGGATTGTTCTTCATTCACATTAGTGTTTGTTTTGACCTTAAAGGTGTTAAGAACCATTGGTCACCCTATAGGTTAGATAGTAGGCATAGGCTGTACAATCATTCTAAACTATAGTGAAATCTCTTTCGTGTTGGAAAGGGGACCGGAGTACTCTCGGATTGTGAGGGGAACCAGGATATATCTCTGTGTTCTTTACTTTTCCGCATTTATCTTTTTCATCACCATAATCAAGAAAAGATAAGATATAGTCAAAAACCTTCAAACACTTAACCACAAAAATTACTACAAGTATTCTCGTAAAACCGAATAAATTTTTATACACCTAATTCACCCCCCCTCTTAGGCACTCTTAGACTTACATATCCAACATATTAAATGGAATATTGTTAATGGGAAGGAAAGTGATTTATGGAATGACAACTAGCTTGGATAAAAAAAATTAAAGATCCAGGCATAATATTTTTGGTCGATATTCAATTTACTTGAACTAATAAGGTCAATTAAATTATCCAGGAAATCAATTAGAACATTCATCACGGTTTACCCATTTTGGTTCTTCTAATTTCTATAAAACTTTTGAAGGCAAACACGTCATTTAATAATACTATAGTTGATTAGTTCATTTTGGACATGACTTGTAAATGGTGATCTATATTTTAAAGATACAATTATATCGAGAGGGGTAATATTGAACCTTCATGGAAAATATTAATTTGTCCTCCCTACTTAACATGTGTTAAGTCCTTAGTAGCTTACACGTTGATGCATAATGTTATTGTAACATTATACAATCTGATTTGAAGGGAAATACATACATATTTTTAGTTTCTTTCATTACAATCCAGATGTGAAAATTAGAGACCATGTATTTCTTATATGCAAATACACTCAAATGATTGTTAATGGACGAAAAGATTGTTTGGCATGGGAATTGATAGATCTAGTTATAAAAGCTTATTTAAACTTTCATGTCACTACTTGTTTACCCTGGAATTTGGTAAACAACCTCTGGTCTTCCGAATCAAAAAAGGAATTTGATTACTCGTAGGATCGACCAGATTGATCCTAAGAACATGCATTTATTTTTGAATTTCTATATCCTTTGTATGTTTAAGTCTTTGATGAAACCAATGTTTCGAAGGTAATGGTATAAATACTTTCAGAAAGTAAATTGAATGTAAAGAGTTTCTTGATATGAACGTAAAATTTTTTTAAAGTACTTCGATTGAATGTAAATAGAAATAAATATAAAATCTTATCTATAACACAAGTACTTTGAGTATATTTGGAGTAATTTGTACAAAAGATGTTCACACACTCAAACCTAACACTAAGACCCCTATTTATACTAATTTCAATGAAACAGTCTCTAAATAAGATGTTGCCACGTTCGACATCTGCATGCACTTTCGAACTCCAATCTTCCACCCGTCTCTTTGGATAAGATCAAATTTTTGAATTTGAAAATCTCTTTGTCTTTGAAACGCCAAAATGTGAAGCTTGAAATGTTCTTCTAATATCTCAAATAAATTAATTTCCAATGGTTCGTATACGAACCTTTTCGCCAAACACTTAGCAAAAATTAAGTTTTTATTAGCTTTCTGTCTGTCGAAATATTCATAAAGATTTCTCTACTCTTCCTTTCGAACTACATTCCTTTCACCATATACCATTTCAGCTATTATTTCATGTAGTTGAAATATCCAATCAACAAATTTCCCCCAATAAACTAGTGTTTCGAATCACTTGGAGAAACATACATTTTTTGCATATATATATATATATATATATATCGACTAACAGACATTTTTCATGATGGACAGTGATTGTTATGACGTCAGAATAATCATGATTTACATTTTCAAAACGTCTAATCAAGACGTGCGTGTAGTAGTTTCATCATTGCTACAAAGGTAAGTTCCCAATGTAGATTTTAAACAAGAAACCTCTTTCATTAGCTTATTAAATATCACTGCGTGTCTAACTAACTCTAATATTAAAATATAAATTGAATAGCTTCCAGTTATAAATACCCTTCTTCTTCCCCAAATACATTTTTTCAACTTCATAATCTTTTGGTTTTCAAATTTCACATTCTCTTTCTCAAAAAACCTTCAAACAAACTAGAAATTGAATCTATCAATCATGGCGCCATCCAAAAAGAAATCAAATATGACAAAAATGTGAAGAACAAGGAAGTGAATACCACGAATGAGGCTACATTCCAACCGATTCATCACATTGGGAAACCCCTTCTCGTTGGAAATCAAGATTTGGTTCCAACACTTTCTGTTAGAACATAGTTTGGTTCCAATCATATCTTACATTTTTGATGATAACTGTCATACCCCAATTTTTGACCTAATATACCACCTCACATCTGGATCATTGCATCACTAACAATTCAGACAACATTAATCGGGTGTAGCATTCACAGGTCAAAATTAGGGTTTCATCAGATTTTCATCTGATTCAAGAGCCAACCAATTAGGGTTTGAGTTTTTCTCACCTCATTTGATCTATCTTGATCAAATCATCAGCCTTCAATCTTCAGATGTCCATTTTTTCTCACATATCAATCAAGGATCGACCAATTAGGGTTTTGATCGGGCATGAGAATTCTCTGACTTTTTGAGAAAGAAATGACTTTTTTGGATAGAGATTGGTCATTATATCTTAGATACAACATCTTGACCTAATTTCTGGATTCAAAACATCACAGAAGTTCATAGACTTCATCGATCCAATTTCGAAGCGTCGATGAAAATTCATCGCAGAAAAGTCAAACTTTGACTTTTGGTCAAATTTTTCAAAACAAAACTTTTTCCATCATCAAAATACTTCAAATGATCCATCATGATCATAAAAAATCAAAGAATTTGGAAAAGTCAACAAAAAGTCAAAAGTTTCTATACTTAGAAAAATTTCTAAGTGTTGAAATTTCTTATTTTTTTCAAACTTCATGCCATTTTTTCACCTAGTTCCATTTTGAATTGGAAAAAACTCAAAACATGAAAGTTGTAGCTTGTGAAACAAGATTTCCAAAATGTCCAAGAACTCACAAATCCATGGAGTCTAGCTATACTTTTGAAATTGAAACATAAGGCTTCATGAAACTTGATTTTCAAAATCCAAAACATCAAATTATAGGTCATTTTGTGATTTTCTCATTTAGACCACTTGCCACCTTGCCAAATGGATTGTTGAACTGATAAATATCAGCTTGGAATTAATAATTGAGATGAGATAGGAAGTATTTACACCTGTATTCTCCAAAGACAAGCAAAAGGATGAAGCACTTCGCCCGATCAAGGAAGTATTTCATAGTGGGGGTTTCCTAAACCCTGTTCCGCAAGAGGTTAACGTTATTACTGAAGATGACGAAGATAATCTCCCTGGATCTGAAGAATGGAGCACTTATTTAAACAGCCCTGAATATGTGTCCCAAGAAGAGTCATACGCACCGTATTATCCTCCAACTAATCAATTCAATGGCATGGCCCTGTCGCAAAATGAAAATCCGCCTATCCCTGCTGAAGTTTGGGATACCTTGGGAGAACCAAGTGGCAAATTCGACTATATGGTGAAATACACTGCGCCAGAAAGCTCGAGAATCAGAATCGAAGATATCCAGCCTATTGGATGGGGTGATTCTTTTGAGTACCCTTGTCAACCAAAAGAGGTATACTCGTCTTCTCAATCTAATCAGCAAATCGAGATCCCAAATGAAGATCTCTGTTTCAACACGCCTGTGGAAAATGTTAAGCCAGATCCTGACTACCACTATATCAACATGATCACTGAAGATCAAGAGTATGATTCGGGATACGATTTAGAAAGTGTCGCCGACAATGAGTCTCTTCACTCAGAAGATTGGAAGGTACATCCTCAGAATTCAACACAAAGGTCAACAGGAAGCACATATGTTGTATCCTCTGCTTCTCGATCTGTTAATCAAACCGAAGAAGATCGCTTTAGCAGCACAAAGGGCCAGGGTCGTCGTCCAGAGTCTTCAAAGCCTGCTAAACCAACAACCAAAGTTTACTCGAGGGTTAAGCCAAGCGGAAAATTACCCGAGTACATCGACTTCCAAGGAGTTCGCCACTATTGGAAACCTGTTGAAGTTCGGACTAGCGCTCCTAGTTCTAAGTAGTTTATCTTTGCTTCTGTTTTGAACTCTCACTTCGCCCAAAGTGAAGAGATGTTTTATATGGCTTAGCTTTTAAATAAATTTCTCTTTGTCTTGCCCAAGACGAATGAGTTTGTATTTTAGGGCTCTATTCATATTGTGAATCATAAATAAAATGCGTTGTTTTGATTCCACACTTTGTGTTTATTTTCATTTTACCCTTTCTTGGAAATGATAATCCTAAAAAACACAATGACAAAAAAAATCTTCAAAAAAAAATCATAATGAAAAATTAATCTACATACACTTTCACATTAACTTTCTTCAAAAAAAAAACGATAAGGAGTTAAATAATCAGACATAAATCAAATATGCAGATTAAACAGATGGAACAATCCATTGAAAGCAATAACTCTATGCTCTCTCCTAACTTCGAAATCCCCTATGATGTCGCCAAGGAAGAAGTTGAAGAAGAGATCCCTGATGATATTTCTCGACTGCTAAAGCACGAGGAAAGGATCATTCAGCCTCACAAAGAACCTCTAGAAGCAATCAACTTGGGTTCCGAGGAAGATAAAAAGAAGTAAACATCGGAGCTTCACTCAATAGCAGTGTCAAAGGCAAACTGATCAATCTTCTCAAAGAATATGTTGATGTTTTCGCTTGGTCCTACCAGGACATGCCAGGGTTAGATACCAGCATCGTGGAGCATCATTTGCCGTTAAAACCAGAATGTCCGTCAGTTAAGCAAAAACTGAGGAGAGTTCATCCTGAAATGGCTGAGAAAATAAAAAAGGAAGTCCAAAAACAGCTCGACGCTGGTTTCCTTGTCACTTCTGAATATCCTCAATGGCTAGCCAACATAGTGCCCGTCTCCAAGAAAGATGGAAAGGTCAGAATGTGTGTTGACTACCGGGATCTGAACAAAGCAAGTCCGAAAGACGATTTCCCACTACCGCATATTGACATGTTAGTGGATAGCACTGCAAAATTCAACGTCTTTTCCTTCATGGACGGGTTCTCTGGATACAATCAGATCAAAATGGCTCCTGAAGACATGGAGAAAACATCTTTTATCACGCCATGGGGCACTTTTTGCTACAAAGTAATGCCATTTGGATTAAAGAATGCAGGTGCAACTTATCAAAGAGCGATGACTACTCTCTTTCATGACATGATGCACAAAGAGATCGAAGTCTATGTGGATGATATGATAGCAAAGTCTGACACGGAAGAAGAGCATATAGAATATCTCTTAAAGCTGTTTCAACGACTAAGGAAGTTTCAGCTTCGACTAAATCCTAACAAATGCACCTTTGGGGTAAGATCCGGAAAACTCCTGGGTTTCATCGTCAGTCAAAAAGGTATCGAAGTTGACCCTGACAAAGTCAAGGCTATTCAAGAAATGCCTACGCCACATACAGAAAAGCAAGTAAGAGGATTTCTCGGACGGTTGAATTACATCTCCAGATTTATCTCTCAGATGACTGCTACCTGTGGGCCGATATTCAAACTTCTCCGCAAAAATCAAGACGTTGTGTGGACAGACGATTGCCAAAAGGCATTTGACAGTATCAAGGAATACCTGTCAGAACCACCAATACTGATCCCTCCAGTCGAAGGAAGATCCTTAATCCTGTACCTTACCATACTAGAAGAGTCCATGGGCTGTGTACTTGGACAACAAGATGAAACCGGTAAGAAGGAGCATGCCATTTATTACCTGATTAAAAAGTTCACAGACTGTGGAACTCGTTACTCCATGCTCGAGAAGACATGCTGCGCTTTGGTGTGGGTTTCAAAACGTCTCCCCAGTACATGATCAATCACACGACTTGGTTAATCTCCAAAATGGATCCAATCAAGTACGTCTTTGAAAAGCCTGCCTTAACCGGGAGAATTGCTCGATGGAAGATGCTATTATCTGAGTATGACATCCAGTACCGCGCTCAGAAAGCGGTCAAAGGAAGCATTCTCGCCGATCACTTGGCTTATCAGCCACTCAACGAGTACCAATCTCTCAATTTGACTTCCCAGACGAGGACGTTATGTACTTAAGATGAAAGATTGTGACGAACCGCTACACGGAGAAGGACCAGATCCAGAATCCAGATGGGGCTTAATCTTTGACGGAGCAGTTAATGTCTTTGGCAATGGAATTGGGGCGGTTATCATTACTCTCGAGGGATCTCATATCCCGTTTTCCGCCAGATTGCTATTTGATTGCACCAATAACATCGCAGAATATGAAGCATGCATCATGGGTATCGAAGAAGCCATCGACTTGAGGATCAAGATCCTTGACATATATGGAGATTCAGCCCTCGTGATCAACCAAATCAAAGACAAATATGAAACTCATCATCTTGGTTTGATTCCCTACAGAGATTATGCAAGACGATTGTTGACTTTCTTCAGCAAAGTGGAATTGCATCATATCCCTCGAGATCAGAATCGAATGGCAGACGCCTTAGCTACTCTATCTTCCATGTTCAAAGTCAACCATCGGAATGATATGCCCAGAATTCGTATCAGATTCCTTGAAAGACCTGCATATGTATTCGCAACTGAAGCAGTCTTCGATGGTAAACCGTGGTTCCACGACATCAAACGTTTCCTTCAAACACGAGAGTACCCGCTCGGGGCATCGTACAAAGACAAGAAAACTCTAAGGAGACTTTCTAGAAATTTCTTCCTCAATGAAGATGTGCTATACAAAAGAAATTTCGACATGGTTCTGCTCAGATGCGTCGACAGACAAGAAGCAGACACAATCATCCATGAAGTTCATGAAGGGTCCTTTGGAACCCATTCAAATGGGCATGCAATGTCTAGAAAGATCTTAAGAGCAGGATACTATTGGATAACGATGGAATCCGATTGCTGTAGACACGTCAAGAGATGTCACAAGTGCCAGATCTACGCAGATAAGATCCATGTGCCACCAACTCTACTCAACGTTCTCTCCTCTCCGTGGCCTTTCTCCATGTGGGGCATTGACATGATCGAGATGATCGAACCAAAAGCGTCCAACGGACATCGCTTCATTCTAGTGGCTATTGATTACTTCACCAAATGGGTCAAGCGGCTTCGCCAGCGTTACAAGACAAGTGGTTGTGAGGTTCATCAAGAACAACCTCATTTGTCGATCACGAATTCAAGCAAGATCATTACGACAATGGATCGAACTTGAACAACAAAATGATGAAGGAACGTGTGAGGAATTCAAGATTGAGCATCATAACTCATCTCCTTACCGGCCAAAGATGAGCGGCGCGTTGAAGCGACCAACAAGAACATCAAGAAGATCATCCGAAAATGGTCATCACTTACAAAGCGGCATGAAATCGCCATTTGCTCTGCATGGGTATCGTGCTTGATCGCACTTCAACAGGGCAACTCCTTTTCTCTAGTATCGGCATGGGCGGTGCTCCCGTAGAAGTTGAGATTCCATCAATGAGAGTTCTCATGGAAACTAAGCTATCCGAGGTTGAATGGTGTCAAGCGGATCGACCAATGAACTTAATCGAAGAAAACGACCGCTTTGTGTCATGGACAAGCAGTATCAAAGAAGAATGAAGAAAGCTTTTGACAAAAGGTCCGACCTCGTGAATTCGAGAAGGTGATCTCGTGCTTAAAAAGATTACATCTTTTCAACCGATTCTAGGGCAAATGGACTCCTAACTACAAAGGCCCATACATCGTCAAAAGAAGCTTTTCTGGCGGTGCCATGACTCTCACAACCATGGACGGTGATGAACTCCTGTATCCTGTGAATGCTGATGCAGTCAAGAAATACTTTGTCTAAAAAACAAAAGAATAGCTCGGTAAGTCGAAAACCCGAAAAGGGCGGCTTAGGCAAAAATGAGCGTCTTGGTGGATTGAAAACCTGAAAAGGCAATCCAGGCAAAAATTAGAGACAATAAACAGAAATTATCCTGATATATTGAAAACCTGAAAAGGCAATCTATGCAAAAATTAAGGATACAACAAAAAATGACAAAGTAATCGATCCATACCATCAATCAAGAATCTTCCGTCAACGGATCTTCAATCAACTTTTCTAAAGCGACAAACACAGTTGGAATTCAAAGTTGATATGGATAATAGCGGTTATTTGCTTTCAATGTAGCCTTTTCCCAATAAATTATCATTTCCAACTATTGTAAATAGCTCCTGGAATCACGCCTTTGGCTGATTACCATTCTATCAATAAAATTTGAGCCTTGTGCCTTTTGTTTGCAATCCTTGCTTTATTCTGTTTTGCAAAATAACGCTTTTTATTGTGAAAATCACTGTTTGAAACTAAAAAGTTTTTAAATGAATTTTTACTTCAAAATTTTGAAACAAAAAGCAAAAATGTTCTTTTGAACTATGAACACGGAAAGAACTTCAACAGTTTCTCCATGAGTGTTTCAATCTCCGAAGGATAAAAAAAAACGACTGCAACAGAAGTCTTCTCTTTAGCAGAAATCATCAAAGGACGGTATTCTTATCCAAAAAGAATCCCCAACGAAGTTGCTAATGAAATGCCTTTCTCAGAAAGTTTAAAACATGCAACTCAAATTCTTCATCAGTGAACGTCTGCACCATTGCTGTAATTTTCACTGAATATTTGTTCGAACTGTGACGTGGTCCTTTTCCCAAATATCTCCTTAGTGTCTTTGTCAAAGTATTGTTAGTATGCATATAACATTCATGACATTCATACATAATAGCATCATTCATGCATTTTTGCATTTCTCGAAATGTTTGCTTCTGGTTATATATATACTCATATGGGTATATCATATCCCCAGCAGATTCTCTCCAAACAGAAAAGATACATTTTCTGTTTTCCCCGGCAGAGTATCCCCAAACAGAGAGATACATCTTCTCTCTATCATGTTCCCCAGCTAAGATTATTCTTCAGTTGGAACAATGTCTTGATTGACTTTTTCTTTCCAGTTCATTCCTGGATAGAACCCTGTCTCTCATCAACAAAGCAATAAGCAATAACCTCATCATTTGAGTCGCTTATTTCTTTTTTTTCATTCCTAAACTGGCCATGAAAATTTGTTCTTCTAAACAAAGTTAAATCATGACAATTCAAAAATCTCCAGCAGTTGTCTTTCTGTCTAAAAAAGGAAAACCTGTGTCTTCTGATCAAAATGCCCGTATCTTCTCAAAAGAGAGATCCTCGGCAAGATTATATCCAAGAAAACAAAGACTCATTTTGAGTTCTGTTTCTTTCACTGTCTGTTATTCACAAAGCTGGATACACGGCAAATTTCTCAAAAAGATTTACCTTGTTATAATTATCACTTCGCTGATAATTGGTAACATCTTCAGGATTCATTACCATGAATTATCACAAGGCTGATGATTGGTGGTGTTGTTTTCGCTTACCTTAAACAGTGTCACAAGGCTGACAGAAGGTAATCTCCCTATTTCCAAAGCGAAACAGATATTCACATGTTTTGTGAATCATTCTTTCCCCAATAGGGACGTATCCACAAATTTCCCCCCACCATGTCATTTCTTTGATATCATCTGGGTGAAACTTTTTACAATCATTTTGCATCACTCGCATCTTTTGGTATCTTAGGTCCAAAATTTGCGTATTCTGATATTTAAGTCTCTTCACACCTATCAAAATGAAGATATTCATCTTCATCTCTCAGGTTAAAGAAACTTAAATAGGGGCATCTGTCATACCCCAATTTATGACCTAATATACCACCTCACATCTGCATCATTGCATCACTAACAATTCAGACAACATTAATCGGGTGTAGCATTCACAGGTCAAAATTAGGGTTTCATCAAATTTTCATCTGATTCAAGAGCCAACCAATTAGGGTTTGAGTTTTTATCACCTCATTTGATCTATCTTGATCAAATCATCAGCCTTCAATCTTCAGATGTCCATTTTTTCTCACAGATCAATCAAGGATCGACCAATTAGGGTTTTGATCGGGCATGAGAATTCTCTGACTTTTTGAGCAAGAAATGACTTTTTTGGATAGAGATTGGTCATTATATCTTAGATACAACATCTTGACCTAATTTGGATTCAAAACCTCAGAGTTCATAGACTTCATCATCAATTTCGAAAGCGTCGATGAAAATTCATCGAGAAAAGTCAAACTTTGACTTTTGGTCAAAATTTTCAAAACAAAACTTTTTCCATCATCAAAATACTTCAAATGATCCATCATGATCATAAAAAATCAAAGAATTTGGAAAAGTCAACAAAAAGTCAACAAAAAGTCAAAAGTTTCTATACTTAGAAAAATTTCTAAGTATTGAAATTTCTTATTTTTTTCAAACTTCATGCCATTTTTTCACCTAGTTCCATTTTGAATTGGAAAAAACTCAAAACATGAAAGTTGTAGCTTGTGAAACAAGCTTTCCAAAATGTCCAAGAACTCACAAATCCATGGAGTCTAGCTATACTTTTGAAATTGAAACATAAGGCTTCATGAAACTTGATTTTCAAAATCCAAAACATCAAATTATAGGTCATTTTGTGATTTTCTCATTTAGACCACTTGCCACCTTGCCAAATGGATTGTTGAACTGATAAATATCAGCTTGGAAGTAATAATTGAGATGAGATAGGATCAAAGTAAAAATAGCACATGGTTAAAAAAGGAAACTTCCTTTTGCTTTTGAAATGTCTTTCTTACCCCTTAAGGTATCCATGATTCACCAATTGCCATGTACTCTTGCCTAACATTTCAGAATCTTTTGGCCTATAAATAGATCACATTTCAAGTCCAAAGCATTGCAAAGTTATGCTTTCTCACTTCTTTCTTCAAAATCAAGCAACATAGTGCAAAAGTGAGCAAACTTGCAATTTCAAAATTCAGTTAATAAACATAAGATCTTTGGTGTCAAACACATTCCATAATCAATTTTAAACTTGTTTGAATCATAAAATCAATCCAACAACAAGTGGAAATCAGAATTGAACTTCATATTTTCAAAGTTGCATAAACTGCCTAAGCATTCGAATTTGAAGTTTGGCTTGATTAATTTATGTTCTAATCATCCTAACACCTTCCATGTACCTCATATACATGATCCAGATCATTGGCAACTAACTGTAACAGGTTTTACATCAAAATCGAGCATCCATTTTTGAACTGTGCAGGTTGACTTGGGTAGCATAATTGAAGCAAGCTCAAAGCAAGCAGACCACTTCCATAGCTTCCATACATGCCGAAGATGCTGTAGCAATCATGAAACAAGTTCTGGAAACGCGTTTGCATCTTCTTCGATCCCCACTTGCACAGGTATGAACACGAACTGTGATATCCATATTCTTTAAACTTAAACAAAAAAACTCTTGGTCGATCTCTTTCTGCACTCATAACGATCATAAGCCCTCAAGAAAATCAAAGAATCATTAACTACACATCATTTAATTTGAATTCTTAGTTTCTAGGGTTCTTCGTGATTCCAGAAATTCAAACATGTTAGGTTAAAAATAAATGCAATTAACATACACCTTCATGTTCGTGATGAAAAACCGAGCAACTTTGATTTTTACTTCGTCCAATTTCATTGAGAAACAAGGATTTTAGCATGGTTTGAGGAATCTGAAGATCAAAAGAGATGAAGAACACTGCGCGCGTGTTCTTGAGTTTGAATATTTGAATTTTCCAATCTTTTTCTAACACGTGTTCTAGTCAACTAACACCAAAACGCGTTTGTCCCAGTGGTAGCTAGCTTGCCTTTAGTCTCCTCTGCCACGTGGTCACCCCTTTGGTCATGGGTTCAACTACCATCAGGACCATTCTTTTTTCAAACTTTTCCATATTTTCATGTTTTTTTACAAAACTTTCACATTTTTTTTGACCAATCAAAACTCCTTATTTTAAGGTGATTTTTTGAACACTTGTCAATAAATACATCTATTTTATGATAGTGCAAAAAATTTCAGAAAAAAACTTTCATCTGATCATATTTTAATCGAGCCGAAACGACGTTCTGAACACTTTTTTCAAACCTCCTTTTAAGGTGAATTTTTCAAGTTTTCGACTTCCGATTCTTTTCAAAACTTATCATAAATGAATCTCACATATCAAAACACTTTCAAAACCATTTTTCAAAACTTTTCATCAAACTTACATCTTTTTACCATGATCGATCCGATTTAAACGATAAAATTGATTTCGTTTTCTCTCGAATTTCTCAATCGATCATGGGCCTCCCTCACGGTGTAAGTCCCATAACATTCTTTTGTGTACATAATATTTCTTTGTACATATCAAACTTTCTTCAAAATACAAATTTTTATCTGTACATAATACAGATACTTTTTATACTCAAGTACAGACAAACTTCGATCGTTTGTTTTCACTCCACTTGTGTATACTCAAACCAACATTCTTTTATGTACATACATATTTCCTTGTACATATCAAATACTTTTCATACAAAACTTTTATCTGTACATAACACAGATACCTTTTGTAAATATTTAAACACAGATAAACTTCGATCGTTCGTTTCCATTTCATCTGTATATACACTGAATACCATTGGTATTAAAAGGAGCATTATTCCCTGTGAAACTGCTTTTAAACCAATGGGCCTCCCTTACGGTGTAAGTCCCAACCCTCCTATGTACATCCATCCCTCTCTGTACATAAATACTCGTTCGTGTACATATTTACTTCCTGGTACACAATTCAAACTTGTTTATATTTCCTTCATAAACTCTTGTAAATAAACATCATGCATTGTTTATATTTCCTTCATAAACTCTTGTGAATACATATCACACACACACACACTTGGTTATACAACTGTCTAATTATAACATAACAATTAGTCTAACCAATAGGTTCCCCAGTTGTAGCCTCCTCTTGGGCTTTATACAAGATAATTCATCCCTAGCATGAATTTAGCCTCCGCTTGGGCTTTATACAAGATAACTCATCCCCTGCTGAGTGAGCCTCCTCTTAGGCTTCATATAAGAAAACTCATTCATCTGAGTTTAGCCTCCGCTTAGGCTTCATATAAGACAAACACTCCCTTGTTGAGTCAGCCTCCTCTTGGGCTTCGTTCAAAAGAACTCCTCATTGAGTTTAGCCTTCTCTTGGGCATCAAACAAAGAAAGAGACCAGGAAATCTCTTAACAGTCTCCTATTGGGCTTCCAATACAAAGAATCACCCGCGCTACGATAGAACCCAGAGAGTATAATTTCCCGGTGAAATTGCTCTTAATCCTAAGAGGATGGTTTCCCGGTGAAATCCCTCTTAAAGCCAAAGCCAGCCATACCCTATAGCTTCCTCTTGAGCTTCATACAAGGACCCTCGATGACCCTCGGAATGCCTCCTCTTGGGCTTACAATACAAGGACCCACGGGCTTGTTAAAAGCATCCCCCTAATCCAATCAATTTCTCCTTAAGATTTAGACGTTTATCATCTCTGTGGAAGAAGTATCTCATCTATCACATCACATACAATAAAAAACTTTTCAAACTCTTTTCAAACAAAAACATCTCTTAATCTGTAAGTGGTAACGCTTGTACACTCAAGCAAAACACCCAATGCTTACAATTAAAAGATTCAATCATCTTTCAAAACATCTTTCTAAAACTCGTAAGTGGTAACGCTTGTACACTCAAGCAAAACACCTATAACTTACGATGAAAGATTTCAATCAATCAACCTTTCAAAATGTATGTGATGAAATAGATTAGATACATTTTTCATTAAGATGACATTTGTCTGTCTCTTATTAACATCCCGTTGCTTTCCACTAGCATAAGTGGGAACTACGATTGCTCTGACTTTCTCAACATCCTTTTGAGAATACGTAGGCACAAGGTCTCATCCTTGGCGAGCAAATTTCTATCTCCCTCAGACCAAACAAACCATAGATCCCTTTAGATCCGAGCTACAAATGCTCTGATTCCCACTAAGGGATATGTATGCAGAAGATCCACAGATCTTTGCGAGCACAATAATAACAAACACTAGGATCCCACATAATCTATCTTTCTTAAAATCTAAAGGAGAAACTTTCCCAATCATAGAAATAGCAATTAAAAAAAACATACAAACATATCAAACATATTCATATATAAAGCTATGGATAACCATATATATTTAGGGCGCTCCATCTATTCCCTTTATATAACAAACCCCCTTACTCAGAATCTCCCCAATGCGTTGCGTCTAGTTTGCGCTAGTCGTTACGCATATCAAAATCAATTGAGGGTATTACAGCTTTCCCCTTTTTCATAATCATTAAATCATCTTTTCTTGTGTTGAAAATAATAAAGCTTGATGCTCGTGGCATCTTTATAAACAAATCAAAAGAGTAAATCGTTTCGAGCCAGAGAATCCGAATTCACGTTAGAATCCTCTAGCGCGTCACCTTTTAACGCGAACAATAACAAGTGAAATAAATTTTGTATAATAGATATGATACTCTGATGTATACTATTTTCATTTCAGATAATTTTCTGACTCAAGCACTCAAGAATATAGAAATATCAAATTATGTTGAGCAAACAAGTAGTAGAAGTTCTAATGAAGAATAGAACTTACGGTCATGAAAAGCAACTTTTGAAGGAAGCATGCTAGCGCAACCTCTAATAGAAGCACCAAAGAATGTTCTGATTAGAAGATGTTTGAACAAGTCTTACAGAAGATCATGAAGTATCAATATGTCATCTTCTAAGACAAAGTCTCCTACAGTAATGTTACCCTACTAAGCTAAGACGGCTGAAGTACTTGAGTGGTTCAACTTTCAAGGTTCATTGAGTAAGCAAAACATGTCAATTTAAACATATCTTAAATACACTTTCTAGTACCCAAGACATGCAAATGTTGCAAGACATAATCTAGAAGTTCTATATAAAGTGCAACATTCAAAGAAGAATAACAATAATTCATTCATAGAGAACTTACGCCAAAATTGAAATCATTACTCTATGAAGTTTTATTTCTAAGTTTTGAGCTTAATCATCCTGTGTAAAAATCACTTTTCTGATAAAGTTTTTTAGAAGCAATTGTAAACACTTGGTCTATAAGTTCTTGTGTAATTTGTTACTTGAAAGACCAGTTGGGTCAGATTTCTCAAGAGGGCTAGGACTAGTTGAGTCTTAGAGGTGTTAGTCACTTGCAGTTAGCTTGTGCATTGTTGTTAGTCACAACTATTGGTTGTGCAGTGGTAATATTTTGATTAAAGTGGATTAAGTTCTTGTTGAGAGAGGCGAAATCACCTTGACGGGTGGACTGGAGTAGTTTGAGTTTCAAAGGAACCAGGATAAAAATCCTTGCGTGTTTAGTCTTATTGTTAAGTAAAAGAAAAATTTAAAAGAGAAAAACTTATTCACCCCCCCCCTTCTAAGTGTTTTCTAAGCCTTTAATTGGCATCAGAGCTCTTTGTTCTGGGTTAAACACTTAACAGTGTCAGATAAAGATCCAGAAGGAAAACCCAAATGGCAACATATCACAAAAACAACAACACTAAACCTCCTATGTTTGATGGAGAGGATTTTGAATACTGGACGGATAGATTAGAAAGCTTTATTCTAGGCTATGAGCCTGATATTTGGGATATAGTTTTGGATTGCTTCAAACACGTAGTAGACAAGGAAGGAAACAAGATAGAAAGAAAAGAAATGGACAAAACACAGAAAGCAGATTTTAAGAATCATCATAAATCAAGAAATATTCTGTTGAATGCTATTTTAAAAATAGAATATGAAGAGATTATAAACAAAGAAACATCATATGATATCTTTGAGTCACTCAATATGTCACATGAAGGAAACTCTCAAGTCAAGGAAACCAAAGCTCTGGCTCTTATCCAGAAGTATGAGGCATTCAAGAAGGAGGAAAAGGAATCCATTGAGGCAATGTTCTCAAGGTTTCAAACCTTAACTGTTGGCCTGAGAGTTCTAGATAAAGGATACACAAAGGTTGATCATGTAAATAAAATCATCAGAAGCTTACCCAGAAGATAGGCACCAATGGTGACAGCCTTCAAAGTTTCAAAAGATCTGAATGCTATATCCTTAGAAGAACTCATCAGCGTGCTGAGAAGTCATGAAATAGAGTTTGATGAATTTGAGCCTCAGAAGAAAGCTAAGTCAATTGCTTTGAAATCTACTAAAAATTTCATGTTAATGCTTTTCAGGCTGAAAATGGAAGCTCTGAAGATTCAGAGTCATAAGAAGATGGGTTAACTATGCTTTCTAGAATGAGAAATCAAATGTGGAAACACAGGCAAAATAAGTACAGAAATCACAGAAGATCTGAAGATAGAGGAGAATCTTCTAGATACAAGATGTTCAGTAAAAGAAACACCAGTGATATGAATGCAAAGAATATGGACATTTCAGAAGTTAATGTCCCAAGTGCAGAGAATAACCAAAGAAAAGGTTTGAAAAGAAGAAAGGAATAATTCCACATGGGACGACTTAGAATCTTCTGAAGCTGAATCTGACTCAGAAGATGAGCATGCCAACCTAGCTTTCATGGCCACAAGAGAAGATAACTCAGGCTCTAAATCAGAACTTGATGAGGTATTTTCTTAATTATCTCGTCTTTGAAATGGTAGATATTCTATTAGAACTTACGAAAATAATAGTCACTCAAGATCAAATACAAGAAACTCAAAAGAGTCTTGTATCTAAGATTGAACAGCTCAAAGCAGAAAGTGCTGAACTTAAAGAAATTAACATTAAACTTAAAGATGATTTTCAAAAAGTTCAAAAAATCGCTAGTTCAGATACTGCTTCAAGTTCAAAAGATATTCTTAAAGAATATGACTATAGCTTTCAGAATTTTCTAACTAAAAGCATATATAGAAGCAAGATGGCTTCAATGATCTATGGAGTTAGTAGAAACAACAGAAAGGGAATTGGATATGAAACTCTCAGAGGGAAATAAGCATATCAACCCAAATATGTTGATAAAATGATTATCACATACAAACCATTTTACAAACAGTTCAGTTATGGTCACACACATGATATAAAATAAACTTCTCATTCTAAAAGTTTTTATATTAAACCAAGGTTCAACCAGAACCTTAGAAACTCTAACCAGAAAGGACCCAGAAAGCTATGGGTACCTAAAGAAAAAATAATCTATGTTGTAGATGTCCTTAACAGTGAAATTGAAACACCAATCATGGTACCTGGACTCTGGTTTCTCACGACATATGACGGGAAGAAGGTCTATGTTCCAAAGTATGGAACTTAAACTTGGAGGTGAACTAAATTTGGAGGTAACTAGAAGGAAAAAATCATTAG
This sequence comes from Vicia sativa, assembly GCA_021764765.1. Taxonomy (NCBI): domain Eukaryota; kingdom Viridiplantae; phylum Streptophyta; class Magnoliopsida; order Fabales; family Fabaceae; genus Vicia; species Vicia sativa. The sequence goes on along the minus strand of CM038794.1, from coordinate 258,861,505 downwards.
TTCTGGAACCATTGGAAACGGTAACTTTCCCTCTATCTCTAATGTTCTGTTAGTAGAAGGATTAGCGCATAACTTGTTGTCAATAAGTTAATTAAGTGACAATGGTTATGACATTATCTTTAATCAAAATTCATGTAGAGCTGTAAGTCAAAAGGATGGGTCAATCCTCTTTTCTGGCAAGAGAAAGAACAACATTTACAAAATTAATCTTTCTGATTTAAATTCACAAAATGTAAAATGTCTTCAGTAAATGATGAACAGTGGGTATGGCACGAAGCTTGGGACATGTTAGCATGATGTTCAGTGTTTTTTCAACAGTTGGAATTGATTACATCCCGTGTTAACCGGATCCATTGATGTTCAGTGTTTATGACCATGTTGTTGTGCTGAAGTATTTTTCTTACGAATGTTGTGTTTTAGTTATGGTGGCAATATTCTTAATGTTGGACTATTTTGTTCAGATCAATTATGTGTTTGAATTTTAATGGTCTCGGTCGCTTATAATTTTAGCGGTTTATTAACGTGCTTCAATTTTTTATTTACTTTCTTTTTAATTTTTTATGTTTCTTGATTCAGTGGCTTCTTTATCTCTTGTATTTTGCAGGGTTCGTCTTGTACCTATCAAAACCCGTTATATTGCTAACACACTTGTATCTCTTTATTTAAATATCATTTGTAATTAAATAAAAGTGTAACAACATAAAAATCTACAAGTATCTTGATACTGATATTTGAAATAAGGAAGAAGAAGACAATCTACATGATATTATTTCTTATCTTAGTTCATTTCATTACCATCAGCTTACACTTAAGAACTCGTAATTAAAAAGGTCATTAAAAACAATATTCAATTTTAGGAATAAACACACATACATATTCCAATTTTAACACTAAAAACAACATCCCAAAATCTACACATCGGTTTAAGAGGACTCTCGCACATAGGACAGTCAGAATCTCGCATACAATTATCGTGCCCCGTAAAAGAATTGTAAAATACTACTTACTAAAATGATGAAAAAAATTCATACAAGTGAATGAAGAAATTTGTAAATTCTCAAAATGACTTACCGTCAACATTGATTGCAAAACTAGTTAAGAAAAGAAAGATGGTAATACCATAAACAAATTTGACAAGCTTAGACATTTTTTCTCCTCTTCGTGAAAGAAATTATCTATGATTTTATCTATAACTTTTAATTTATTAAGTTCATTACTTTAAAAATTAGAGACATTATTAAATAACTCTTGAATACATCAAAGGATTTTGTTTGCCTCTCTAGCAGAGTTTGTAAGAGGCCACATAAAAAACTAAATAATCATTCTTATTTACCAATAACCAATTACTTTATAACATCATGACATGACAGACAAGTTTACAAATTTGGAGTGATATTATTAGTTCATCAATCATTTTTAAGTGAGCATGAACGTTGACAATTGTGTGTCTTTGAAAATATGAAAGGTTTTTAATGAAAAGTAATTTGAAAAGCCAATACATTAGATAAGTTTTCATTGTTATAAAAGAAACATTTTATTTACATGTTAAGTTAGATAGATTTTTATTGAGCTATAAATGATATTTGAAGGATTAATTTATAAAATACAAAGAAGTATTATATATAAAAAAATATCACTAACACTGATTTAACTCCTTTTAGATATATCTATTTTGAATTTTAATTCACATTAAAGAAGGATCTAATTTTTTTATAGTAGATAATATACTGGCCAAAGCCAACATACTTATAAAGGTCACCTTTTTCCTATGATGGAAAGTATTAAACTTTCCAATTGTATGCTACTGTATAATCTTAGGATTTATTAATGAACAGTGATTTTTCTAAATAAACTAGATTCTTATATTACTATTCTTTTTTGGACATAAACCGTAGAAAGTTGATTACTATATCTTAGATGATTATTTTCTCCCCTTCTTATAAATGAGGCCTTTATATGAAATAGATTAATAATCAATAATCAATGGTATTATAGACTTATTATTAGATACATCAGGCACGAAAACCAACCATGCATCATATTTGAACTAACATTAAGCAATATTTTTTCTTTCTGTAGCAACATATTAAATGGAAGATTGGTAATGGGAACCAAATTGATTTGTGGAATGACAATTAGCTTGAAAAATTAAAGATCCACGCATAGTATTTTTGGTCGATATTCAATTTACTTGAACTAATAAGGTCAATTAAATTATCCAGGAAATCAATTAGAACATTCCTCATGGTTTATCCATTTTGGTTCTTCTAATTTCTACAAAACTTTAGAAGGCCAATGTTAAAGACCAATTTGTAGTTATTTTGTACATGATTTTGTGGTTCTTAACAATGTCTTTTTATTAAATTAGTATTATTTATTCTAGTATTTTGTTTTAATTAGGCTTTTATTTAGTTTTTGTTTAAAATATATTATTTAACTTATTTTACTCTTAATTGTAGGAATTTATTAATTTATTCTCCCAAGCTTGGATTCAAGGGCACTTGAAGAGCTTTAGGGATGATTCTTTTGAAGATAATTTTGGGTGAAGGAAGCATGCTGTCGCTCAATAAGATGATCGCAACGCGCCTAACCGCTTAAGCGGTCTGCGAAAAAAGCAAAAAAAGGACAGAGCCCATGCTTCCACTTTTGAGCCACCAACCCATCACTTCAGCTGACTTTTTGGCTTGTAAAGGAAGCAAGAAACACTCCACCATGATTATCTTTCATCTTTGTAAAAATCTAGGGCAAGAAGTAGAGGAACACCATAGCTTTTCCTTCTTGATTCTTTGATTTTCATCATCTCTACCAACAATCTTGAGAGCAAGCAACCATGGAAATGAGTGGCTAAGCTCTTTTTGTGTCAAGATTAGAGGTAGTTGATCTATATAGTATGTATTTCTTTTAATCCATTTGTGTATGAACATGGTTGATGATTAATATAGTTGAATATCTTTGTTCTTCATCTTTATGCTTTGAGTTTTGCTTGGAAAAGAATACTTCAAAGTGACCTAGGATATTCATCCTCTAATAAACAAATGCTAGGAATAGATTTGTGTGTTAGTGTTTACAAAATATTGAACTTAATGATTATCATGTTAATAGTTGTAGTGAGGAATCATGCAAGGATTAACATGGTAACATTCACAATCTTGGTGGGAAATCTACAAGGTTGAGAGGATATGTATTTGTAGAAATCATCTACTATGTTCATCACTTGATTAAATGAATATGTATGAAACTAGATCAATGAAACTAATCTTGACATGCCTTCTTAATTTGAAAACAATCTCAAACTCTCTTTTATCCAAACCATAACTCTCTTTGAAAGAATTCATTTAGTTATTGTTTGGAAACTCATGGTTCTAGTAGAGTAGATAACAAACCCTTTGGTTACATCGTCTTAAAACATACTTTTCTATTGAAAGACTATAACATACACCAATCCCTGTGGAATCGATAATTAAAAATACTTGTTTACGGAAAAATCCTACAACACCAACACGTCATTTAATAATACTATAGTTGATTAGTTCATTTTGGACATGATTTGTAAATGGTGATCTATATTTTAAAGATACAATTGTATCAAGAGGGGTCATATTGAACCTTCATAGAAAATATTAATTTGTCCTCCCTACTTAACGTGTGTTAAGTCCTTAGTAGCTTACACGTTGATGCATAATGTTATTGCAACATTATACAACCTGAATTGAAGGGAAATACATACATATTTTTAGTTTCTTTCATTACAATCCAGATGTGAAAATTAGAGACCATGTATTTCTTATATGCAAATACACTCAAATGGTTGTTAATGGCCGGCGAGATTGTTTGGTATGGGAATTGATAGATCTAGTTATAAAAGCTTTTTTAAACTTTCATGTCACTACTTGTTTACCCTAGAATTTGGTAAACAACTTCTGGTCTTCCAAATCAAAAAAGGAATTTGGTTACTCACAGGATCGACCAGATTGATCCTAATGATATGCGTTTATTTTTGAATTTCAGTATCCTTTGTATGTTTAAATCCTTTGATGAAACCAATGTTTCGAAGGTAATGGTATAAATACTTTCAGAAAGTAAATTGAATGTAAAGAGTTTCTTGATATGAATGTAAAATAATTTTAAAATACTTCGATTGAATGTAAATAGAAATAAATAGAAACTGGGACATCAAACGTGCATTTCTCAGAAAAATCTTTTCTATGACATAAGTACTTTGAGTATATTTAGAGTAATTTAAACAAAAGATGTTCACACACTGAATCCTAATACTAAGACCCCTATTTATACTAATTTCAACGAAACAGTCTCTAAATAAGATGTTGCCACGTTCGACATCTGCATGCACCTTCAAACTCCAATCTTCCACCCGTCTCTTTGGATAAGATCAAATTTTTGAATTTGAAAATCTCTGTCTTTGAAATGCCAAAACGTAAACTTTGAAATATTCTTCTAATATATCAAATAAATTAATTTCCAATGGTTCGTATAAGAACCTTTTCGCCAAACACTTAGCAAAAATAAAATTTTTATTAGCTTTCTGTCTGTCAAAATATTCATAAAGACTTCTCTACTCTTCCTTTCGAACTACATTCCTTTCACCATATATCATTTCAGCTATTATTTCATGTAGTCGAAATATCCAGTCAACAAATTTCCCCCAATAAACGTGTGTTTCGAATCACTTGGAGAAACATACATTTTTTGCAAGAATATATATATTTCGACTAACAGACATTTTTCATGATGGACAATGATTGTTATGACGTCAGATTAATCATGATTTACATTTTCAAAACTTCTAATTAAGACGTGCGTGTAGTAGTTTCATCATTGCTACAAAGGTAAGTTCCCAATGTAGCTTTTAAACAAGCAACCTCTTTCATTTGCTTATTAAAGATCACCACGTGTCTAACTAACTCTAATATTAAAATATAAACTGAATAGCTTCCAGTTATAAATACTCTTCTTCTTCCCCAAATACATTTTTTCAACTTCATAATCTTTTGGTTTTCAAATTTCACATTCTCTTTCTCAAAAAACCTTCAAACAAACTAGAAATTGAATCTGTCAATCATGGAGCCATCTAAAAAAGAAATCAAATCTGACAAAAATGTGAAGAACAAGGAAGTGAAGACCACAAATAAGGCTACATTCCAACCGATTCATCATATTGGAAAACCCCTTCTCGTTGGAAATCAAGAGTTGGTTCCAACACTTTCTGTTAGAACATAGTTTGATTCTAATCATATCTTAGAGTTTTGATGATAACAAGTGAAATAAATTTTGTATAATAGATATGATACTATGATGTATACTGTTTTCATTTCAGATAATGTTATGACTCAAGCACTCAGGAATATAGAAATATCAAATTATGTTGAGCAAACAAGTAGTAGAAGTTCTAATGAAGAATATAACTTCTGGTTATGCACGTTGAAAAGCAACTACTGAAGGAAGCATGCTAGCGCAACCTCTAATAGAAGCACCAAAGAATGTTCTGGTTAAAAGATGTTTGAACAAGGCTAACAGAAGATAATGAAGTATAAGTATGTCATCTTCTAAGCCAAAGTCTGCTACAGTAACGTTACCCTACTAAGCTAAAACGGTTGAAGTACTTGAGTGGTTCAACTTTCAAGGTTCATTGAGTAAACAAAACACGTGAAGATAAACAAATCTTAATTACACTTTCCAGTACCTAAGACATGCAAACGTTGCAACGGACAAAATCTAGAAGTTCTATATAAAGTGCAACATTCAAAGAAGAATAACAACAATTCATTCATAGAGAACTTATGCTGCCAAAATTGAAATCATTACTGTGTGAAGTTTTATTTCTAAGTTTTGAGCTTAATCATCTTGTGTTAAAATCACTTTTGTGATAAATATTTTTAAGAAGCAACTGTAAACACTTGGTCTAGAAGTTCTTGTGTAATTTTTACATGAGAGACCAGTTCGGTCAAATTTCTCAAGAGGGCTAGGACTAGTTGAGTCTTAGAGGTGATAGTCATTTGCAGTTAGCTTGTGCACTGTTGTTAGTCACAATAGTTGGTTGTGCAGTTGTAATATTTTTATTAGAGTGGATTAAGTCCTCGTTGAGAGAGGCGAAATCACCTTGACGGGTGGACTGGAGTAGTTTGAGTTTCAATGGAACCAGGATAAAAATCCTTGCGTGTTTAATCTTGTTGTTAAGTAAAAGAAAAATTTTAAAGAGAAAAACTTATTCAACCCCCCCTTCCAAGTGTTTTCTAAGCCTTCTATTGGCATCAGAGCTCTTGGTTCTGGGTGCAAACACTTAACAGTGTTAGATAAAGATCCAGAAGGAAAACACAAATGGCAATATATCACAACAACAACACTAAACCTCCTATGTTTGATGGAGAGGATTTTGAATCGGAAGGATATATTAGAAAGCTTTATTATAGGCTATGATCCGATCTTTGGGATATGGTTTTGGATGGCTTGAAACACCTAGTAAACAAGGAAGGAAACAAGATAGAAAGAAAATAAATGGACAAAACACGAAAGCAAATTTTAAGAATCATCATAAATCAAGAAATATTCATTGAATGCTATTTTAAAATAGAATATGAAGAGATTACAAACAAAGAAACAACATATGATATCTTTGAGTCACTCAATATGTCACATGAAGGAAATGCTCAAGTCAAGGAAACCAAAGCTCTGGCGCTTAAGTATGAGGCATTCAAGAAGGAGGAAAATGAATCCATTGAGGCAATGTTCTCAAGGTTTCAAACCTTAACTATTGGCCTGAGAGTTCTAGATAAAGGATACAACAAGGTTGATCATCTAAAGAAAATCATCAGAAGCTTACCCAGAAGATGGGCACCAATGGTGACAGCCTTCAAAGTTTCAAAAGATATGAAAGCTATATCCTTAGAAGAACTCATCAGCACGCTGAGAAGTCATGAAATAGAGCTTGATGAATTTGAGCCTCAGAAGAAAGCTAAGTCAGTTTCTTTGAAATCTACTAAAAAATTTGATGTTAATTCTTTTCACATGGGATGACTCAGAATCTTCAAAAGCTGAATCTGACTCAGAAGATGAGCATTCCAACCTAGCTTTCATGGCCACAAGAGAAGATGACTCAGGCTCTAAATCAGAACCTAATGAGGTATTTTCTGAATTCTCTCGTGCTGAACTGGTAGATAGTCTATCAGAACTTTCGGAAAATAATAGTCAGCTCAAGATCAAATATAAGAAACTCAAAAAGAGTCTTGTATCCGAGATTGAACAACTCAAAGCAGAAAGTGTTGAACTTAAAGAAATTAACATTAAACTTAAAGATGATTTTCAAAAAGTTCAAAAAATCCCTAGTTTAGATACTGCTTCAAGTTCAAAAGATATTCTTAAAGAATATGACTATAGCTTTCAGAATTTTCTAACAAAAAGCACAGATAGAAGCAAGATGGCTTCATTGATCTATGTAGTTAGTAGAAACAAAGGAAAGGGAATTGGATATGAAATTCTCATAGGGAAACAAGCATATCAACCCAAATATGTAGATAAAATGACTATCACATACAAACCATTATACAAACAGTTTAGTTATGGTCACACACATGATATAAAATCACCTTCTCATTCTAAAAGTTTTTATGTTAAACCAAGATTCAAATAGAACCTTAGAAACTCTAACCAGAAAGGACCCAGCAAGATATGGGTACCTAAAGAAAAAAAAACTATGTTGCAGATGTCTTTAACGGTGAAGTTGAAACACCAATCATGGTACCTCGACTCTATTTTCTCGCGAAATATGATGGGAAGAAGGTCTTTGTTCCAAAGTTTGGAACTTAAACACATAAAATAAAAGGATTAGTCACTCAAGAAAGAACAACATAACAATGTCTCTGGTCAATGATGAAAATTCCGCAGAGAAGGGACATGTCATGAAAACAATTTCTAAAATTAACAAACTAAATCGGAGGACTTCAATTGAAGTTCAACAATTCGGAAGGAAAATTTTCAAAACCTTCTTTTAAATCTAAAAATGTTGTTTCTTCCTCTAGGCCATTAGAACTTTTGCCCATTGATTTATTTGGACTAGTGAAAACTGTATCCATTAGAGGCAAGAAGTATGGATTAGTCATTGTATATGACTACAGCAGATGGACATGGGTAAAGTTCTTAAAACATAAAGATGAGTCACATTCTGTGTTCTTTGACTTCTGTAACCAAGTTCAGAATGAAAAAGAGTTTAGAATCATAAAGGTTAGAAGTGATCATGGTGGTGAATTTGAAAATCAATTTTTTTGAAAAACATTTTAAATAAAATGGAATGTCTCTTGATTTCTCTTGTCCTAGAACTCCCCAACAAAATGGAGTTGTAGAATGAAAAAATAGAACTTTACAAGAAATGGCCAGAACTATGATCAATGGAACCAATATGGATAAACACTTCTGGGAAGAAGCTGTGAACACATCGTGTTATATTATGAATAGAGTTTCTATAAGACCTATTCTTGAAAAGACTCCCTATGAATTGTGGAAGGACAGAAAGCCCAAAATTTCTTATTTTCATCCATTTGGATGCACTTGTTATATTTTAAACACTAAAGAACATATTAACAAGTTTGATTCTTAAGCACAAAGGTGTATTCTTCTTGGATACTCTGAACGCTCAAAAGGCTATAGATTGTACAATATAGAACCTCTGATTGTTGGAGAATCAATCAAAATAAGATTTGATGATAAGCTTGGCCAACAAAAGCCAAAGTAGATTAAAAATGTTGTAGGTACAGAAGTTCATTTACCAAACTCTGAAGGAATAGAACAGAAGGACAACTCAGAAGTTCCAGCTGTTGAAGAAGTTCTGGACAACTTAAAAATTTCTAAAGAACCCTCACAAAGAAAATTTCCAAGAATCACATCAGCATATATAGAAGATGTCATCATTGGAAAGAAGAATGATCCTATCAGAACTAGGTCTGCTCTAAGGAATAATGAGGAATCACTGTTTGGTCTGGTTTCTCTGATTGAGCCAACTTCTATTGATGAAGCTCTTCAAGACAATGACTGGATTATTTCCATGCAAGAAGAACTGAATCAATTTGCAAGAAATGATGTGTGGGATCTTGTTCCAAAGCCTAAAGGATTCAATATTATTGGAACTAAATGGGTATTCAGAAACAAATTAAATGAGCAAGGATAAGTTGTCAGAAACAGGCACGATTGGTAGCACAAGGGTATAGTCAACAAGAAGGTATTGATTATAATGAAACATTTGCTCCGGTCGCCAGGTTAGAATCTATCAGATTATTAATCTCTTTTGTTGTTCAAAATAATATTACTTTATATCAAATGGATGTCAAAAGTGCATTTTTAAATGACTATATAGAAGAAGAAGTTTATGTCCGTCAACCTCCTGGTTTTGAGGATTTAAAATTTCTAGAACATGTTTTTAAACTCAAAAAATCTTTATATGGGTTGAGACAAACTCCCAGAGCTTGGTATGAGCGTTCGAGCAATTTTCTCTTAGAAAAGAATTTCACCAGAGGAAAAGTGGACACAACTTTATTAGGAAATACATTTAAAAATGATATTCTTATCTGTCAAATTTATGTAGATGATATTATCTTTGGAACTTCTAATGTCTCTCTTGGAAGAGAATTTGCTAAGTTTATGCAGGCAGAATTTGAGATGAGCATGATTGGAGAATTGAAATTCTTTCTGGGAATTCAAATCAATCAATGTTCCGTAGGTACTTACATACATCAAACTAAGTATGTCAAAGAACTTCTGAAGAAATTCCAACTATCAGAAAATAAGGAAGCAAAGACCCCAATGCATCCTACATGCAATTTGGGAAAAGATGAGGTAAGTAAGAAGGTAGGTCGAAAATTCTACAGAGGTATGACTAGTTCTCTTCTTTATATAACTGAGTCTAGGCCAAATATTCTTTTTAGTGTGTGTTTATGTGCAAGATTCCAATCAGATCCCATAGAATCTCACTTAACTACTGTTAAGAGAATTCTAAGGTATCTGAAGGGTACTACTAATGTTGGATTATGTTACAGAAAATCCAAAGAGATTCAATTAGTAGGTTATTGTGATTCTAATTATGTTGGAGATAGAGTAGAACGAAAACGCATCTCTTAAAATTGTCAATTCCTTGGTGAAAATCTGATCTCTTGGTACAGTAAGAAGCAAGCCACCATTGCACTTTGAACCACTGAAGTGGAATATGTAGTTGTTGCTGGCTGTAGCACTCAGATGCTCTGAATGAAGAGTCAACTAGAAGACTATCATCTGTATGAGTGTAAGATCTGTATTTTCTGTGATAATACGTCTGCAATTTTCCTCTATAACATTCCAATTTTACATTCTAAGGTAAAACATGCTGAAATAAAACACCATTTCATAAGGGACTATATTCAGAAAGGAATTTTGTGTTTAAACTTTGTAGATACAGTCCGTCAATGGGCTGATATCTTCACAAAACCTCTTTCTGAAGATAGATTTAAATACATTTTGAAAAATATAAGTATGGAAGTATGCCTTGAATGAAATTTTTGTTTACTTTCAATATAGTCAGAAGTTCTGTTTTTGAACGTTCTAATTAATATCTCTTCAGAGGTTAGAAGAGAAGTTCAATTAGAAGCCATGCATAGAAGTTCTGAAATAGTTTCTATATTTCATACAAGTATGGTTCAGAAGTTCCACATATCAAACAGCAGTTACGCTATTAACCTAGAAGCTGAACAAGTGTTCATAACGTTTTATAGGTTACTTGTAACACCCTTCTAAAATACCCCTCGAATATAATAATTAAATCAGAGATAACATGTAAAACAAGGGCATTACAATTCAATTAAATAGAAAAGCTCGTACAAATGTCATGCTTTACTGAATAACTTCATTAAAATGATCAAAACCAATAACATGTTCTACACAGCGGAAATACCATCAAAAACCAGAATAATTTCAATTCATAAATTATTCCCAAAATTAATCAAAAGAAACAACAGAGTTTTAAAATGAAACTCGCAACCAAACTTTCTCCAGTGTTACAACTATCAAAGCATGACACTGACACGCGGATAACTAAACTCAAAGCTCAAACCATCCTCACCAGCTCCTAAGCGGCTAAGACTTCAATCTGAAATCATTAAAGTACGGGTGAGATTTCATCGAAATATAAAATGCATTATACATTTCTAAAAACAATAAAACAGTTCAGTATATCATTTCACTCTCATTAGCACAATCAGATTTCAGTAGACAAATACAATTCATATAGTTCATTAAGCACCATAATGAAAACAACAAGATTATAAAACTGGAAACCATCCTATCATGTTATAATCCATTTGAAATGCAAGACTCTATGCACATGGTACCAAACGTGAACTAAATTCGCACACTGCTCTGTTTCGGCCTCGGACACAGCGTTAATCATCGATTCGCCCATACATCATTGGGACATGAACCTAGCCTCACCATCACTAAACACCTGGGTACGGGTATTGGCTCTACAAGTCCAAGTCCACACAATGGGAATTAACTCCACCAGAATGCATATGCATGCACATCAAAAGCATGCAACATTCAACAACAGGACATGATATCAATAACAATGTTCCATGAATAACAACACCAACAATCATCACATGATATCAATACAATCAGGAATAAACCACAGGAACAACACATAAGCATTAGTCCTTATCTAACCTGTCAGAAGAACTCTAACCAGTTCATCACCATTTCTAGAATTACCATAGTTTACAATTCGGAAAATCGACTCCTTTTAAAATAAAATCCACTAAATAGTATTTTCTTCATTTTATAAAATAACATTTTTAATTTAAAGAACACTGCCCAAAACGGAACTCAAATCGGAGTTACGGTTTAGAAAATACGAGTTTTTGAAGTTTGAATTATTTTTGGAAAAGCTACAGGGGTAACCGGTTCCCCCAGGGGACAACCCGGTTCCCCACTCACTGAAAACTCACGCCTCTAGTTTTTACTATGGGGAACTTGGTTCCTCCAAACTGGGAACCGGTTCCCACTAAAAAATTTCATTTTCTGTGCAAAATTTCAACTGGGAACCCGATTCCTCCCTAGGAGTAACCGGTTTCCACAGACTCAGGAAGACTTCCTCTATGGTTTTTGTACCAGGAACCCGGTTCCTCCCACATGGGAACCGGTTCCTGCGACCTGCAGAACCAAAAACCTGTAATTAACAGCAGCATGTTTTCCCAATACTTTCTCCTCATTCCAATTACGAATTACAACACCAATAACACCAAATTCAACCAACACACACCAACACAATGCCATATATCATAATTCAATCATTCCCAATGACCGCATGACATACGAATGGATCAATTTCACATAATTCGACAATATTAGGGATAATCCTTAAAACCTAGAAAATTCTAATTTGTGTTCCCTAACATAATCAACTATTCTATTGATTTCCCAAAACCCATAAGGCATCATAATTGCGAGAAATCACCTCATACCTCGTGGGAATTCGTCGATTCTGACACTTTTAGTTTTTCCTCCTTCTTTCTCCTCTTCTCAATTGCACATAGAATGAAAATTTCCCAAATGTACCTTTTTTCGTCTTTTTCCTTCTTTTATTCCTTTTATTATTCTAAAATAATAAAAATAGAATAAATAGTATGAGTAGAGTCTTTTACTCCTCACACTCCCACTTACACTCCACACCACCCGCACTTCCTTTTTATTTTAATGGATTAATTCCAATTAATTCAAAAATACTAACAATTAAATTTCTAATTAAATTAATAATTAAAAATTCTAATTATTTAATAATCGAATTATCGGGGTGTCACAACTCTCCCCCACTAAAAGAGTTTTCGTCCTCGAAAACATACCTTAGACGAAAAGTTCGGGATAAGAGTCCTTCATCTGGCTCTCCAGCTCCCAAGTAACATTTCCAACTGTTGGTCCTCCCCAAGCTACTTTCACCAGAGCTATCTCTTTACCTCGCAATTGTCTCAACTTTCGATCCTCAATTCTCGCAGGCAATGTTTCAACAGTCAAATTATCTCGTACCTGTATATCGTCTACCTGTATCTCATGAGACGGATCAGCAATGTACTTCCTCAACTGAGATACATGGAAGACATCATGCAAATTTGTAAGAGACGGCGTAAAGAAATCTGATAAGCAACTTTTCCAACTTTTTTTCATAATCTAAAATGGACCAATAAAATGCGGAGTTAACTTCTTTGACTTCAAAGCTCGACCAATACCAGTCATCGAAGTAACTCGCATAAACACATGATCTCCTTCACTAAACTCGAGATCCTTCCTCCTCTTATCATGATAACTCTTCTGATGACTCTGAGAAGCTCTCATCTTCTCCTGTATCATCTTAATCTTTTCAGAAGTCTATTGGACAATCTCTGGTCTAATCACAACACTTTCTCCAGATTCGTACCAACACAATGGTGTCCGACACCTCCTACCATACAATGCCTTAAACAGAGCCATACCAATACTCGAATGGAAAATATTGTTGTAGGTAAACTCAATCAATGGTAAGTAACTATACAAAGCTCCACCTTTCTCTAACACATAAGCTCGCAACAAATCCTCTAACGACTAAATTGTTCTCTCCGTCTGACCATCATGCGGATGATAAGCGAACTTAACATGACTTAGTACCCAAAGCTTCTTGCAACTCTGTCCAGAACTTTGATGTAAACCCCGAATCTCTATCTGACACAATACTAGAAGGAATACCATGCAAACTCACGATCTTCTCGACATACAACTGAGCCAACTTCTCCATCGGATAATCCATTCTTATCGGTATAATATGAGCAGACTTCGTCAACCGATCAACAATAACCCAGATAAAATCACAATTTTTATTTGTCCTCGGAGACGGACACAAAATCCATAGAAATGCCATCCCATTTCCAATCCGGAACAAACAATGGTTCCATCAATCCCGACTATTTCTAATGTTCAATCTTCGACTTCTGACAAATCAGACAAGCATAGACAAACTCAACAATTTCCTTTTTCATTCCAGGCCACCAAAACAACTTTTTCAAGTCATGATACATCTTAGTAGCACCGGGATGAATACTCAATCCACTACGATGTCCTTCTTCCAAAATACTCTTCCTAAGTTCTGCAATATCCGGAACACAAACTCTATCACCAAACCTCATAACACCATTCTCGTCAATTCAGAATTCTCCTCCTTGATCTTGGTTGATCAATGTCAATTTATCAACTAACCCGATGTCAGATTTCTGTCCAGTTCTAATTTCCTTAAGAATACCACTAGTCAACTTCAATATACCCAACTTAACACTATCAGAAGTAGTCTCACATACCAAACTCAAGTCTCTGAATTGCTCAACTAAATCCAATTCACGCACCATCAACATAGACATATGTAACAACTTCCTACTAAATGCATCTACAACCACGTTTGCCTTACAAGGATGGTAATTCAAACCAAAATCATAATCTTTCAGGAATTCTAACCACCTCCTCTACCTCATGTTTATCTCTTTCTGATCGAAGAGATACTTCAGACTCTTATGATTGCTGAATACCTCAAATCGAGATCCATACAAATAATGCCTCCACAATTTCAAAACAAATACCACAGCTGCCAATTCTAAATCATGAGTCGGATAATTCCTTTCATGAATCTTCAACTGTCTCGAAGCATAAGCCACTACCTGCTTATCCTGCATCAAAACACCACTTAAACCCATCAATGAAGCATCACAGTACACAGCAAAAGATTCTGCCGAATTCGGAAAAATTAAAATCGGAGCACTAGTCAATCTCCTCTTCAACTTTTGGAAACCTTTCTCACATTCAAAATCCCAAACAAACACTTGACCCTTTCTTGTCAACTTAGTCAACGGCAAATCTAACTTCGAAAATCCTTCAATGAACTTTCTGTAGTAATATACGAGACCCAGAAAACTATGGATTTTAGAAGCATTCTTTGGCGCTTCCCACTGAGATACCGCTTCTACCTTCATAGAATCAACAACAATGCCATTCTTGTAAATCACATGACCGAGAAAGCTTACTTCACTCAACCAGAATTCACACTTGGACAACTTCGCATAGAGCTTTTTCTCTTTCAACAATTCCAGCACAACTCTAAGATGTTCTGCATGCTCTTCGTCATTCTTTGAATAAATTAGGATGTCGTCAATAAAGACTACCACAAACATATCAAGATACGAATGAAATATCCTATTCATATACTCCATGAAAACACCAGGTGCATTAGTAACTCCAAACGACATAATAGAATACTCATAATGTCCATACCTCGTTTTAAATGCAGTTTTCTGAATATCCTCTATCTTCACACGAATTTGATGATATCTAGACCTCAAATAAATCTTGTTGAATACACAAACCCCAACTAGTTGATCCATCAAATCATCAATCCTCGACAATGGATACCGATTCTTGATTGTAACTTTGTTCAACTGCATGTAATCAACACATAGTCTCATCGAACCCTCTTTCTTCTTAACCAACAACGCAGGAGCACCGCACGGTGAAACACTCGGACGAATGAACTTCTTCTCAAGTAACTCTTATAATTGCTTCTTCAATTCAGATAATTCAGATGCGGACATACGATAAGGCGCCATCGACATCGGACCAGTTCCAAGAATCAAATCTATTGCAAATTCCACTTCTCTCTCAGGTGGCAATTCACTAACGTCTTCCGGAAACACTACTGGAAATTCATTCACCATTGGAAACTCACTACTCTTAGCCTTTCCTTGCGTTTCTGTCGAAGAATATAACATAAACACCACAGCACCATTATTAACCGCTAAATTCATCTTCTTAACTAACATAGTCACATCTTCAACACTAGCTTCTTCAGGGAAAATAACCGTCTTTGCAAAACAGTTGATATGAACCTGGTTGAATTCTAACCAGTTCATTCCAAGGATGATATCAAGTTGTTCTAACGGTAGGCACACTAAATCCATACCGAAACCTCTGCCAAAAATCACAATAGGACAATCCTACAAACAAAGGAAGTAGTCACTGAACCCGAAGCCGGAGTGTCAATAACCATACTTCCATCCATATTAGATATATCCAAATTCAATATTTTAGCACAATCCAAAGCAATAAAAGAATGAGTCGCTCCAGTATCAATAATTGCAATCAAAGGTATGTCATTAATAAAACATGTACCTTTAATCAATCGATCATCTGGCTTAGTCTCTGATCCAGATAAAGCGAACACTTTACCACCAGACTATTCCTTCTTGGGTTTAGTACACTGCAGATGAGTATGACCCTCTTCGCCACAGTTGTAACAAACTACCTTCCTTGCTCTGCAATCAGTAGCTACATGACCATGTTTCCCACAGTTGTAACACTTCTTCGTGTCATTCATGCATTCATGAGCTCAATGTCCCATTTCACCACACCTATAGCACTTAATAGGAGCATTAGAATCTCCTCCACTAGGCTTCTTCCAACCACCAGATCTCTGATTATTCCTGTCATAAGGTTTTCCACGATCCATCTGTTGCTTTCCTTTCCGATCAACATACCCACGAGAATTCGTTCGAGTACTAGCAAGATCCTCTTCTAGAATCCTGCTGCAACCCACCAAAGCAGAAAATCTGCGAATACGCTGATACCTGATACCATGTTTAATCTCATCACGGAGACCATTCTCAAACTTGATACATTTAGAAAATTCTCCATCTGCATCATTGTTGTAGTGAGCATAGTACTTAGCCAACCTAGTGAATTTCGAAGCATACTCACTCATAGTCTTATTTCCCTGCTTGAGCTCCAAAAACTCAATCTCTTTCTTTCCCCGAATGTCTTCAGGAAAATACCTCCTCAGAAAAGTTCTCCTGAATACAACCCAATTCAGTGCAACACCATTGAAATTCCTGGCAGCAGATACGTGATGTCACAGAGAATGTTATGACACACTATCTGACACTTTGTTAACAATTTACACAGTAAATATAAATAGCAGTAAAGAACACAATAAGTTGTTTACCCAGTTCAGTGTCTAACTACACCTACATCTGGGGGCTACCAAGCCAGGGAGGAAATTCACTATTAGTAGAATTAATTCAGGAATAAACCAACCAGTTTATCTCCTTCACTTAAAACCTACCCAATGCAACTTCAACCTATGTCCTACTTAGATATGAGTACCCACTCACTCCCCCTCAATCACAGCAGTGATATCAACCTATTGAATAATTGAATTGTGAAGACACACTTCAATAAACTATCTTGATCTCGCTTCAAAGCTTTCAATCAAGAGACAAACACTCGTGCTTTAAAGCTTTGAGTGATAAACTACTCTTACAAACAAATCCTAGTCCAATGCACTATTCAATTGATAGTTGCTTGGCTCACAAGAGATACTAGAATTACAAATACCAACTGTTACTAATCCTAACAGTACACAAACACAATCTTCTATCTCTTCAATAAATTCAGGAGGCGCATCACAGTTGTAAGGGTTGAATTCCTTTTATAGAAGCAGTCCTGAAACTTCAGTTTTGGGCTTCCATAAAGATAACTAGGGTTAACTTAATTTAATCCTAAAAACATGGTCTTTTCAACAACCAATTTAGGTTTAATTAAGATTAACCTAGCAGCCACGTGAGCATGCTTTCTAATAACAGAAAAACAATATTTAGCACTCAACAAACTTCGAAAATCTCGGAAAAAGCAGTTGAGCAGAATGTCACGAATGTCATAACATCTGTCATGACATCGTATTTTCTTAATTTCTAGCTGACTTTAGCTTCGATTCTGTTGTCCTTTAACATCCTTAGCGGTGGATTTATCTTCAATCTCGAATGTCATGACATCTATCATGACATTGCTAAAACCTAGTTTTACCAAAATTAATGCCAACTTAAAACACTAACAAACTCCCCTTTGGCACATTTTGGCTAAAACTACTTAACCTATCAGTACCTATCAGAGAAGACAAACTAGTTCTAAGCTTAAAGAAACTAGAACCTAGAGATAAGATAAATTCTACCCATACAAAAATCCCACAATTCCCACAATTGCCCACATACAAAATTTAAGCAGACATACAATTTCCAAAATTCCTACTGTCACGGTGGTTCTTCTCCCTTTTTAGCCATAAAGGGCCAAAGAACAATACAATTTCCCAAACTTTCAATCATAAAGAACCGCACATAAAGTTATATCTCAGTTAAGGATTACAAGTCTATCAACACAAAGATTACAGTCATCCAAAATTAAACAAAATACATAGCAGGAAAACAGAGGCAACGGGGCTAGAACAACAAAACAAAAAGAAAGAAAGAACCATCACAGCAACTAATCAGTTGCTCTCCTTTTCTGAAGAAGCATTGTCATTGTAAGCAACAGCAACATTACCGCTAGTTCGAGTCTCTTGAAATCTTGATCAGACTCTGCAGGTCCAGGAGCTTTCTTTTTCTTGGCAATATGTGTTCTCTTGCGTTTTGAGCTACCAACAGATTAGACTCTATACTTCTTTGAAGTAGTTCAAGTTCTGGTCATCTTCTCATCTTGAGAACCAGAGATACCACCCTTTGCTTTGACAGGGGAATCAGCAAGAGTATCAATATCAGAGTCCACAGGAGATGCCTGGACGTGACCATCAGATGTCATAGCATTCTGTTTGACATCTGGATCAGTTGCTAAACTAGGGCTAGCAGGTTCTTGGTTAAGGGGAACAGAAATGCCTGGTACAGAGTGATTTTCGTCTAGGATCCTGGTGACTATCCTAGCAATGGCTTCTTCTACATACATGGTACCTTCCCTATTTCTTATCTCGGAGAAGGATGAGGATAAGCGAATTCTTACGATTAGGCGATGATCTTTGGGTATTCCGTGCATCTTGATTCATGGTCTTGAGAATCGGTTCCATGGGCCGAGGAGAGGCCTTCTGAGTTCAACATTCATGGTGCGATTGCCTAATCTCATCCATGGTAGGAGATGGGCAATCAGTCTTGGGATGAAGAGGATGAAGAAGACATGTTTCGCTGAGACAAGTTGAGAAACAGAAACCAAGAATGACAAAGAGTTTGAGAGTATCTTTTGGATGAAGAAGATATGATACTTTCAAATGAAAAGGCTATTATATGGAGGAGTCTTTTCATATTCTTGAACCTTATAAAACGAGAGGGAAATAATTAAATGACCCACTTATAATTAATAAAGGTCTCTTCCTTCCTTGTGAGCAATCTTAATTGCTACAATTCCTCATACTGACAAATACTCAGTTTGCTCCTTAAATTTTCAAATTGACTAGCATCAAGAGCTTTAGTAAAAATGTCAGCCAGTTGAAGTTCAGTGACTACATGATCCAATTTAATCACTTTCTCCTCCACAAGGTCTCTGATGAAGTGATGTCTAATGTCAATGTGCTTAGTCCTTGTGTTGTATAGGATTCTTTGATATATTAATAGCACTCAGTTGTCACATACAATGTCATGACATCATGTGACATTGTACTCGACACATTTGTTTCATCCAACCATTTGAGAACAATGCTACCGGTGCTATGTATTCGACTTGATGGACAAGGACACACGTTTTGCTTCTTGAACCATGAAACAAGATTGTTTCCCGAAGAAGCATCCTCGAGTACTTTTTCATCATCGACTACCACCAATCGACATCACAATAACCAGACAAAATTGGTTCACATCCATGGGAATACAGGATACCATAATTGCAAGTTCCACTCACATACTTCAGAATCCTTTTCACCTGGTTAATGTGACTCACTTTAGGTTCAGCTTGGTATCTTGCACATACCCCAACAGCAAATGCAATGTCAGGTCTGCTGGCTGTTAGGTACAACAAGCTCCCTATCATGCTTCTATACAAACTTTGATCTACCTTTTCACCACTAGAGTCCTTGGACAACTTGACATGTGTGGGAGCAGGAGTCTTTTTATGGCTAGCATTCTCCATTCCAAACTTTTTGACAATATTCTTTGCATATTTGCTCTGTGAAAGGAATGTTGAGTCTTCCATCTGTGTGACTTGCAGTCCAAGAAAGTAGGTCAGCTCTCCCATGAGACTCATTTCAAACTCAGCTTGCATTTGATTGGCAAAATGTTTCACCATTAAGTCTGACATTCCACCAAATACTATGTCATCCACATAAATTTGAGCCACCATTATCTTTCCTTCTTCATTCTTGACAAAGAGGGTTTTATCCAAGGCTCCTTTTCTGTATCCTTTGTCTGTAAGGAACTTGGTTAGCCTTTCATACCAGGCCCTAGGAGCTTGCTTTAGTCCATATAGGGCTTTCCTTAATTTGTAGACATGATCAGGAAAACTTGGATCCACAAATCCTTTAGGCTGTTCTACATATACTTCCTCATTTAAATAGCCATTTAGGAAGGCACTTTTCACATCCATCTGAAATAATTTGAATTTCAGAATGCAAGCAACTCCTAGTAGAAGCCTGATTGATTCCAGTCTAGCTACTGGTGCAAAAGTCTCATCAAAGTCAATCCCCTCAACCTGAGTGTAACCCTGAGCAACAAGTCTAGCTTTATTTCTGGTGACAGTCCCTTCTGCATCAGACTTGTTCTTGTAGATCCACTTTGTACCAATGATGTTTGTTCCTTATGGTCTAGGAACTAATTCCCATACTTCATGTTGCTTGAATTGGTTCAATTCATCTTGCATTGCTCCAATCCAGAATTCATCACTTAGAGCTTCTTTGACATTTTTTGGCTCTATTTTTGACACAAAACAAGAGTTTGAGACAGATTCTCTGGATCTTGTAACGACACCTTTGGTTGGATCCCCAATGATGAGATCCTTTGGATGATCTTTCTGAATTCTGATGGAAGGATCTTTGTTGACTTCCTCTAGTTCAGATTTTGGTGGAGAATGAGCAGGTACATCTTCCTTATCAGGTACTTGAGGTGATGTCTCAAACCATGTCTCAACATCATATGGGACATTGTGTTCCTGATGATGATCATCAACAATGACATTAATAGACTCCATCATAACCTGGGTTCTGGAGTTGAATACCGTATATGCTCTGCTGTTAGTGGAGTATCCTAGAAAAATGCCTTCATCACTCTTAGAATCCATTTTTCTCCTTTGATCATGATCTGTCAGAATATAGCATTTGCTGCCAAACACATGGAAATATTTCACAGTTGGTTTTCTTCCCTTCCATAGTTCATACAGGGTGGAGGAAGATCCCTTTCTTAGGGTGACCCTGTTGTGAACATAACAAGCTGTATTCATAGCTTCAGCCCAAAAATGAATAGGAAGTTTCTTAGCATGAATCATTGCTCTGGAAGATTCCTGTATAGTCCTATTCTTTCTTTCCACCACCCCATTTTGTTGAGGTGTTATATGTTCGCGTTAAAAGGTGACGCGCCTGAGGATGCGAACGTGAGTTCGGATCTTCTGGCTCGTAACAATTTAAATCTTTTGATTTGTTTATAAAGATGCCGCGAGCATCAAGCTTTATTATTTTCAACACAAGAAAGATGATTTAATGATTATGAAAAAGGGGAAAGCTGAAATACCCTCAATTGATATTGATATGTGTAACGACTAGCGCAAACTAGACGCAACGCATTGGGGAGTATTCTGGGTAAGGGGGATTGTTATATAAAGGGAATAGATGGAGCACCCTAAATATATGTAGTTATCTACAGCTTTATATATGAATATATTTGATATGTTGTGTGTTTTTTAATTGCTATTTCTATGATTGGGAAAGTTTCTCCTTTGGGTTTTTAAAAAGATAGGTTATGTAGAATTCTAGGTTTGTTATTATTGTGCTCGCAAAGATCGTGGATCTTCTACATACATATCCTAGTGGGAATCGGGCATTTGTAGCTCGGATCTCAGGGTTCTATGGTTTGTTTGGTCTGAGGGAGATAGAAATTTGCTCGGCAAGGATGAGACCTTGTGCCTACGTATTCTCAAAAGGATGTTGAGAAAGTCAGAGCAATCGTAGTTCCCACTTATGCTAGTGGAAAGCAACGGGATGTTAATAAGAGACAGACAAATGTCATCTTAATGAAAAATGTATCTAATCTATTTCATCACATACATTTTTGAAAAGTTTGATTGAATTGAAAATCTTTCGTCGTAAGTATTAGGTGTTTTGCTTGAGTATACAAGCGTTACCACTTACATGTTTAAGAAAGATGTTTGAAAAGTTGATTGAATCTTTTAACTGTAAGTATTGGGTGTTTTGCTTGAGTATACAAGCGTTACTTACAATTAATGATGTTTTGTTTAAAAATAGTTTGAAAAGTTTGTGAAAAGTTTTGACTGTATGTGATGTGATAGATAAGATACTTCTTCCATAGAGATGATAGATTTCTAAATCTCGAGGAGAAATTGATTGGATTAAAGGGATGCTTTTAAGAAGCCCATGGGTCCTTGTATTGTAAGCCCAAGAGGAGGCATTCCGAGGGTCATCGAGGTCCTTGTATGAAGCTCAAGAGGAAGCTATAGGGTATGGCTAGCTTTGGCTTGAAAGGATTTCATAGAAATCATCCTTTGCTAAATAAGAGCAATTTCACCGGGAAATTTTACTCTCTGGTGATTTTTGAAAGTGATTTCACCGGGAAACCATCCTTTCAGGGTTCTATCTTAGCGCGGGTGATTCTTTGTATTGGAAGCCCAATAGGAGGCTGTTAAGAGATTTCCTGTCTCTTTCATTGTATGATGCCCAAGAGAAGGCTAAACTCAATGAGGAGTTCTTTTGAACGAAGCCCAAGAGGAGGCTCACAGGGAGTGTTGTCTTATATGAAGCCTAAGCGGAGGCTAAACTCAGTTGAAATGAGTTTTCTTATACGAAGCCTAAGAGGAGGCTAACTCATGTTGGGGATGAGTTTATCTTGTATAAAGCCCAAGCGGAGGCTAAACTCTGTTGGAGATAATTATCTTGTACGAAGCCCAAGCGGAGGCTAAACTGTGTGGGGAGCCTATTGGTTAGACTAATTGTTATGTTAATAACTGAACAGTTATATAAACAAGTGTGTGTGTGATATGTATTCATAGGAGTTTATGAAGGAAATATAAACAACGCATGATGTTTATTTGCAGGAGTTTATGAAGGAAATGTAAACAAGTGTCTGTGAAACGAACGTTTGAAACGAGCGCAACCTGTTTATTTACAAGTTTGAAATTGTGTACAAGGAAGTGAATATGTACACAAACGAGTTTTTTTATGTACAGAGAATGATGGATGTACATAGGAGGGTTGTGACTTACACTGTAAGAGAGGCCCATTGGTTTGAAAGAAGAATTACTCAGGAGAATGCTCCTTTCAATACCAATGGTATTCAGTTGTATATACAGATGAAACGGAAATGAACGACCAAAGCTTATCTGTGTTTGAGTATTTGTAAAAAGTATCTGTGTTATGTACAGATAAAAGTTTTGTATGAAAAGTATTTGATATGTACAAGGAAAATATGTACACAAAAGACTGTTTTGTTTGTGGATACACAAGTGAAATGAAACAAACGATCGAAGTTTGTCTGTACTTGAGTATAAAAGAAGTATCTGTATTATGTACAGATGAAATTTTGTAAAAAAAGTGTTTGATAAAAAGTTTGATATGTACAAAGAAATATTATGTACATAAAAGAATGTTATGGGACTTACACCGTGATGGAGGCCCATTGGTTAAAAGAAGTTTCGTCGGGAATAATTCTTCTCTTAGAACCATTGGATTCTGTGTATAAACAAACGAATGAAAACAAACGAAAGAAATTTGTTTATGTTTGAATATTAACAATGATGTTTTGAGTATGTACAAGTAAAACTAAATATGTACATAAAGGATTGGGACTTACACCGTAAGGGAGGCCCATGATCGATCGAGAAATTCGAGAGAAGACGAAATCAGCTTTGCCGTTTAATTGGATCGATCATGGTAAAAAGATGTAAGTTTGATGAAATGTTTTTGAAAAATGATTTGAAAATGTTTTTGAAATGTTAAGTTCATTTATGAGAAGTTTTGAAAAAAATCGGAAGTCGAAAACTCGAAAAATTCACCTTTTAAGGAGGTTTGAAAAAGTCTTCAGAACGTCGTTTTCGGCTCGATTAAAATTTAATCAGATGAAAGTTTTTTCTGAAAATTTTTGCACTATCACAAAATAGATGTATTTATTGACAAGTGTCCAAAAAATCACCTTAAAATAAGGAGTTTTGATTGGTCAAAAAAATTGTGAAAGTTTGATAAAAAAACATGAAAAATGGAAAGTTTTGTAAAAAGAATGGTCTTGATGGGTGTTGAACCCATGACCATGAGGTGAGCCACGTGTCAAAGTGACTTAAGACCAAGCCAGGAACCACTAGACCAAACGCGCTGAGCTGTTTAGTGGACTAACACACGCATTGAAAAAGGATTGGAGCATTTGAAAATTTAAATTTGAAGAACACCAAGAACACGCGCGCAGTCCTGGGTTTATGTTTTGATCTTCAGAATCTTTGATCCAAGCTACCACCCTCGTTTCTCAATGAAATCCAACGATGTAAACATCAAAGTTGCTCGTTTTTTCCTCACGAACACGATGGCATATGTTAATTTTATTTATTTTAAGCCTAACGTGTTTTGATTTCTGGAAAATGCTAAGAACCCTAAAACTGAGAAATCAAATTAAATTATGTGTAGTTGATGATTGTTTGATTTTATTGAGGGTTAATGATCGTTAGAGGTGCAGAAAGAGAATGGCCGAGAGTTTTTGTCAAAAGAATCAAAGAATCATGCTAACCAAGTTCGTGTTCATACCTGGAAAAATGAGAATCGAATTCTGGATTTTGATGCTTCCAATTGTTGTTTCTTGATTGCTTAAGCACCAGCGGCCTCTAGGGATGGTGTATGAGTGGTCTGCACTTCATGAGCATGCTTGGATTACTCTACTCAAGTCCACCTGCACAAGCTTGAAAAAGAAACTGGAAATCATGGTTAGAAGTGTTACAGATGGCTGTGATTGATCTGGACCATGTCTATGAAGTTCATAGATGATGTTTGAATCATTAGAACAACAATTGCTCAGGCCAAACTTGAAATTCGATTCATAAGGCAGTTTTGGAAATTTGAAAGCATGGCATGTGATTTCTGATTTTTGCTTGCTATCCTTATGATCTTAAGTTTTAAACAAGTTTTATGTTGATATTGAAACATGTTTGACACCAAAATTTATCATGTTTTTAACTGAATCTCAAAAATGCAAGTTTGGCAATTTTGCACTATGTTACTTAATTTTCAAGAAAGAGAATGAAAGCATGGATTTTTGCATTTGCTTTGGTGTGCATTTCTCTTGAATTGGTGATCCTTTTATAGGCCAAAAGTCTGAATTGTTAGGCAAGAAGGACATGGCATTTGGTGATTCAAAGAAAGCTTAAGGGGTAAGAATGTCCTTTGGCTTTTGAAAAGGAAGGTTCCTTTTTTACCATGTGCTATTTTTACAAACTTGATCCAATCTTCAATCATTACTTCTCACTGATGTTTATCAGTTCATTAGTCAAGTTGGCAAGGTTGAATTACTTCTTGGTGAAGAAAACTCAAAAATGGCCTATAATTGAAGTTATGATCTTTGAAAATCAAGTTTCATGGAGCCTTATGTTTCAATTTCAAAAGTGTAGCTAGACTCCATGGATTTGAGAGTTCTTGGACATTTTGGAAAGATCTTTTCACAAGCTACAACTTTCATGTTTTGAGTTTTTTCAAATTCAAATTGGAACTAGGTGAAAAAATGGCTTGAAGTTTGAAAAAAATAACAAATTTCAACACTTAGAAATTTTTCTAAGTGTGAAAACTTTTGACTTTTTGTTGACTTTTTCAAATTCTTTGATTTTTGATGATCATGATGGATCATTTGAAGTATTTTGATGATGGAAAAGTTTTGTTTTGAAAATTTGACCAAAAGTCAAAGTTTGACTTTTCTGTCGAGATGAAATTTCATCGATGTTTCTAAAACGTGATGAATTACGTGAACTTCGATGATTTGAATCCGAAATTAGGTCAAGAGGTTATATCTAAGACATGATGACCAATCTCTATCCAAAAAAGTCATCCACTTCTCAAAAAGTCAGAGAATTCTCATGGTCGATCCTCGATTGATCTGTGAGAGAATTTGATATCTGATGATCAGAGGTTGATGATTTGATCAAGATAGATCAAATGAGATGGAAAAATCTCAAACCCTGATTGGTTAGTATTGAATCAGATGAAAATCCGATGAAACCCTAATTTTGACACATGAATGCTACACCGATTAATGTTATCTCGAATTGGTTGTGCAACAATGCAAAATGTAAGGTGGGATATTAGGTCAAAATTTGGGGTATGACAGATGCCCCTATTTAAGTTTCTTTAACCTGAGAGATGAAGATGAATATCTTCGTTTTGATAGGTGTAAAGATACTTAAATATCGAATCTATAAAATTTGGACCTAAGATACCAAAAGATGCGGATGATGCAAAATGATTGTAAAAAGTTTCACCCGGATAATATCAAAGAAAATGACATGGTGGGGAAATTTGTGAATACGTCCTGTTGGGAAAGAATGATTCACAAAGATGTGAATGTTTGTTTCGCTTTGGAAACAAAGAGATTACCTTCTATCAGCCTTGTGACAATGTTCAAGGTAAATGAAGATGATATTACCAATTATCAGCCTTGTGATAATTTATGGTGATGGATTTTGAAGATATTACCAATTATCAGTGAAGTGATAACTATAACAAGGTAAATCTTGAGAAATGAGTTGCTGTGTATTCAGCTTTGTGAATGACTGACTGATGAAAGACAAATTTTAAATGAGTTTTGAAGATATTACCAATTATCAGCAAAGTGATAACTATAACAAGGTAAATCTTTTGAAATGAGTTTGCTGTGTATTCAGCTATGTGAATAACAGACAGTGAAAAAATAGAATTCAAAATGAGTTTCTATTTTCTTGGATACAATCCTGCCGAGGATCTCTCTTTCGAGAAGATGCGGGCGTTTGGATTGACAGACACAGGTTTTCTTTTAGACAGAAAGACCACTGTTGGGGATTTTCTCGTACAGTCATGATTTGACCTTGTTGAAAAAAAAAAGAAAAAAAACTTTCATGACAAGTTGAGGAATGAAGATAAGCGGCTCAGAGAATGAGGCTATTGCTTATTGCTTTGTTGATTAGAGATGAAGTTCTATTCAGGAATGAACTGAAAAGAAACAGTCAATCAAGACTTTGTTTTTGATGAGGAATGATCTCCGCAGGGGAATATGAGAGAAGAGATATACTTCTCTGTTTGGGGATATTCTGCCGGGAAAAATAGAAAATATGTCTTTTCTGTTTGGGGAGAACCTGCTGGGGATATGATATACCCATATGAGTATATATATAACCAGAAGCAAACATTTTGAGAAATGCAAAAATGCATGAATGATGCTATTGTGTATGAATGTCATGAATTTTATATGCATGCTAACAATACTTAGACAAAGACACTAAAGAGGTATTTGGGAAAAGGACCACGTCACAGTTCGAACAAATACTGAAGATTGCAGCAGTGGTGCAAACGTTCACTGATGAAGAATTTTGAGTTGCATGCTTTAAGCTTTCTGGGAAAGGCATTTCATTAGCAACTTTGTTGGGGATTCTTTTTGGATAAGAATACCGTCCTTTGATGATTTCTGCTGAGGAGAAGACTGCTGTAGCAATTGTCTTTATCCTTCGGAGATTGAAACACTTGTGGAGAAACTGTTGAAGTTCTTTCTGTGTTCATAATTCAAAGGAAAATTTTTGCTTTTATTTTCAAAATTTTGAAGTAAAAATTCTTTTAAAACATTTTAGTTTCAAAAAGTGATTTTCACAATAAAAGCGTTATTTTGCAAAACAGAATAAACAGGAATTGCAAACAAAAAGCACAAGGCTCAATTTTATTGAATAGAATGGTAATCACCAAAGGCGTGATTCCATGAGCTATTTACAAGAGTTGGAAATGATAATTTATTGGGAAAAGGCTACATTGAAAGCAAATAACCGTTATTATCCCTAACAACTTCGAATTCCCACTGTGCTTGAGGCTTCAGAAGAGTTGATCGAAGATCCGTTGATGGAAGATTCTTCAAATTGACGAAGTACAGACTGATGCAGTTACTTTGTCATTTTTTTTTGTATCCTTGTTTTTGCCTAGATTGCCTTTTCAGGTTTTCAATCTATCAGGATATTTTCTGTTTATTGTCTCTAATTTTTGCCTGGATCGCCTTTTCAGGTTTTCAATCCACCGAGACGCTCATTTTTGCCTAAGTCGCCCTTTTCGGGTTTTCGACTTACCGAGCTGTTCTTTTGTTGTTTTTTTTTTAGACAAAATATTTCTTGACTGCATCAGCATTCACAGGATACGGGAGTTCATCGCTGTCCATGGTTGTGAGAGTCATAGCACCGCCAGAAAAGCTTCTTTTGACGATATATGGGCCTTCGTAGTTAGGAGTCCATTTGCCCCTAGAATCTGTTTGAAAAGACAGAATCTTTTTAAGCACGAGGTCGCCTTCTCGGAATTCACGAGGTCGGACCTTCTTGTCGAAAGCTTTCTTCATCCTTCTTTGATAGAGTTGTCCGTGACATAGAGCGGTCAGGCGCTTTTCTTCAATTAAGTTCAACTGGTCGTATCTGCTTTGACACCATTCGGCCTCAGATAGCTTTGTTTCCATGAGAACTCTCATTGATGGAATTTCAACTTCTACGGGGAGCACTGCTTCCATACCGTATACTAAAGAAAAAGGATTTGCCCCTGTTGAAGTGCGTACAGAAGTACGATACCCATGCAGAGCAAATGGCAGCATTTCGTGCCAAGTCTTTGTAGGTGATGACCATTTTCTGGACGATCTTTTTGATGTTCTTGTTGGCTGCTTCAACGGCGCCGTTCATCTTTGGCCGGTAAGGAGACGAGTTATGATGCTCGATCTTGAATTCCTCACACAATTCCTTCATCATTTTGTTGTTCAAGTTCGATCCATTGTCTGTAATGATCTTACTTGGAACTCCATATCGGCAAATGAGGTTGTTCTTGATGAACCTCACAACCACTTGTCTAGTGACGTTGGCGTAAGAAGCTGCTTCGACCCATTTGGTGAAGTAATCAATAGCCACTAGAATGAAGCGATGTCCGTTGGACGCTTTTGGTTCAATCATCCCGATCATGTCGATGCCCCACATGGAGAACGGCCTCGGAGAGGAGAGAACGTTGAGTAGAGTCGGTGGCACATGGATCTTATCTGCGTAGATCTGGCACTTGTGACATCTTTTGACGTGTTTACAGCAATCGGATTCCATCGTTATCCAATAGTATCCTGATCTCAAGATTTTTCTAGACATTGCATGCCCATTTGAATGGGTTCCAAAGGACCCTTCATGCACTTCATGGATGATCGTGTCTGCTTCTTGTCTGTCGACGCATCTGAGCAGAACCATATCGAAGTTCCTTTTGTATAACACATCTCCATTGAGGAAGAAATTTCTAGAAAGCCTCCTCAGAGTTTTCTTGTCTTTGTACGATGCCCCGAGTGGGTACTCTCGCGTTTGAAGGAAACGTTTGATGTCGTGGAACCACGGTTTATCATCGAAGACGGCCTCGGTTGCAAAGACGTATGCAGGTCTTTCAAGGCATCTGATACGAATTCTGGGCATATTATTCCAATGGTTAACTTTGAACATGGAAGATAGAGTAGCCAAAGCGTCGGCCATTCGATTTTGATCTTGCGGGATATGATGCAATTCTACTTTGTTGAAGAAGGTCAACAATCGTCTTGCATAATCTCTATAAGGAATCAAACCAAGATGATGAGTTTCATACTTGTCTTTGATTTGGTTGATCACAAGGGATGAGTCTCCATATATATCAAGGATCTTGATCCTCAAGTCGATGGCTTCTTCAATACCCATGATGCATGCTTCATATTCGCTATGTTGTTGGTGCAATCAAATAGCAATCGGGAAAACGGGATATGAGAACCCTCGAGTGATGATGACTGCCCCAATTCCATTACCAAAACGTTAACTGCTCCATCAAAGACTAGGCCCCATCCGATTCTGGATCCGTCCTTCTCCGAGTAGCGGTTCATCGCAATCTTTCATTTTAAGTACATAACATCCTCGTCTGGAAGTCAAATTTGAGAGATTGATATTCATTGAGCGGATAAGCCAAGTGATCGGCGAGAATGCCTTTGACCGCTTCGAGCGCCTTGGATGTCATACTCAGATAGTAGCATCTGCCATCGAGCAATTCTTCTGGTTAAGGCAGGCTTTTCAAATACGTACTTGATTGGATCCATTTTGGAGATTAACCAAGTCGTGTGATTGATCATGTACTGGCGAAGACGTTTTGAAGTCCATACCAAAGCGCAAAGATGTTTTCTCGAGCATGGAGTAACGAGTTTCAACCTGTGAACTTTTACTCAAATAGTAAATGGCATGCTCCTTCTTACCGGTTTTATCTTATTGTCCAAGTACGCAGCCCATGGACTCTTCTAGTACGGTAAGGTATAAGATTAATGGTCTTCCTTCGACTGGAGGGATCAGTATTGGTGGTTTTGACAGTATTCCTTGATATGTCGAATGCTTTCGTCGTCGTCCACACTATCTTCGATCTTTGCGGAGAAGTTTGAATATCGCCCTGTGTAGCGCATTTGAGAGATAACCGAGATGTAATTCAACCGTCCGAGAAATCCTCTTACTTGCTTTTCCGTATGTGGCGTAGGCATTTCTTGAATAGCCTTGACTTTGTCAAGATCAACCTCAATACCCCTTTGACTGACAATGAAACCTAGAAGTTTTCCGAGATCTTACCCCAAAGGTGCATTTGTTAGGATTCAGCGGCTGAAATTTCCTTAGTCGTTGAAAGCTTTTTAGAGATATTCTATATGCTCTTCTTCTGACGACTTTGCTATCATATCATCCACGAGACTTCGATCTCTTTGTGCATCATGTCGTGAAAGAGAGTAGTCATTGCCCTCTCGTAAGTTGCGCCTGCATTCTTTAATCCAAATGGAATTACTTTGTAGCAAAAAGTGCCCCATGGCGTGATAAAAGATGTCTTCTCCATGTCTTCGGGAGCCATTCTGATCTGATTATAACCAGAGAAACCATCCATGAAGGAAAAGACGTTGAATTTTGCAGTGCTGTCCACTAGCATGTCAATATGCGGTAGTGGGAAGTCATCTTTTGGACTTTCTTTGTTTAGATCTCGGTAGTCAACACACATCCTGACCTTGCCATCTTTTTTGGAGACAGGCACTATGTTGGCTAGCCATTGAGGATATTCAGAAGTGACTAGGAAACCAGCGTCAAGCTGCTTTTGGACTTCCTTTTTGATTTTCTCAGCCATTTCAGGATGTACTCTCCTCAGTTTTTGCTTAACTGGCAGACATTCTGGTTTTAACGGCAAATGATGCTCCACAATGCTGGTATCTAACCCTGGCATGTCCTGGTAGGACCAAGCGAAAACATCAACATATTCTTTGAGAAGATTGATCAGTTTGCCTTTAACACTGTTATTGAGTGAAGCTCCGATGTTTACTTCTTTTTTATCTTCCTCAGAACCCAAGTTGATTGCTTCTAAAGGTTCTTTGTGAGGCTGAATGATCCT
Organism: Vicia sativa; assembly: GCA_021764765.1. Taxonomy (NCBI): domain Eukaryota; kingdom Viridiplantae; phylum Streptophyta; class Magnoliopsida; order Fabales; family Fabaceae; genus Vicia; species Vicia sativa. The sequence continues at coordinate 258,829,860 of CM038794.1, read as the reverse complement.
TTCCTCGTGCTTAAGTAATCGAGAAATTTCATCAGGGATCTTTTCTTCAACTTCTTCCTTGGCGACATCACAGGGGATTTCGAAGTTTGGAGAGAGCATAGAGTTATTGCTTTCAATGGATTTGTCCATCTGTTTAATCTGCATATTTGATTTATGTCTGATTATTTAACTCCTTATCATTTTTTTTTGAAGAAAGTTAATGTGAAAGTGTATGCAGATTAATTTTTCATTATGATTTTTTTTTGAAGATTTTTTTTATTGTGTTTTTTAGGATTATCATTTCCAAGAAAGGGTAAAATGAAAATAAACACAAAGTGTGGAATCAAAACAACGCTTTTTATTTATGATTCACAATATGAAACAGGGCCCTAAAATACAAACTCATTCGTCTTGGGCAAGACAAAGAGAAATTTATTTAAAAGCTAAGCCCTATAAAACATCTCTTCACTTTGGGCGAAGTGAGAGTTCAAAAACAAAAGCAAAGATAAACTACTTAGAGCTATGAACATTAGTCCTAACTTCAACAGGTTTCCAGTAGTGGCGAACTCCTTGGATGTAGATATACTCGGGTAATTTTCCGCTTGGCTTAATCCTCGAGTAAACTTTGGTTGTTGGTTTAGCAGGCTTTGAAGATTCTGGACGACGACCCTTGCCCTTCGTACTGCTAAAGCGATCTTCCTCGGTTTGATTAACAGATCGGGAAGCAGAGGATACAGCATATGTGCTTCCTGTTGACCTTTGTGTTGAATTCTGAGGATGCACTCTCCAATCTTCTGAGTGAAGAAACTCGTTGTCGGCGACACTTTCCAAATCGTATCCTGAGTCATATTCTTGATCTTCAGTGATCATGTTGATGTAGTGATAACCAGGATCTGGCTTGGTGAAATCCACAGCAGTGTTAAAACAAAGATCTTTGTTTGGGATCTCAATTTGCTGATTAGGCTGAGAAAATGCATATCCCTCCTCTGATTGACTAGGGTATTCAAAGTCATCACCCCATCCTGTGGGTTGGATATCTTCGATCCGGATTTTTGAGCTTTCCGGCGCAGAGTATTTCACCATGTAATCGTACTTGCCACTTGGTTCTCCCAAGGTATCCCAAACTTCAGGGGGGACAGGTAGATTTTCATGTTGCTGCAGAGACATGTCTTTGAATTGATCAGTCGGTGCATATGATTCCTCTTGGGACACATATTCAGGGCTGTTCAAATAAGTGCTCCATTTTTCAGATTCAGAGGGATCATCTTCATCCTTTTCAATGATGACAACGTTAACTTCTTGTGGAACAGGGTTTAAGAAACCCCCACTGTGAAATACCTCTTTGATTGGGCGAAGTGTTTCATCCTTTTGCTTGTCTTTGGAGAATACAGGTGTAAACCCAAGTCCGGTTTTGTTTCATTCTTGACAGGTTTAATTATTTGTCCCCATCCTTCAGCATTGCCATTTTTAACCATCTGTGCTGCTTCTTTGTATGAAGAGATAGACGATCTGTTTTTGCTGGTAGATTCATCTTTTAACGGATGTTCTGGGAGATGTACTCCTTCAATATCATTATCCGTGATGAAGGAGAAACTGGACAAATGATTCACAAGCAAAGCTTGTTCACCGCTGATGGTCACCAACTTTCCATTTATTGTGAATTTCAATTTTTGATGGAGAGTGGAAGTTACTGCTCTGGCCTCATGGATCCAAGGTCTTCCTAGTAGACAACTGTAAGTAGCCGGTACGTCCATAACTTGGAATGTGATCTGAAAAGTATGCGGGCCAATGGTCATCGGGAGATCAACTTCCCCAATAACTGACTTTCGTGAGCCGTCAAAGGCTCTCACCACTATGTCGTTAAATTTCATTGGCGTCCCTTTGTAAGCCAAACGAGCGAGTGTCGTCTTCGGCATCACGTTTAGGGATGAACCTGTGTCTACCAATACATTTGATTTGACAAGGAATCTGATTGGCAAATCATCGAAATGTGCAAGGCCAAGTTGTGCTCTTTTCCTTCCTCTGGAAGTTCTTCGTCACTAAAACTCAGATTATTGCAGGCTGTTATGTTGGCGACAATTCCTCCGAATTGGTCAGTAGTCACATCATGATCTATATAGGCCTGATCTAGTACCCTCATTAAAGCTTCTCGATGAGCTTCGGAGTTGAGGAGTAAAGACAGTATTGAGATCCTGGAAGGAGTCTACATCAGTTGATCTATGACTCGGTATTCACTCTTCTTGATTAGTTTCAGTATCTCGTCAAAGTCAGTGTTGACGTTGGCTCTATCAGGAGAATCAACATTCGTGCTTGGGTTAACAACAGGAATCGTTGCGGGATTCTCGGAAGATGTGTTAACAGGATTTTGTTTGGCAACAGGAACTGCAGGTGGTCTTGGTGGTAACGGAGCGTGTACTCGTCCACTTCGTGTCACTCGTCCAATTTCTGTTATATTGACATTAGCTGAAAGTGTTGGCATGGGTTTCTCTTTCCCATCCTCTATCAGAGTTGCGTTATATTGGTAAGGAATTGCTTTGGTAGAACTGTATGGAACAGGACCAGGTAGGCAAATCACCAAAGGAGATGTTGGAATGTTGGAACCATTGTACGCGATCTCCACATGCTTGGGTATGTTGAAACAAGGGATCACAACGTTTACTTTGGGATTTTCCGAGTTGATATCTGAGACTAAAAGCTCATGCGGAAAGTGCCCTATTGTATTTACGTCATGGTCATCTCTGTTTCTGTAAATCTGCAGGTCACCAATGTCTAGCAAATGCTGAATGTCTGTTCTTATGGTGTAACATCCACGAATGTTTTTGTGGCAAACGTTGCAAGCTGCATAATCGTGTTTAGCGAAACCACCCATTGCACTGTATGATTCATGGAGATGCACCAGGTTTCCTTTGATTAGATTTACATCCGTAACGAGATATCTGTCCGTATTCTTTAGAATCAGATTTACTGTATGTCCACTGTGACTGGGAAGTGGATTGGCTTGCACATTCGGACTTGTGTTTCTGAAGGAAAGAAGATTAGTCTTTACTAATCTCTGTACTTCTGCTTTCAATGCTATGCAAAGGCTCAAGGTCATGGCCCGTGCCCTTGGTGAAAAGGGCAAGAAACGTCAGCCTTGTACCACCATGGTAATTTCTCAGGGACCGGAGGTGGTAACCTTGTCTGTATCAGATTTCTTTCTATTAGTGCAGGGTAAAGTTCTGTATATGTCATTGGGATTGGGTCGAATTGTGTGACCCGAGGCATACGATTTTGGTTGTTAAACCGAGCCGCTGACGAGGTTTGAGTTTGTTGAATTTGTGAAATTGCGGAGCAATTCCGTGTCGAGTTGTGTTAATGGTGCTATGGCGGCTACCTGTCGCTGTTGGTTGACATTTCTACGTGGTTTCCCTCGGGATACCATTCCTATGTCGTGCTCTTTTTTCTTTGGAAAGCTAGTCCCAACCTTTCTAGTTCCACTAGAAGATCCTGCTTCCCTGGTCAGACGTCCGGTTCGAACCCCTTCTTCTAATCGCATTCCCATGCTCACCATTTCATTGAAATCTCCGGGAGCGCTAGCGATCATTCGCTCATAGTAGAATGGACCAAGAGTGTTGAGGAATACCTTAGTCATCTCTTTTTCTTCCAAGGGCGGGTTGAGCAATTTCCTCCATCGCTAAGATATTCCTTGAATGTCTCTCTTTCCTTTTGAGACATGGAGCGGAGTTGATCTCGATCAGGAGCCATATCCAAGTTAAATTTGTATTGCTGGATAAAGGCTTTGCCTAGGTCGTTGAATGTTTGGATATTCGTGTTGTCTAATCCCATATACCATTTTAAGGCGGCACCGGTAAGACTGTCTTGGAAGTAATGAATTAACAGCTGGTGATCTTCGTTGTATGTGGACATTTTCCTGGCATACATCGTGAGATGGCTTTGTGGGCAGGAATTTCCTTTGTATTTTTCAAAATCAGGGACTTTGAATTTCGCGGGTATCCTTACGCGAGGAACTAAGCAAAGATCCTGGGCGTTTTTCCCAAACAATTCTTTCCCTCGAATTGTTTTTATTTCAAGCTGCATTTTGAGGAGCTGTTCCTGGAGATTCTCCATTGGACCACGAGCGTTCGTGCTATTTCCTGGAGTGTGATGAACTTCTTCGTCTGCGGTAGCGTGCACTACAGAAGCTGAGTTTATCAAGATCGGTTGAGAAACCGACATTGTTACTTGTGGAAGCGTTATTCCACGTTGCAGAGTGAATGTAGCGTTCTGCTGCAAAGTAGGTATTTCAAGCGAGGTTATTTGAGAAGTCGGCTGGCGAACTCTAATGCCGAAGTTAAAAGGCATTCCCCATGGATAGCCCTCATGCTGAAAGGTAAACTATCGATGCACAAATTAAACCGAGTGGTAGTATCCTCTGAAGTTGCTATTTGGTTTTGACTGCTCGATGCTGCTTGTTGACTTTGCGCTGCGGCAAGTGAGTTGACTAAAGACGTGAGTCTCTCCACTTCTCCTTGTAGCGTTGTTACTGTGCTACGAAGTTCAACGTTCTCTTGTTCAAAATTCTCCATCACTTTTCTCCTTTTTGATCTTGTATCGTATGTTCGAGTTGGCTGCGGACGCAGTCGAGAAACTCTAAGACGCGACAGCTTGACAATCTGTTTCTACCTGGGAAGCAGTTTGAAACTGGAAAAGTGTTAGACTCTAGACGAGAGTCCTAAATGCAAGATATGATGCATGAATATGATTGTAAAGAAAAGGAATTTCCAAAGAATTTATGCTAAAAGAGATATTTCTGGAAAATATTTGGATGGAAAACACTCATTTTATTAATTATTGAAAGAAGATTACAACAATTGTTTTTTTTGGAGCATTGCTCACACAAATGATAAAATAAATGATACAAATTACAAACTAAATTGAACTAATTAAAAGTCTTCGTCGGATGAAGATCCAAAGGCTTGATGCGCCTTCGTGATTTCCTTTTCATAGCGAGCTTTTAGTTCGCTTTCGCTTTTAGCTTGTCGACACTCTTTTCCATTCGTTGGGAGTAAGATTGTTATTCATCAAATCTTCGTGCCTTTTCTTTCTTTGATGAATTCCTTGATCGCCATATTTCTCGCGAATCTCCTCATCTTTCCATGAGCCATTCGTCCCGGAAGTAAAGCGCCTTTTCATGATCTTTGACTTGCTTCGAGCTTCTCGCTCAAGGTTAGCCTTATGAATTTGCTTTCCAAAGCTTCTTTCTCAAGTCTTATCTTTGTCAAGGCTTCTTGATATTCTTTCACAGTCTCGACGGGAAAATCTATTGATTTGGAGGCGATTGAGAACATCGGTCTTTCATAAGCGTAAGGCATTCGGAATTCCTTTGCTCTTTTCTTTACCCAAGAAGTGTAGGTTTCCATGGCTACACAATTCTTTGCCTTTCCTTTTTCTTTCTTTCGGATGTGATGCCAAGCTTTAATCATCCTAGCCTTCAATCCTTGAGAATCTTCCCCTTCATGGTAGAAGTAGCTTTCACCAGAACCAAGAGGTTTACCGAGTTTGCGTATCCGAGCTAACGTCTCGCTAGGAATGGGTTGTAGTTGATTCCTCCTTTCGTACCAATGAGAGGTACGTTGGCAAATTCTCCACAGCTCTCAATGATTTCCATCTCATTGTTTGCCAAAGTATACCAATGGATATCATCGTTTGTAAGGGACATGAGTCTTCTGGACCAATGCCACTTGTCTTTGTTTTCGCGGAAGATAGGAGATTTGGGCAAGTGTGAGACAATCCATTTGAAAAACAGAGGTACACAACACACGATAGTTCCGTCTCCTTGACGATTCCTATAATGAATAGAGACGTATGTGTCACCAAGCATGGTGGGAACGGATTTCCAATCGAAGATCCTTATGGCGTTGATGTCAACGAAATTCGGGACGTTGGGAAACAACACCAATCCATAGAGTAGTAAAGCTAAAATAGCTTCAAAGGCTACCATACTACCGGCTTCAGAGAATTTGAGAGCCTTCTCCATTAGGAACTTTGAGGTTAGTCCTAAGAGTTTTCCTCTGGTAGTTAGGTTTTTGTCTATCTCAGATTTCTTTAAGTGAGTCATCGTTGCAATGACTGGTGACTTAGGAATGGCTTCCAAACCATTGAAAGGCACTTTGTCTGATACTGAGATACCTAGGATATGCGCGTACTCTTCCAAAGTAGGCATCAACTGATAGTCAGGGAAAGTGAAACAGCGATAGACTGGATCATAGAATTGAATGAAGGTTTTGAGAAGTCCTTCATCGACATTAGTGTTTAGAAGAGTTAAAAGAGTTCCATAGTGTTTTCTGAAATCCGAGGGATCTTCTACCAGGGATGCTAACTCTTTCAACTTTCCTACGTCAGGAATTCTAAAACTGTATCTCTTGGTGAATCTTCCTCTGACGTCCATCACTCTAACCTAAAATATTTTACAAAGAAAAAATCTCTAAATTCTTTGGAAATGGGAAGAGAAAAATGAAGAAGTTTTTTTTGTTTTTTTGAATGAATGAATGCATGAATGCGGCAAACATGGTTAGTAGTTATACACACGGTCAAGCGTTCGAAGTCACGAGCATGAAGCCAACGATAAGAATCAACGAGGTTAAGTTCTATGGGCTTATTCATCTGTGAAACGGGTTCTATCGATAATACAGCTCAACACTCTTCAAAACATTATTGGATTTGTTGAATACCGATGGTCCAATAATATTTTCAAGAGAAACTCGCTCGATCGTAGTATCGCATGACAATTACTCTAGGCTTACACCGAATAATCTCGCACTACATCCTAATGGCCGTGATGGTTTATGTGTTCTACAACCCACTCACTCTTAAGTTCCCAAAATACAAATTTGCAATTACTTGCTAAACACAATACCCCAAGACAACCTCCACGCACGGGAAATATTAACTGAAGCATTGAACTGTCACAGATTAATATCTCCACCTAGATCTTAAAATGTTTCTTAAATCCCGTTAGGATTTTTTCCATCAAGTGAAATCGCTAAACACACAATAAAGAAAACAGATATATGCAAAACATAAAAGCTTATCCCTTTCTTTCTTTTTTGAAAACAAAAAGCTTGGTGCTCTGACGTAGTAACGCTGCTTTTTTGAAAATCAAAATTTCGCGTATTCCCCACAGAGTCGCCATTTTTCCTGTTCAGAAGGTGACGCTACCGAGGATGCGAACGTGAGTTCGGATCTTTGGCTCGTAACGATTTAAATCTTTGATTTGTTTATAAAGATGCCGCGAGCATCAAGCTTTATTATTTTCAACACAAGAAAGATGATTTAATGATTATGAAAAAGGGGAAAGCTGAAATACCCTCAATTGATATTGATATGCGTAACGACTAGCGCAAACTAGACGCAACGCATTGGGGAGTATTCTGGGTAAGGGGGATTGTTATATAAAGGGAATAGATGGAGCACCCTAAATATATGTAGTTATCTACAGCTTTATATATGAATATATTTGATATGTTGTGTGTTTTTTAATTGCTATTTCTATGATTGGGAAAGTTTCTCCTTTGGGTTTTTAAGAAACAGATAGGTTATGTAGAATTCTAGGTTTGTTATTATTGTGCTCGCAAAGATCTGTGGATCTTCTGCATACATATCCCCTAGTGGGAATCAGAGCATTTGTAGCTCGGATCTACAGGGTTCTATGGTTTGTTTGGTCTGAGGGAGATAGAAATTTGCTCGGCAAGGATGAGACCTTGTGCCTACGTATTCTCAAAAGGATGTTGAGAAAGTCAGAGCAATCGTAGTTCCCACTTATGCTAGTGGAAAGCAACGGATGTTAATAAGAGATGCATAAATGTCATCTTAATGAAAAATGTATCTAATCTATTTCATCACATACATTTTTGAAAAGTTTGATTGAATTGAAAATCTTTCGTCGTAAGTATTAGGTGTTTTGCTTGAGTATACAAGCGTTACCACTTACATGTTTAAGAAAGGTGTTTGAAAAGTTGATTGAATCTTTTAACTGTAAGTATTGGGTGTTTTGCTTGAGTATACAAGCGTTACCACTTACAATTAACAGATGTTTTTGTTTGAAAATAGTTTGAAAAGTTTGTGAAAAGTTTTGACTGTATGTGATGTGATAGATAAGATACTTCTTCCATAGAGATGATAGATTTCTAAATCTCGAGGAGAAATTGATTGGATTAAAGGGATGCTTTTAAGAAGCCCATGGGTCCTTGTATTGTAAGCCCATGAGGAGGCATTCCGAGGGTCATCGAGGGTCCTTGTACGAAGCTCAAGAGGAAGCTATAGGGTATGGCTGGCTTTGGCTTGAAAGGGATTTCACCGAGAAATCATCCTTTGCTAAATAAGAGCAATTTCACCGGGAAATTTTACTCTCTGGTGATTTTTGAAAGTGATTTCACCGGGAAACCATCCTTTCAGGGTTCTATCTTAGCGCGCGGGTGATTCTTTGTATTGGAAGCCCAATAGGAGGCTGTTAAGAGATTTCCTGTCTCTTTCATTGTATGATGCCCAAGAGAAGGCTAAACTCAATGAGGAGTTCTTTTGAACGAAGCCCAAGAGGAGGCTGACTCAACAGGGGAGTGTTGTCTTATATGAAGCCTAAGCGGAGGCTAAACTCAGTTGAAATGAGTTTTCTTATACGAAGCCTAAGAGGAGGCTAACTCATGTTGGGGATGAGTTTATCTTGTATAAAGCCCAAGCGGAGGCTAAACTCTGTTGGAGATAATTATCTTGTACGAAGCCCAAGCGGAGGCTAAACTGTGTGGGGAGCCTATTGGTTAGACTAATTGTTATGTTAATAACTGAACAGTTATATAAACAAGTGTGTGTGTGATATGTATTCACAGGAGTTTATGAAGGAAATATAAACAATGCATGATGTTTATTTGCAGGAGTTTATGAAGGATATATAAACAAGTGTCTGTGAAACGAACGTTTGAAACGAGCGCAACCTGTTTATTTACAAGTTTGAAATTGTGTACAAGGAAGTGAATATGTACACGAACGAGTTTTTTTATGTACAGAGAATGATTTATGTACATAGGAGGGTTGGGACTTACACTGTAAGAGAGGCCCATTGGTTTGAAAGAAGAATTACTCAGGAGAATGCTCCTTTCAATACCAATGGTATTCAGTTGTATATACAGATGAAACGGAAATGAACGACCAAAGTTTATCTGTGTTTGAGTATTTGTAAAAAGTATCTGTGTTATGTACAGTTAAAAGTTTTGTATGAAAATTATTTGATATGTACAAGGAAAATATGTACACAAAAGACTGTTTTGTTTCTGGATACACAAGTGAAATGAAACAAACGATCGAAGTTTGTCTGTACTTGAGTATAAAAGAAGTATCTGTATTATGTACAGATGAAATTTTGTAAAAAAAGTGTTTGATAAAAAGTTTGATATGTACAAAGAAATATTATGTACATAAAAGAATGTTATGGGACTTACACCGTGATGGAGGCCCATTGGTTAAAAGAAGTTTCGTCGGGAATAATTCTTCTCTTAGAACCATTGGATTCTGTGTATAAACAAACGAATGAAAACAAACGAAAGAAATTTGTTTATGTTTGAATATTAACAATGATGTTTTGAGTATGTACAAGTAAAACTAAATATGTACATAAAGGATTGGGACTTACACCGTAAGGGAGGCCCATGATCGATCGAGAAATTCGAGAGAAGACGAAATCAGCTTTGCCGTTTAATTGGATCGATCATGGTAAAAAGATGTAAGTTTGATGAAATGTTTTTGAAAAATGATTTGAAAATGTTTTTGAAATGTTAAGTTCATTTATGAGAAGTTTTGAAAAATCGAAGTCGAAAACTCGAAAAATTCACCTTTAAGGAGGTTTGAAAGTGTTCGTAACGCCGCTGCCCGATTAAAATTTAATTAGATGAAAGTTTTTTCTGAAAATTTTTGCACTATCACAAAATAGATGTATTTATTGACAAGTGTCCAAAAAATCACCTTAAAATAAGGAGTTTTGATTGGTCAAAAAAATTGTGAAAGTTTGATAAAAAAAACATGAAAAATGGAAAGTTTTGTAAAAAGAATGGTCTTGATGGGTGTTGAACCCATGACCATGAGGTGAACCACGTGTCAAAGTGACTTAAGACCAAGCCAGGAACCACTAGACCAAACGCGCTGAGCTGTTTAGTGGACTAACACACGCATTGAAAAAGGATTGGAGCATTTGAAAATTTAAATTTGAAGAACACCAAGAACACGCGCGCAGTCCTGGGTTTATGTTTTGATCTTCAGAATCTTTGATCCAAGCTACCACCCTCGTTTCTCAATGAAATCCAACGATGTAAACATCAAAGTTGCTCGTTTTTTCCTCACGAACACGATGGCATATGTTAATTTTATTTATTTTAAGCCTAACGTGTTTTGATTTCTGGAAAATGCTAAGAACCCTAAAACTGAGAAATCAAATTAAATTATGTGTAGTTGATGATTGTTTGATTTTATTGAGGGTTAATGATCGTTAGAGGTGCAGAAAGAGAATGGCCGAGAGTTTTTGTCAAAAGAATCAAAGAATCATGCTAACCAAGTTCGTGTTCATACCTGGAAAAATGAGAATCGAATTCTGGATTTTGATGCTTCCAATTGTTGTTTCTTGATTGCTTAAGCACCAGCGGCCTCTAGGGATGGTGTATGAGTGGTCTGCACTTCATGAGCATGCTTGGATTACTCTACTCAAGTCCACCTGCACAAGCTTGAAAACGAAACTGGAAATCGTGGTTAGAAGTGTTACATGGCTGTGATTGATCTGGACCATGTCTATGAAGTTCATAGATGATGTTTGAATCATTAGAACAACAATTGCTCAGGCCAAACTTGAAATTCGATTCATAAGGCAGTTTTGGAAATTTGAAAGCATGGCATGTGATTTCTGATTTTTGCTTGCTATCCTTATGATCTTAAGTTTTAAACAAGTTTTATGTTGATATTGAAACATGTTTGACACCAAAATTTATCATGTTTTTAACTGAATCTCAAAAATGCAAGTTTGGCAATTTTGCACTATGTTACTTAATTTTCAAGAAAGAGAATGAAAGCATGGATTTTTGCATTTGCTTTGGTGTTCATTTCTCTTGAATTGGTGATCCTTTTATAGGCCAAAAGTCTGAATTGTTAGGCAAGAAGGACATGGCATTTGGTGATTCAAAGAAAGCTTAAGGGGTAAGAATGTCCTTTGGCTTTTGAAAAGGAAGGTTCCTTTTTTACCATGTGCTATTTTTACAAACTTGATCCAATCTTCAATCATTACTTCTCACTGATGTTTATCAGTTCATTAGTCAAGTTGGCAAGGTTGAATTACTTCTTGGTGAAGAAAACTCAAAATGGCCTATAATTGAAGTTATGATCTTTGAAAATCAAGTTTCATGGAGCCTTATGTTTCAATTTCAAAAGTGTAGCTAGACTCCATGGATTTGAGAGTTCTTGGACATTTTGGAAAGATCTTTTCACAAGCTACAACTTTCATGTTTTGAGTTTTTTCAAATTCAAATTGGAACTAGGTGAAAAAATGGCTTGAAGTTTGAAAAAAATAACAAATTTCAACACTTAGAAATTTTTCTAAGTGTGAAAACTTTTGACTTTTTGTTGACTTTTTCAAATTCTTTGATTTTTGATGATCATGATGGATCATTTGAAGTATTTTGATGATGGAAAAAGTTTTGTTTTGAAAAAATTTGACCAAAAGTCAAAGTTTGACTTTTCTGTGCAGATGAAATTTCATCAGATGTTTCTAAAAATGACTGATGAATTCTGTGAACTTCTGTGATGATTTGAATCCAGAAATTAGGTCAAGAGGTTATATCTAAGACATGATGACCAATCTTTATCCAAAAAAGTCATCCACTGCTCAAAAAGTCAGAGAATTCTCATGCCCGATCAAAACCCTAATTGGTCGATCCTCGATTGATCTGTGAGAGAATTTGATATCTGATGATCAGAGGTTGATGATTTGATCAAGATAGATCAAATGAGATGGAAAAATCTCAAACCCTGATTGGTTAGTATTGAATCAGATGAAAATCTGATGAAACCCTAATTTTGACCTGTGAATGCTACACCCGATTAATGTTATCTAAACTGTTAGTTGTGCAACAATGCAAAATGTAAGGTGGGATATTAGGTCAAAATTTGGGGTATGACATTATAGGAGAAGAAAACTCATGATTAATTCCTTCTGAGGATCAGAATTCATCAAATTTGCTGTTCTCAAACTCCTTTCCATGATCACTTCTTATTCTGACAATACTGCTTTCCTTCTCTCTTTGAAGTCTTTTGCATAACTCCTTAAAGACATCAAACACATCAGATTTTTCCTTGATAAAGTTTATCCAGGTAAATCTGGAGAAGTCATCCACAACAACATAGGCATATCTTTTTCCACCAAGGCTTTCAACCTGCATAGGCCCCATCAAATCCATATGTAGCAACTCTAGCACTTTGGAAGTGGTCAGATGTCTAGACATTGGGTGTGACATTCTGGTTTGCTTTCCAACCTGACATTCACTACAGACCCTTCCTTCATCAATGTGGAGTCTTGGTATTCCTCTAACAGCCTCTATAGAGATGATCTTTTTCATTCCTCTGAGATGCAGATGTCCAAGTTTTTGATGCCACAACTTTACCTCCTTTTCATCTTTGTTTGTAGAGCCTACAGAAGAGAGGTTGGTGTTCTCAGATTCCCACATGTAGCATTTGTCCTTTGATCTGATTCCTCTCATAACAACTTCTTGTTTGTCATTGATTACAAGACATTCAGACCTAGTGAAGTTGACTTTGAATCCCATATCACATAGCTGACTTATGCTTATGAGGTTAGCAACAAGCCTTGCACCAAGAAGACTCCATTTAGATTTGGAACCCGTAGCCAAGTTTCCAACACCTTTGATTTCTCCTTTAGCTCCATCTCCAAAAGTAACAAAGCTGGTAGAATGAGGTTTGACATTATTCAGTAGGTTTTTTATTCCAGTCATATGCTTGGAACACCTGTAACACCCCCTTCTAGTCACCCGCTTTATAAATAATAATCGTAGTATTTAATCATAATCAAGAAGGCCACAATTTAAATAATAAAAATTTGACCAAACAAATATGCTTCAATCAAGAATACTCATCAATTAAATTATACTCAAAATTATGTTTAACAATGAAATGAAACATAATTAAATCCTAATACTTTACTCAACTTATTCCAGGATAATAAATCAACAAAATTCCAAAATTATTAAAATATCCATAAAAGGATTCCAAACAATCGCTTTCCCAAAGGTTACATCTACTGAGCACGACATCGACACGCGGACAAAGACTCGAATCTAAGGCTATCCTCACCAACTCCAAGCACTAATCACTTGGATCCGAAATGTTAAAGTAAGGGTGAGATTTCAATAATATAATATGTATTATAATACGCTTAGATCCAACAATTGAATATATTAGTTCATCAACCAACACCGATCACAAACAATACGTAACAATTCACACAATGATCATGTATAAATAGCAAACAATGGCAATTGCAACACCGAAACCATCCTAACATGTTACAATTCCATATGCAATGCGACTCTATGCATGTGGTACCAATCGTGAACCGCTCACCCACCGCCTCCGCTTACTCGTGGAAAGACAGTAATCCATGATTCGCCCACACCATTGGGTCAAGAATCTAGCCTCACTACCTCTACCTGTGTCAGCCTCTGGCTCGCAAGCTCACTTCCGCACAATGGAATGAACCAATTAACAAATGTATATGCATGCAATCATAAAAGCATGCCACATTATTCCACCGATCATAATAAATCAACATAGCCAAACGATGTCATTTCACCAATACATCACAATCAAATCACAATGGACATCAAAATACAACATGATATACATTAGTTCTCATCCGTAACTCGCACCATTCTCATTGATTACTATCTTCCGTATTTAAATCCACATTTTCAAAAATCGAACTCGGCTCTTTTAAAATAATTTTCAATAAAATAATATTTTTCTTTTCCAGGAGGTAGAACTTTAAATTTAAGAAATAACAAAACGGCACTCGAATCGGAGTTACGGTTTAGAAAATATGCATTTTGAAAATTTAGAAGTTTTGGAAATACACTGGTAATCCTGCCTCACCGAGAACCCGGTTCCCACAATTTGAAAAATACACGCCCCGAAATTTATGGGAACCCGGTTCCTCCCTGAGGAACCGGTTCCTGTGTTTTCAAAATAGAGTCCCCTCGATTTTTGTATGGGAACCCGGCCTCCTCAGTGGAACCGGTTCCACAAAATTCCTAATTTGAATTTATTACTGAACCCGGTTCCTCCCCACAGGGAACCGGTTTCCACGACCTGTAACAGCAATATTTATCATTTTTGACAGCTTTATGCATCCATAACCATTTCCAAACTTTCAAACACGAATTATAATATCATGAACACCATTCTAACACCATTTCACACCATTTTGACATCAACTAACATATTTTATCCATTCCTAATTATCATCTGACACACTAGTGATCAATTTTCCGTCCACTGACACAATTAGGGTTTCATACTATAATCTACCATTCCAATTCCTAACATACCCAATCATCCCATTGGTTCCCAAAACCCATAAGACATATTAACCAAATAAAATCACCCCTTACCTCGCGATGATTCTCCTGCTTTCCTCTTTTTCCTCTCTTCTTCTTTCTCCAACTCTACGTGAAATGATTTTCCAAAACCTTCTCTTTTTCCTTTCTTTTCCTTTTATATTTCCTTTTAATATTCCAATTAAAATAATTAATTAATACTTAGTATTTAGTAGAGTGTTTTACTATCACACCCACCGTTACTCTGCACCCTTCCAAACCTTTCCTCATTAAATAATCCAATTAATCCAGATGAATTAAATATTTAAGACTTTAATCAATTAAATAATTAATTCTCGCTTATTTAATATTGAATTAAATCGGGGTGTCACAACTCTCCCCCACTAAAAGAGTTTTCGTCCTCGAAAACATACCTTAGACGAAAAGTTCGGGGTATGAGTCCTTCATCTGACTCTCCAGCTCCCAAGTCACATTTCCTTCAGCTGGTCCTCCCCAAGCTACTCGTACCAGTGCTATCTCTTTACCTCGCAGTTGCTTCACTTTTCGATCCTCAATTTCGCAGCATCGCTCAACAACAAATTATCTCGTACCTGAACATCATCTACCTGAATTTCATGAGACGGATCCGCAATGTACCTCCTCAACTGAGATACATGGAAAACATCATGCAAATTCGCAAGTGACGGCGGTAAAGCAATCTGATATGCAACTTTCCCAACTCTCTTGATAATCTGAAACGGACCAATAAAACGCGGAGTCAACTTCCTTGACTTCAAAGCTCACCAATACCACATCGGAGTAACTCTCATAAACACATGATCTCCTTCATCAAACTCGAGATCCTTCCTCCTCTTATCGTGATAACTCTTCTGACGACTCTGAGAAGTCCTCATCTTCTCCTGAATCATCTTAATCTTTTCCGAAGTTTGTTGAACGATTTCTGGTCCAATCACAAGACTTTCCCCGCATTCGCACCAACACAACGGTGTCCGACATCTCCTACCATACAATGCCTCAAATGGAGCCATACCAATGCTCGAATGAAAACTATTGTTGTAGGTAAACTCTATCAATGGCAAATAGCTATCCCAAGCTCCACCTTTCTAACACACAAGCTCTTAACAAATCCTCTAACGATCGAATCGCCCTCTCCGTCTCGACCATCCGTCTGGGATGATATGCGAACTCAATCGTAACTTAGTACCCGTAGCTTCTTGCAACTGCCCGTAACTTAGAAGTAAACCTTGGATCTCTATCCGACACAATGCTAGACGGAATACCATGCAAACTCACAACTTTCTCAACATACCATTCTGCCAACCTCTCCATCGGATAATCCATTCTTATCGGAATAAAGTGAGCAGACTTCGTCAATCGATCGACAATCACCCAGATAGAATCACAGTTCTTCGCTGTTCTAGGCAACCTAGACACAAAATCCATAGAAATGCCATCCCACTTCCATTCCGGAACGAATAACGGTTCCATCATTCCTGACGGCTTCTGATGCTCAATCTTTGATTTCTGACAAACCAAACATGCATACACAAACTCGGCGATTTCCTTCTTCATTCCTGGCCACCAAAATAACTTCTTCAAGTCATGATACATCTTAGTAGCACCGGGATGAATACTCAATCCACTTCGATGTCCTTCCTCCAAGATACTCTTCCTGATCTCAGCAACATCCGGAACACACACTCTATCACCAAATCTCATGACACCATTCTCGTCAATTCGGAATTCACCTCCTTGACCTTGGTTAATCAATGTCAGCTTATCTACCAAACCAACATCAGACTTCTGCCCATTTCGAATCTCTTCCAAAATACCACTAGTCGCCTTCAACATGCCCAACTTCACACTATTCGAGTAGTCTCACAAACCAAACTTAAGTCTCTCGAATTGCTCAACCAACTCTAGTTCACGGACCATCAACATCGACATATGCAAGGATTTCCGCTCAATGCATCTCACGACATTTGCCTTACCAGGATGGTAGTTCAAACCAAAATCGTAATCCTTGAGAAATTCCAACCATCTCCTCTGTCTCATATTCAACTCCTTCTGATCAAAGAGATACTTCAGGCTCTTATGATCGCTGAAAACCTCGAACCATGAACCATACAGATAATGCCTCCATAGCTTCAACACAAACACCACGGCCGCCAACTCTAAATCATGAGTCGGTAATTTTTCATGAGTCTTTAATCGCCTCAAGCATAAGCCACAACCTGCTTATCTTGCATCAAAACACCTCCTAAACCCATCAAAGACGCATCACAATACACCACAAAAGATTCTTCCGGATTTGGCAAAATCAAAATCGGAGCACTAGTCAACCTCTTCTTTAATTCTTGAAATCCCTTCTCACAATCTGCATCCCAAATAAATACTTGACCTTTTCTCGTCAATTTAGTCAATGGTAACGCTAACTTAGAAAACCCCTCAATGAACTTCCTGTAGTAACCTGCCAGACCCAGAAAACTACGAATCTCCGAAGCATTCTTCGGACTTCCCACTGAGATACCGCTTCTACTTTTGTAGGATCAACAGCAATACCATTCTTGGATATCACATGACCCAGAAAACTCACTTCGCTTAACCAAAACTCACACTTTGACAATTTTGCATAAATTCTTTTCCTTCAACACTTCCAATACAATTCGAGATGCTTAGCATGCTCCTCATCATCCTTTGAGTAGATCGAATGTCGTCAATAAACACCACCACAAACTTGTCAAGATACGGATGAAATATCCTGCTCATATACTCCATAAACACACCAGTGCATTAGTAACTCCAAATGGCATAATGTATATTCATAATGCCCATACCTCGCTCTCAATATCTTCCGCCTTAACACGAACTGATGATATCCGCACTCGATCAATCTTGCTAAACACACAAGCTCCAACCAATCGATCCATCAAGTCATCAAGCAAAGGATACCGATTCTTGATCGTCACTTTATTCAACCGTCTGTAGTCAACACACGCCTCATCGCATCTTCCTTCTTCTTAACCAACAACACCGGCGCACCCCACGCGAAACACTAGGCCGAATAAATTTCTTTCCAATAACTCTTCCAACTGCTTCTTCCGCCAACCCGATGCCGACATGCGATAAGGCCATCGACACCGGACTAGTTCCGTGAATCAAATCTATAGTAAACTCCACTTCTCGCCTGTGTGGTAACTCGTTAACATCCTCTCGGAACACCTCCGAAATTCATTCACAACAGCAACTCACCACTCTTAGCCTTCCCTTTCACTTCCGTTGAAGAATACAACATGAACACTACAGCACCATCTCTGACAGCTGAGTTCATCTGCTTAACCGACATGATCTCTTCTTCAACCTTAGCTACTTCAGGAAATATAACCGTCTTCTCAAAACAATTGATATGAACCTGGTTGAAGACCAACCAGTTCATTCCAAGGATAATATCAAGTTGTTCTAACGGTAGGCACACTAAATCCATACCGAACCCTCTATCGAAAATAACGATAGGACAATTTCTACACACATACGAAGTAGTCACTGAACCCGACGCAGGAGTGTCAATAACCATACTTCCATCCAAATTAGAAATTTCTAGATTCAATCTCTTAGCACAGTCCAAAGAAATAAAAGAGTGTGTCGCTCCAGTGTCAATAATTGCAATCAAAGGTATGCCATTAATAAAACATGTACCTTTAATCAACCGTCATCGCTTAACATCTGATCCTGACAAAGCGAACACCTTTCCACCAGCTTGCTCTTTCTTTGGCTTAGTACACTGTGGACGAGTGTGTCCTTCTTCACCACAGTTGTAACAAGTTATCCTTCGGGATCTACACTCAGCAGCTAAATGACCGACTCTCCCACAATTGTTGCACTTTCGCATCGCCTTGCATTCAAGAGCTCGTGACCCAACTCACCACATCTCAGCACTTTACGGAAGAACCAAGAACCGAGTCTCCCCACTAGGCTTCTTCCAACCTCCGTAATCCTACTACAATCAACCAAATCGAGAACCTTCTAATACCGACACCGACACCGCTTGATCTCATCACGTAGTCCATTCTCAAACTTGATACATTTGGAAAACTCTCCATCGCATCGTTAGGATAATTAGCATAATACTTTGCTAACTCAAGAAACTTGGTCACAGACTCACTCACGGACTTGTTGCCTTGCTTGAGCTCCGTGAATTCTATCTCTTCTTACCCGAATATCTTCGTGAAAATACCTTCTCGAAAAGCTCTCCGAACACCCCCAAGTCAATGCAACCCCGCCTCCTTCCAATTCACCCCGGTAGCAACCCACCGTCACCTTCCTCTGCTAACATGTGAGTACCATACCTCACCTTCAGCCCCTCAGCACAATCAATAACTCTGAAGATCCTCTCGATCTCCTTTAGCCACTCCCGAGCACCCTGGATCATGTGCACCTTTGAACAACGGAGGATTATTCCTCCGAAAATTCCCCAATTGCTCACAGACCAATCGCAGCTCCTCCGATTCCTCCAGCACTCCACTAACATTCCCAAAGCCTCAAGAATAGCATCATCATTCCTTCCGTTACCTCTTCCACCATTGTTCAGTAACATTACAAAACAATCTACATCAAGACACAAGTATCGATTTGTTACTTACACTAGTCACATACTACGTGGATAACGACACTATGACAAGACCGACTATGCTCGATACCACTATTGTAACACCCCTTCTAGTCACCCGCTTTATAAATAATAATCGAGTATTTAATCATAATCAAGAAGGCCACAATTTAAATAATAAAATTTGACCAAACAATGCTTCATCAAGAATACTCATCAATTAAATTATACTCAAAATTATGTTTAACAAATGAAATGAAACATAATTAAATCCCAATACTTTACTCAACAGTTATTCCGGATAATAAATCAACAAAATTCCAAAATTATTAAAATATCCATAAAAGGATTCCAAACAATCGCTTTCCCCAAGGTTACATCTACGAGCACGACAAAGAATCGAATCTAAGGCTATCCTCACCAACTCCAAGCGCTAATCACTCGGATCCGAAATGTTAAAGTAAGGGTGAGATTTCAATTCAATATAATATGTATTATACGCCTAGATCCAACAGATTAATTGAATATATTAGTTCATCAACCAACACCGATCACAAACAATACGTAACAATTCACACAATGATCATGTATAAATAGCAAACAATGGCAATTGCAACACCGAAACCATCCTAACATGTTACAATTCCATATGCAATGCGACTCTATGCATGTGGTACCAATCGTGAACCGCTCACCCACCGCCTCCGCTTACTCGTGGAAAGACAAGGTAATCCATGATTCGCCCACACCATTGGGTCAAGAATCTAGCCTCACTACCTCTACCTGTGTCGGCCTCTTGGCTCGCAAGCTCACTTCCGCACAATGGGAATGAACCAATTAACAAATGTATATGCATGCAATCATAAAAGCATGCCACATTATTCCACTGATCATAATAAATCAACATAGCCAAACGATGTCATTTCACCAATACATCACAATGGACATCAAAATACAACATGATATACATTAGTTCTCATCCGGTAACTCAGACCATTCTCATTGATTACTATCTTCGTATTTAAATCCACATTTTCAAAAATCGAACTCGGCTCTTTTAAAATAATTTTCAATAAAATAATATTTTTCTTTTCCAGGAGGTAGAACTTTAAATTTAAGAAATAACGCTGAAAACGGCACTCGAATCGGAGTTACGGTTTAGAAAATATGCATTTTTGAAAATTTAGAAGTTTTGGAAAAATACACAGTGGTAACCGGTTCCTCACTGGGAGAACCTTCCCCACAATTTGAAAAATACACGCCCTCGGAATTTGATGGGAACCCGGCCTCCCAGGGAACCGGTTCCCAGGTTTTCAAAATAGAGTCCCCCTGGATTTTTGTATGGGGAACCCGGTTCCTCCCAGTGGAACCGGTTCCTGTGTACAAAATTCAATTTGAATTTATTACTGAACCGGTTCCTCCCACGTGGAACCGTTTCCACGACTGTAATGCAATATTTATCATTTTTGACAGCTTTATGCATCCATAACCATTTCCAAACTTTCAAACACGAATTATAATATCATGAACACCATTCTAACACCATTTCACACCATTTTGACATCAACTAACATATTTTATCCATTCCTAGTTATCATCTCGACACTAGTGATCAATTTTCCGTCCATCGACACAATTAGGGTTTCATACTATAATCTACCATTCCAATTCCTAACATACCCAATCATCCCATTGGTTCCCAAAACCCATAAGACATATTAACCAAATAAAATCACCCCTTACCTCGCGATGATTCTCCGGTTTCTCTCGCCACTTTTCCTCTTCTCTTCTTTCTCCAACTCTACGTGAAATGATTTTCCAAAACCTTCTCTTTTTCCTTTCTTTTCCTTTTATATTTCCTTTTAATATTCCAATTAAAATAATTAATTAATACTTAGTATTTAGTAGAGTGTTTTACTATCACACCCACCGCTACTCCACACCTTCCAAACCTTTCCTCATTAAATAATCCAATTAATCCAGATGAATTAAATATTTAAGACTTTAATCAATTAAATAATTAATTCTCGCTTATTTAATATTGAATTAAATCGGGGTGTCACAACACCCACTATCAAAGTACCAATCTTCCTTAGCAGACACTCTAAGAGAAGTGTGAGCTATCAATGTTGCAGTCTTCTTCTTCCACTTTTGAGTGTAGGGTACCTTGATGTTCTTAGGCTTAACATAGGAGTCGATGGGGTATCCATGTAGCCTATAGCGTAGGGTTTTATGTGTCCAAACCTTCCACAATGGTGACATCTCCATCTTTGAAACTTATTATTCATGTTTCACTGATCCTGATGTTGACCCCAATGTTGTGACATCTGCTTTGACATTTGCTTATTAGGTCTGGTCTTTTTCCTGTTATCAGCAAATTTCTTTGCATCTACATACCCTAAGCCAGGAGCATTTCTGTTTTATGTTGTGACATCCGCTTTGACTTTGGTTTCCATGCCTCTTCTTTTCTTGTCACCGATGTTCCTTTTCACCACATATCCTAGCCCATGCTTATTTCCAAGATTTTGTCCAAGATGAAGAATTTCTTCCAATTTATCATCCAAAGGGTCAAGATCTTGATGACTTAGTCATATGATCAAGCTTGGAATTCAACACTATAATCTCACCGTTGAGATGACTTATAGTGATTGTATTTTCCTTCTTCTCGCCTTCCACTTCACATTTTCGCCTCCAACTTCTCAATCGCCTTTTTCTGCTTTTCATTTCCGACATACTTCACCACTGCATACGACTTCTTGTAAGTATCGCAAGTTCTTCAAAGGTCACTTCCTCATCACTAGAGTCATTATCGATTGCCACTTTCGAAGATGCGACAAGTTTGGTCGATTCCTCTTCGTAATCACTACTTGATTCACCATCGCACCAAGTAACCATTCCTCTCTTTTGTTTCTTAAGAAAGGTAGGACATTCAGCTTTAATATGTCCAAATCCTTCACATCCATGACATTGGATTCTACTGCCTTGACTTCCCTTTTCCTCTGACTTGGATCTTCTGCTGGAGTCATAAGATCTGCTGATGTTAGATGCAATGTCCTTGACAT
>CM038794.1:258706097-258807477 GCA_021764765.1 Vicia sativa | reverse complement strand
TTTGTTTTTTTGAACATAATTCAATGATTTCTTTCATAATTGCATTGCATCTTTCATATCAAATGACATGAATGAAGAGGTATTTGTGACATTATAAATATGCTGATTTTTCAAATTGAAACAACCTTCTTCATTTAACAATTTTCATCATTCAAATTTTCATTATCTTACAAACTTTCAAGTGTTCTTACAAATCAAATTTTGTGAAACTTGCCATATACATTTCATTAAGAAATCATTACAAGTTTCATACATTCATTTGTGAACATTTATAATCATTGCTTGAGAATTGTTTCTTTTTGAAGAAGAAGATCAATCAAAGATTGATATTGCTCTCTATCTCTTACAAATAAACTATTGTATTACAAAAGGAAAGTATTCCTTACTATCCGATTGTTGGAAGTAAGTGTTGTGATTTGAAGTGGATTGTTTTCATTCACATTAGTGTTTGTTTGACCTTAAAGGTGTTAAGAACCTTTGGTCACCCTATAGGTTAGATAGTAAGCATAAGGCAAATCATTCTAAACTATAGTGAAATCTCTTCGTGTTGGAAAGGAGGCGGAGTACTCTCGGATTGTGAGGGAACAGGATATATCTCAAATGTTCTTTACTTTTCCGCATTTATCTTTTCATCACCATAATCAAGAAAAGATAAGATATAGTCAAAAACCTTCAACACTTAACCACAAAAATTACTACAAGTATTCGTAAAAGCGAATAAATTTTATACACCTAATTCACCGCCCCCCTTAGGCACTCTTAGACTTACAATTGGCATCGAGCAAGTTATAGGTAACTTGTTCCTAAAAGATCGAAATGGTTTCCGAAATCAAAATCCGGTTTTAAAGATGGTGGTGGTAACAACAAGCCTCCATTGTTTTGTGGTGAATATTTGACTTTGGAACATTCGCATGAAGGCTCATCTTGAGCCAAGAGAGAAGAAATATGGAATCTTTGTTGAAAATGGTCCTTTTGCTCGGTATGTGTTGTCGATGGTGTTGGATCATCAAAGCCTAAAGCATCATGGAATGAAGATGACAAGAAAAAGTTCTCTTTGACAAAAATCAATATTCTCAAAGTGCTCTTAGTATGGATGAATTTTTCAGATATCGGCATATACAGCGGCAAAGAAATATAGGATACTGGTAGAAACTCATGAAGGAACCGGGAAGTTAAAATATCTAGATTGAATACCTTGAGTCAAGAATATGAATTATTCGAATCAGACCTCGAGAATCAATCCTCGACTTGCGAGAAAGATTCGTGCATCGACAAATCATTTGAAAGCACTTAGTAAGACTTTAACTAATGATGAATTAAATCTTAAAGTGCTTAGATCTTTAAACGATGAATGGAAACCAAAAGTGGCAATATCCGTGAAGAAGAATCAATCCACAATGACTTCCGCAACTTTGGGAAAACTTCAAGAATATGAGAGCGGAACTTGCAAGACTTGAAAAGCATGAAATCCAGTAAAAGATTCAAAAGACATTGCTTTAAAGACAAGGATCAAATATCATGATAGCAATCAAGGATGAATCCACTAGTAGTGAAGATGAAGCTTTTATCAAGAAGTTTGAAAAATTCCTAAGAAAAGAAAAGAAAAAGGATATCATTAAAATAGAAGCACCATCAAGGAAAATTAAATGTTTTGAATGTGGAGAAAAAGGTCATGTCAAAGTGAATGCCCTACTTGAAAGGAAGAATAAAAATTTCAAGAAAGAAGGACAAAAGGCTAGAAAGCATATATAGCATGGGATGATAATGAAATAAGTTCATCATCGGATAAAGAACATGCAAATCTTGCATTTATAGCAACACACAATTCCGATGATGAAGAAGGCGAGGTTAGTTATGATAACTCTCTTTATGATAATGGTGCACAAGGTGCTATAGATGAACTATTAAATGAATGCAAAATTCTATATAAGACTATTTCATCTCAAAAGAAATTAATTTCATCTTTAGAAGAAAAAGTTAAAACTATTTAAAAAGAACATAAAGATGAAAAGAAAAGATGATTAGTGATCAAAAGCAATTTTGTATGCAATAATTGTGAATCACTTTCTTTCCAAATTGTTCAATTAAAAAGAGTCCTAGAAAGGTATGAAAAAGGACAAGTTGGATTGGAAAATGTTCTTAGCATACAAAGATATCCTAAAGATAAAAGTGGACTTGGTTTTTCGAAATTTTCTCAACCAAGTCCCAACAAAACTATCTTTGTTAAGGCTAATAACCAACCAAGAGAAAGTGAGTAAGCCTAAAGTAGTTCATCATTATCCTAAAAATAAAAGAGTTGTTAAGAATAAATCTTATCCTCCTAGATATATAAGTAATTTTGAACCTACTTGTTTCTATTGTGGTATTAAAGGCCATACACCTAATGCTTGCTATATAAGAAACTTTAGTGTTCCAAGTGGGCATTATGTGTGGATAAAGAAAGGTACTAATTATGAAGGACCCAAAGCACATTGGGTACCAAATCAAACTTAATTGTTTTGTAGGTTTGCTTGGAGACCACTTCAAAATTTTGGTATCTTGATAAGTGGTGACTCTAACTATTTGATGGGAGACTTAATTTAACTTTCAAATCTAGTTCTAAAGTCCAAGAGTTATCTCACATATGGGAATACCTTAAAGGAAGAATTCTTGGCATAGTCAAAGTTGGAACACTTTAACTCTCACATCCTTTGAAGATGTTCTTTATGATAAAGGACTAAAGCATAATCTTTTAGAAAGACAACTTTATGACAAAAGGCTTCAAGTTCATCAAAGGTAAATGTGTGATGAAGTCTCTTACATGAGGTAAAAATCATAAGTATAAGTTGTTTTTATTTCCAAAATTTCACTATATACTTTGTGAGTCTTTTCCCATCCTTTTTGCTAATGACAAAGGGGGAGAAGATATATATGTATGTGTATGCTTGTCTCTAACTATTGAGAGCCCAAAGATGTAAAATTATCTTAAATCAAGGAGGCTTTGATCAGGGGAGTTATCAAAGATAGGGGAGCATTCACGTAAACATTATCATTTGTTCTACATATTAAAAGCACCTCAACTTTCAATGGGTTGTCATCATCAAAAAGGGGGAGAATGTGAAATCAAGTCTCTCCAAATATTATTTTTGATGAAGACATCTTTT
Source organism: Vicia sativa (assembly GCA_021764765.1). NCBI lineage: Eukaryota > Viridiplantae > Streptophyta > Magnoliopsida > Fabales > Fabaceae > Vicia > Vicia sativa. Next base: position 258,804,334 of record CM038794.1, on the reverse strand, counting down.
AGAAGCAAATGATCATGACAAAAGAATGGAAAAAGTCTCAAGTAAAAGATAATCTTTTATAATTAGATTGGTTGATGGAATGGCTCAAGTCATCAAATAATTCAAATGTCAAAAGGTATAAATAATTCTTAAACTTGAATATAGATGTTCACAAATATGCATTCATAATAATATACATATCCCACATTTTAACAATAAGAAAAACTATGTTTGAAATCCTTTTCAAAAAGAATTTTTGAAAATAAGCTTTTAGGAACCAATTCTCACCTAACAGGGAACCGGGTTCCAAACTTGTGCAAAAAACACTTCCCTGGAATTTGTACGAGGCAGGGTTGTACCTATAGGGAACCGGTTCACGCATGTTATTTTGAAATTCGAGTTATAACGTTCACTAGGGCAAGGTTACTGGTGGAACCGGTTCAATGAACCGATCTGATTTGTCTTTTGTTTTTTGAACATAATTCAAATGATATTCTTTCATAATTGCATTGCATCTTTTCATATCAAATGACATGAATGAAGAGGTATTTGTGACATTATAAATAGTGCAGATTTTTCAAATTCAAACAACCTTCTTCATTTAACAATTTTCATCATTCAAATTTTCATTATCTTACAAACTTTCAAGTGTTCTTACAAATCATAATTTTGTGAAACTTGCCATATACATTTTCATTAAGAAATCATTACAAGTTTCATACATTCATTTGTGAACATTTATAATCATTTCTTGAGAATTGTTTCTTTCTTGAAGAAGAAGATCAATTAAAGATTGACATTGCTCTCCATCTCTTACAAATAAACTATTGTATTACAAAAGGAAAGTATTCCCTTACTATCCAGGATTGTTGGAAGTAAGTGTTGTGATTTGAAGAGGATTGTTCTTCATTCACATTAGTGTTTGTTTTGACCTTAAAGGTGTTAAGAACCATTGGTCACCCTATAGGTTAGATAGTAGGCATAGGCTGTACAATCATTCTAAACTATAGTGAAATCTCTTTCGTGTTGGAAAGGGGAACGGAGTACTCTCGGATTGTGAGGGGAACCAGGATATATCTCTGTGTTCTTTACTTTTCCGCATTTATCTTTTTCATCACCATAATCAAGAAAAGATAAGATATAGTCAAAAACCTTCAAACACTTAACCACAAAAATTACTACAAGTATTCTCGTAAAACCGAATAAATTTTTATACACCTAATTCACCCCCCCTCTTAGGCACTCTTAGACTTACATATCCAACATATTAAATGGAATATTGTTAATGGGAAGGAAAGTGATTTATGGAATGACAACTAGCTTGGATAAAAAAAATTAAAGATCCAGGCATAATATTTTTGGTCGATATTCAATTTACTTGAACTAATAAGGTCAATTAAATTATCCAGGAAATCAATTAGAACATTCATCACGGTTTACCCATTTTGGTTCTTCTAATTTCTATAAAACTTTTGAAGGCAAACACGTCATTTAATAATACTATAGTTGATTAGTTCATTTTGGACATGACTTGTAAATGGTGATCTATATTTTAAAGATACAATTATATCGAGAGGGGTAATATTGAACCTTCATGGAAAATATTAATTTGTCCTCCCTACTTAACATGTGTTAAGTCCTTAGTAGCTTACACGTTGATGCATAATGTTATTGTAACATTATACAATCTGATTTGAAGGGAAATACATACATATTTTTAGTTTCTTTCATTACAATCCAGATGTGAAAATTAGAGACCATGTATTTCTTATATGCAAATACACTCAAATGATTGTTAATGGACGAAAAGATTGTTTGGCATGGGAATTGATAGATCTAGTTATAAAAGCTTATTTAAACTTTCATGTCACTACTTGTTTACCCTGGAATTTGGTAAACAACCTCTGGTCTTCCGAATCAAAAAAGGAATTTGATTACTCGTAGGATCGACCAGATTGATCCTAAGAACATGCATTTATTTTTGAATTTCTATATCCTTTGTATGTTTAAGTCTTTGATGAAACCAATGTTTCGAAGGTAATGGTATAAATACTTTGAAAGTAAATTGAATGTAAAGAGTTTCTTGATATGAACGTAAAATTTTTTTAAAGTACTTCGATTGAATGTAAATAGAAATAAATATAAAATCTTATCTATAACACAAGTACTTTGAGTATATTTGGAGTAATTTGTACAAAAGATGTTCACACACTCAAACCTAACACTAAGACCCCTATTTATACTAATTTCAATGAAACAGTCTCTAAATAAGATGTTGCCACGTTCGACATCTGCATGCACTTTCGAACTCCAATCTTCCACCCGTCTCTTTGGATAAGATCAAATTTTTGAATTTGAAAATCTCTTTGTCTTTGAAACGCCAAAATGTGAAGCTTGAAATGTTCTTCTAATATCTCAAATAAATTAATTTCCAATGGTTCAGATACTGAACCTTTTCGTAAACACTTAGCAAAAATTAAGTTTTTATTAGCTTTCTGTCTGTCGAAATATTCATAAAGATTTCTCTACTCTTCCTTTCGAACTACATTCCTTTCACCATATACCATTTCAGCTATTATTTCATGTAGTTGAAATATCCAATCAACAAATTTCCCCCAATAAACTAGTGTTTCGAATCACTTGGAGAAACATACATTTTTGCATATATATATATATATATATCGACTATGACATTTTCATGATGGACGGTGATTGTTATGGCGTCGAATAATCATGATTTACATTTTCAAAGCTAATCAAGGCGTGCGTGTAATAGTTTCATCATTGCTACAAAGGTAAGTTCCCAATGTAGATTTTAAACAAGAAACCTCTTTCATTAGCTTATTAAATATCAACTGCGTGTCTAACTAACTCTAATATTAAAATATAAATTGAATAGCTTCGATTATAAATACCCTTCTTCTTCCCCAAATACATTTTTCAACTTCATAATCTTTTGGTTTTCAAATTTCACATTCTCTTTCTCAAAAACCTTCAAACAAACTAGAAATTGAATCTATCAATCATGGCCATCCAAAAGAAATCAAATATGACAAAAATGTGAAGAACAAGGAGTGAATACCACGAATGAGGCTACATTCCAACCGATTCATCACATTGGAAACCCTTCTCGTTGGAAATCAAGATTTGGTTCCAACACTTTACATTAGAACATAGTTTGGTTCCAATCATATCTTACATTTTTGATGATAATGTCATACCCAATTTTTGACCTAATATACCACCTCACATCGGATCATTGCATCACTAACAATTCGAGACAACATTAATCGGTGTAGCATTCACGGTCAAAATTAGGGTTTCATCGATTTTCATCGATTCGAAACCAACCAATTAGGGTTTGAGTTTTCTCACCTCATTTGATCTATCTTGATCAAATCATCGATATCAATCTTGATGTCCATTTTTCTCACATATCAATCAAGGATCGACCAATTAGGGTTTGATCGGGCATGAGAATTCTCTGACTTTTTGAGAAAGAAATGACTTTTTTGGATAGAGATTGGTCATTATATCTTAGATACAACATCTTGACCTAATTTACGGATTCAAAACATCACGAAGTTCATAGACTTCATCGATCGATTTCGAAGCGTCGATGAAAATTCATACACAGAAAAGTCAAACTTTGACTTTTGGTCAAATTTTTCAAAACAAAACTTTTCCATCATCAAAATACTTCAAATGATCCATCATGATCATAAAAATCAAAGAATTTGGAAAAGTCAACAAAAGTCAAAAGTTTCTATACTTAGAAAAATTTAAGTGTTGAAATTTCTTATTTTTCAAACTTCATGCCATTTTTCACCTAGTTCCATTTTGAATTGGAAAAACTCAAAACATGAAAGTTGTAGCTTGTGAAACAAGATTTCCAAAATGTCCAGAACTCACAAATCCATGAGTCTAGCTATACTTTTGAAATTGAAACATAAGGCTTCATGAAACTTGATTTTCAAAATCAAAAACATCAAATTATAGGTCATTTTGTGATTTTCTCATTTAGACCACTTGCCACCTTGCCAAATGGATTGTTGAACTGATAAATATCAGCTTGGAATTAATAATTGAGATGAGATAGGAAGTATTTACACTGTATTCTCCAAAGACAAGCAAAAGGATGAAGCACTTGCAGATCAGTATTTCATAGTGGGGTTTCCTAAACCACATTCATAAAGGTTAACGTTATTCTTGAAGATGACGAAGATAATCTCCACGGATCTGAAGAATGGAGCACTTATTTAAACAGCCACGAATATGTGTCCCAAGAAGAGTCATCATAGTATTATCCTCCAACTAATCAATTCAATGGCATGGCCACATGCAAAATGAAAATCCGCCTATCCTATTTGAAGTTTGGGATACCTTGGGAGAACCAAGTGGCAAATTCGACTATATGGTGAAATACAACTGCTTGAAAGCTCGAGAATCGAGAATCGAAGATATCCGACCTATTGGATGGGGTGATTCTTTTAGTACCCTTGTCAACCAAAGAGGTATACTCGTCTTCTCAATCTAATCGACAAATCGAGATCCCAAATGAAGATCTCTGTTTCAACACGCGTGGAAAATGTTAAGCGGATCGACTACCACTATATCAACATGATCCTTTGAAGATCAAAGTATGATTCGGGATACGATTTAGAAAGTGTCGCCGACAGATGTCTCTCGAGAAGATTGGAAGGTACATCCTCGAATTCAACACAAAGGTCAGAGGCACATATGTTGTATCCTCTGCTTCTCGATCTTAATCAAACCGAAGAAGATCGCTTTAGCAACCAAAGGCGGGTCGTCGTCGAGTCTTCAAAGCACGCTAAACCAACAACCAAAGTTTACTCGAGGTTAAGCCAAGCGGAAAATTACAGTACATCGACTTCAAGGAGTTCGCCACTATTGAAACTTGTTGAAGTTCGGACTAGCTCCTAGTTCTAAGTAGTTTATCTTTGTACATTTTGAACTCTCATGCCCAAAGTGAAGAGATGTTTTATATGGCTTAGCTTTTAAATAAATTTCTCTTTGTCTTGCCCAAGCGAATGAGTTTGTATTTTAGGGCTCTATTCATATTGTGAATCATAAATAAAATCGTTGTTTTGATTCCACACTTTGTGTTTATTTTCATTTTACCCTTTCTTGGAAATGATAATCCTAAAAACACAATGACAAAAAAATCTTCAAAAAAATCATAATGAAAAATTAATCTACATACACTTTCACATTAACTTTCTTCAAAAAAAAACGATAAGGAGTTAAATAATCGGACATAAATCAAATATGCAGATTAAGCGGATGGAACAATCCATTGAAAGCAATAACTCATGCTCTCTCTAACTTGAAATCCCTATGATGTAGCCAAGGAAGAAGTTGAAGAAGAGATCCTGATGATATTTCATTGCTAAAGCACGAGGAAAGGATCATTCACCTCACAAAGAACCTCTGAAGCAATCAACTTGGGTTCGAGGAAGATAAAAAGTAAACATCGGAGCTTCACTCAATAGCGATGTCAAAGGCAAAGATCAATCTTCTCAAAGAATATGTTGATGTTTTCGCTTGGTCCTACCAGGACATGCCAGGGTTAGATACCAGCATCGTGGAGCATCATTTGCCGTTAAAACCGAATGTCCGTCGGTTAAGCAAAAGCGAGGAGTTCATCTGAAATGGTGAGAAAATAAAAGGAAGTCCAAAAGCTCGTACGGTTTCCTTGTCACGAATATCCTCAATGGCTAGCCAACATAGTGCCGTCTCCAGAAGATGGAAAGGTCGAATGTGTGTTGACTAGGGATCCGAACAAAGCAAGTCAGAAAGCGATTTCCACTACCGCATATTGACATGTTAGTGGATAGCACTGCAAAATTCAACGTCTTTTCCTTCATGGACGGGTTCTCTGGATACAATCAGATCAAAATGGCTCCTGAAGACATGGAGAAAACATCTTTTATCACGCCATGGGGCACTTTTTGCTACAAAGTAATGCCATTTGGATTAAAGAATGCAGTGCAACTTATCAAAAGCGATGACTACTCTTTTCATGACATGATGCACAAAGAGATCGAAGTCTATGTGGATGATATGATAGCAAAGTCTGACACGGAAGAAGAGCATATAGAATATCTCTTAAAGCTGTTTCAACGACTAAGGAAGTTTCAGCTTCGACTAAATCCTAACAAATGCACCTTTGGGGTAAGATCCGGAAAACTCCTGGGTTTCATCGTCAGTCAAAAAGGTATCGAAGTTGACCCTGACAAAGTCAAGGCTATTCAAGAAATGCCTACATACATACGAGAAAAGCAAGAGGATTTCTCGGACGGTTGAATTACATCTCGGTTATCTCTCGGATGACTACACGTGGGCGATATTCAAACTTCTCCGCAAAAATCAAGGCGTTGTGTGGACGGATTGCCAAAGGCATTTGCGGTATCAAGGAATACAGTCGAACCACCAATCTGATCCCTCGATCGAAGGAAGATCCTTAATCATGCCTTACCATACTAGAAGAGTCCATGGGTGTGTACTTGGACAACAAGATGAAACCGTGAAGGAGCATGCCATTTATTACCGATTAAAAGTTCACGGTGTGGAACTCGTTACTCCATGCTCGAGAAGACATCTGCGCTTTGGTGTGGGTTTCAAAAGCGTCTCCCGATTACATGATCAATCACGACTTGGTTAATCTCCAAATGGATCCAATCAATCGTCTTTGAAAAGCACTGCTTAACCGGAGAATTGCTCGATGGAAGATGCTATTATCGAGTATGACATCGATGCCGCGCTCGAAGCGGTCAAAGGAAGCATTCTGGCGATCACTTGGCTTATCACCACTCAGCAGTACCAATCTCTCAATTTGACTTCCAGACGAGGGCGTTATGTACTTAAGATGAAAGATTGTGACGAACACTACGGAGAAGGACGGATCGAGAATCGGATGGGGCTTAATCTTTGTGGAGCGATTAATGTCTTTGGCAATGGAATTGGGGCGGTTATCATTACTCTCGAGGATCTCATATCCGTTTTCATGATTGCTATTTGATTGCACCAATAACATCGCGAGAATATGAAGCATGCATCATGGGTATCGAAGAAGCCATCGACTTGAGGATCAAGATCCTTGACATATATGGAGATTCAGCCCTCGTGATCAACCAAATCAAAGACAAATATGAAACTCATCATCTTGGTTTGATTCCTACGAGATTATGCAAGGCGATTGTTGACTTTCTTGACAAAGTGGAATTGCATCATATCCCTCGAGATCGAATCGAATGCGGGGCAGCTACTCTATCTTCCATGTTCAAAGTCAACCATCGGAATGATATGCCCAGAATTCGTATCAGATTCCTTGAAAGACCTGCATATGTATTCGCAACTGAAGCAGTCTTCGATGGTAAACCGTGGTTCCACGACATCAAACGTTTCCTTCAAACACGAGAGTACCCGCTCGGGGCATCGTACAAAGACAAGAAAACTCTAAGGAGACTTTCTAGAAATTTCTTCCTCAATGAAGATGTGCTATACAAAAGAAATTTCGACATGGTTCTGCTCAGATGCGTCGACAGACAAGAAGCAGACACAATCATCCATGAAGTTCATGAAGGGTCCTTTGGAACCCATTCAAATGGGCATGCAATGTCTAGAAAGATCTTAAGAGCAGGATACTATTGGATAACGATGGAATCCGATTCTGAACACGTCAAGAGATGTCACAAGTGCGGATCTCGCAGATAAGATCCATGTGCCACCAACTCTACTCAACGTTCTCTCTCCGTGGCCTTTCTCCATGTGGGGCATTGACATGATCGAGATGATCGACAAAAGCGTCCAGCGGACATCGCTTCATTCTAGTGGCTATTGATTACTTCACCAAATGGGTCGGCGGCTTCCGCCAGCGTTACAAGACAAGTGGTTGTGAGGTTCATCAAGAACAACCTCATTTGTCGATCACGAATTCAAGCAAGATCATTACAGACAATGGATCGAACTTGAACAACAAAATGATGAAGGAGCTGTGAGGAATTCAAGATTGAGCATCATAACTCATCTCCTTACCGGCCAAAGATGAGCGGCGCGTTGGGCGACCAACAAGAACATCAAGAAGATCATCAGAAAATGGTCATCACTTACAAAGGCGGCATGAAATCGCCATTTGCTCGCATGGGTATCGTGCTTGATCGCGCACTTCACAGGCAACTCCTTTTCTCTAGTATCTGGCATGGGCGGTGCTCCCGTAGAAGTTGAGATTCCATCAATGAGAGTTCTCATGGAAACTAAGCTATCGAGGTTGAATGGTGTCAAAGCGAGATCGACCAACTGAACAATCGAAGAAAGCGCGACCGCTTTGTGTCATGGACAAGCTATCAAAGAAGAATGAAGAAAGCTTTTGACAAAAGGTCCGACCTCGTGAATTCCGAAGGTGATCTCGTGCTTAAAAGATTACATCTTTTCAACCGATTCTAGGGCAAATGGACTCCTAACTACAAAGGCCATACATCGTCAAAGAAGCTTTTACGGCGGTGCCATGACTCTCACAACCATGGACGGTGATGAACTCCACGTATCCTGTGAATCTTGATGCGATCAAGAAATACTTTGTCTAAAAAACAAAAGAATAGCTCGGTAAGTCGAAAACCCGAAAAGGGCGGCTTAGGCAAAAATGAGCGTCTTGGTGGATTGAAAACCTGAAAAGGCAATCCAGGCAAAAATTAGAGACAATAAACAGAAATTATCCTGATATATTGAAAACCTGAAAAGGCAATCTATGCAAAAATTAAGGATACAACAAAAAATGACAAAGTAACTGCAGTCAGTCCATACTTCGTCAATCTGAAGAATCTTCCGTCAACGGATCTTCAATCAACTTTTCTAAAGCGACAAACACAGTTGGAATTCAAAGTTGATATGGATAATAGCGGTTATTTGCTTTCAATGTAGCCTTTTCCCAATAAATTATCATTTCCAACTATTGTAAATAGCTCCTGGAATCACGCCTTTGGCTGATTACCATTCTATCAATAAAATTTGAGCCTTGTGCCTTTTGTTTGCAATCCTTGCTTTATTCTGTTTTGCAAAATAACGCTTTTTATTGTGAAAATCACTGTTTGAAACTAAAAAGTTTTTAAATGAATTTTTACTTCAAAATTTTGAAACAAAAAGCAAAAATGTTCTTTTGAACTATGAACACGGAAAGAACTTCAGATTTCTCCATGAGTGTTTCAATCTCAGAAGGATAAAAAAAAAAGCTGTGAAGTCTTCTCTTTAGCGAAATCATCAAAGGGCGGTATTCTTATCCAAAAGAATCCCCACGAAGTTGCTAATGAAATGCCTTTCTCGAGAAAGTTTAAAACATGCAACTCAAATTCTTCATCGATGAGCGTCGCACCATTCTTTGTAATTTTCTTTGAATATTTATTCGAGCGTGACGTGGTCCTTTTCCCAAATATCTCCTTAGTGTCTTTGTCAAAGTATTGTTAGTATGCATATAACATTCATGACATTCATACATAATAGCATCATTCATGCATTTTTGCATTTCTCGAAATGTTTATACGGTTATATATATACTCGTATGGGTATATCATATCCCGATTCTCTCAAGCAGAAAAGATACATTTTCTGTTTTCCCCGGCAGAGTATCCCCAAACAGAGAGATACATCTTCTCTCTATCATGTTCCCCAGCTAAGATTATTCTTCAGTTGGAACAATGTCTTGATTGACTTTTTCTTTCCAGTTCATTCCTGGATAGAACCCTGTCTCTCATCAACAAAGCAATAAGCAATAACCTCATCATTTGAGTCGCTTATTTCTTTTTTTTCATTCCTAAACTGGCCATGAAAATTTGTTCTTCTAAACAAAGTTAAATCATGACAATTCAAAAATCTCCAGCGTTGTCTTTACGTCTAAAAAGGAAAACACGTGTCTTGATCAAAATGCCGTATCTTCTCAAAAGAGATCCTCGGCAAGATTATATCCAAGAAAACAAAGACTCATTTTGAGTTCTGTTTCTTTCACTGTCTGTTATTCACAAAGCTGGATACACGGCAAATTTCTCAAAAGATTTACCTTGTTATAATTATCACTTCGCTGATAATTGGTAACATCTTTAGGATTCATTACCATAAATTATCACAAGGCGATGATTGGTGGTGTTGTTTTCGCTTACCTTAAGCATGTCACAAGGTGTGGAAGGTAATCTCTCTGTTTCCAAAGCGAAACAGATATTCACATGTTTTGTGAATCATTCTTTCCCCAGCAGGGACGTATCCACAAATTTCCCCCACCATGTCATTTCTTTGATATCATCTGGGTGAAACTTTTTACAATCATTTTGCATCACTCGCATCTTTTGGTATCTTAGGTCCAAAATTTGCGTATTCTGATATTTAAGTCTCTTCACACCTATCAAAATGAAGATATTCATCTTCATCTCTCAGGTTAAAGAAACTTAAATAGGGGCATCTGTCATACCCCAATTTATGACCTAATATACCACCTCACATCTGCATCATTGCATCACTAACAATTCAGACAACATTAATCGGGTGTAGCATTCACAGGTCAAAATTAGGGTTTCATCAAATTTTCATCTGATTCAAGAGCCAACCAATTAGGGTTTGAGTTTTTATCACCTCATTTGATCTATCTTGATCAAATCATCAGCCTTCAATCTTCAGATGTCCATTTTTTCTCACAGATCAATCAAGGATCGACCAATTAGGGTTTTGATCGGGCATGAGAATTCTCTGACTTTTTGAGCAAGAAATGACTTTTTTGGATAGAGATTGGTCATTATATCTTAGATACAACATCTTGACCTAATTTCTGGATTCAAAACCTCACAGAAGTTCATAGACTTCATCAGTCAATTTCAGAAACGTCTGATGAAAATTCATCTGCACAGAAAAGTCAAACTTTGACTTTTGGTCAAAATTTTCAAAACAAAACTTTTTCCATCATCAAAATACTTCAAATGATCCATCATGATCATAAAAAATCAAAGAATTTGGAAAAGTCAACAAAAAGTCAACAAAAAGTCAAAAGTTTCTATACTTAGAAAAATTTCTAAGTATTGAAATTTCTTATTTTTTTCAAACTTCATGCCATTTTTTCACCTAGTTCCATTTTGAATTGGAAAAAACTCAAAACATGAAAGTTGTAGCTTGTGAAACAAGCTTTCCAAAATGTCCAAGAACTCACAAATCCATGGAGTCTAGCTATACTTTTGAAATTGAAACATAAGGCTTCATGAAACTTGATTTTCAAAATCCAAAACATCAAATTATAGGTCATTTTGTGATTTTCTCATTTAGACCACTTGCCACCTTGCCAAATGGATTGTTGAACTGATAAATATCAGCTTGGAAGTAATAATTGAGATGAGATAGGATCAAAGTAAAAATAGCACATGGTTAAAAAAGGAAACTTCCTTTTGCTTTTGAAATGTCTTTCTTACCCCTTAAGGTATCCATGATTCACCAATTGCCATGTACTCTTGCCTAACATTTCAGAATCTTTTGGCCTATAAATAGATCACATTTCAAGTCCAAAGCATTGCAAAGTTATGCTTTCTCACTTCTTTCTTCAAAATCAAGCAACATAGTGCAAAAGTGAGCAAACTTGCAATTTCAAAATTCAGTTAATAAACATAAGATCTTTGGTGTCAAACACATTCCATAATCAATTTTAAACTTGTTTGAATCATAAAATCAATCCAACAACAAGTGGAAATCAGAATTGAACTTCATATTTTCAAAGTTGCATAAACTGCCTAAGCATTCGAATTTGAAGTTTGGCTTGATTAATTTATGTTCTAATCATCCTAACACCTTCCATGTACCTCATATACATGATCGGATCATTGGCAACTAAGCATGTAGGGTTTTACATCAAAATCGAGCATCCATTTTTGAACTGTGCAGGTTGACTTGGGTAGCATAATTGAAGCAAGCTCAAAGCAAGCAGACCACTTCCATAGCTTCCATACATGCCGAAGATGCTGTAGCAATCATGAAACAAGTTCTGGAAACGCGTTTGCATCTTCTTCGATCCCCACTTGCACAGGTATGAACACGAACTGTGATATCCATATTCTTTAAACTTAAACAAAAAAACTCTTGGTCGATCTCTTTACGCACTCATACGATCATAAGCCCTCAAGAAAATCAAAGAATCATTAACTACACATCATTTAATTTGAATTCTTAGTTTCTAGGGTTCTTCGTGATTCCAGAAATTCAAACATGTTAGGTTAAAAATAAATGCAATTAACATACACCTTCATGTTCGTGATGAAAAACCGAGCAACTTTGATTTTTACTTCGTCCAATTTCATTGAGAAACAAGGATTTTAGCATGGTTTGAGGAATCTGAAGATCAAAAGAGATGAAGAACACTGCGCGCGTGTTCTTGAGTTTGAATATTTGAATTTTCCAATCTTTTTCTAACACGTGTTCTAGTCAACTAACACCAAAACGCGTTTGTCCCAGTGGTAGCTAGCTTGCCTTTAGTCTCCTCTGCCACGTGGTCACCCCTTTGGTCATGGGTTCAACTACCATCAGGACCATTCTTTTTTCAAACTTTTCCATATTTTCATGTTTTTTTACAAAACTTTCACATTTTTTTTGACCAATCAAAACTCCTTATTTTAAGGTGATTTTTTGAACACTTGTCAATAAATACATCTATTTTATGATAGTGCAAAAATTTCAGAAAAAACTTTCATCGATCATATTTTAATCGAGCGAAGCGGCGTTACGAACACTTTTTCAAACCTCCTTTTAAGGTGAATTTTCAAGTTTTCGACTTCGATTCTTTTCAAAACTTATCATAAATGAATCTCACATATCAAAACACTTTCAAAACCATTTTTCAAAACTTTTCATCAAACTTACATCTTTTTACCATGATCGATCCGATTTAAACGATAAAATTGATTTCGTTTTCTCTCGAATTTCTCAATCGATCATGGGCCTCCCTCACGGTGTAAGTCCCATAACATTCTTTTGTGTACATAATATTTCTTTGTACATATCAAACTTTCTTCAAAATACAAATTTTTATCTGTACATAATACAGATACTTTTTATACTCAAGTACAGACAAACTTCGATCGTTTGTTTTCACTCCACTTGTGTATACTCAAACCAACATTCTTTTATGTACATACATATTTCCTTGTACATATCAAATACTTTTCATACAAAACTTTTATCTGTACATAACACAGATACCTTTTGTAAATATTTAAACACAGATAAACTTCGATCGTTCGTTTCCATTTCATCTGTATATACACTGAATACCATTGGTATTAAAAGGAGCATTATTCCCTGTGAAACTGCTTTTAAACCAATGGGCCTCCCTACTGATGTAAGTCCCAACCCTCCTATGTACATCCATCCCTCTCGTACATAAATACTGTTCGTGTACATATTTACTTCTGTACACAATTCAAACTTGTTTATATTTCCTTCATAAACTCTTGTAAATAAACATCATGCATTGTTTATATTTCCTTCATAAACTCTTGTGAATACATATCACACACACACACACTTGGTTATACAACTGTCTAATTATAACATAACAATTAGTCTAACCAATAGGTTCCCCACAGTTGTAGCCTCCTCTTGGGCTTTATACAAGATAATTCATCCCTAGCATGAATTTAGCCTCATTGGGCTTTATACAAGATAACTCATCCCTTTGAGTGAGCCTCCTCTTAGGCTTCATATAAGAAAACTCATTCATCTGAGTTTAGCCTCCGCTTAGGCTTCATATAAGACAAACACTCCCTTGTTGAGTCAGCCTCCTCTTGGGCTTCGTTCAAAAGAACTCCTCATTGAGTTTAGCCTTCTCTTGGGCATCATACAATGAAAGAGATAGGAAATCTCTTAACAGCCTCCTATTGGGCTTCCAATACAAAGAATCACCCGCGTTAGGATAGAACCATGAGAGTATAATTTCCCGATGAAATTGCTCTAAATTCCAAAAGGATGGTTTCTCGGTGAAATCCCTTTTAAAGCCAAAACCAGCCATACCCTATAGCTTCCTCTTGAGCTTCATACAAGGACCCTCGATGACCCTCGATGACCCTCGGAATGCCTCCTCTTGGGCTAACAATACAAGGACCCATGGGCTTCTTAAAAGCATCCCCATAATCCAATCAATTTCTCCTCGAGATTTAGACGTTTATCATCTCTATGGAAGAAGTATCTCATCTATCACATCACATACAGTCAAAAACTTTTCAAAAACTTTTCAAACTGTTTTCAAACAAAAACATCTCTTAATTGTAAGTGGTAACGCTTGTACACTCGAGCAAAACACCCAATGCTTACAATTAAAAGATTCAATCATGTTTCAAACATCTTTCTTAAACATGTAAGTGGTAACGCTTGTACACTCAAGCAAAACACCTGTAACTTACGATGAAAGATTTTTATCAGTCAAACTTTTCAAAAATGTATGTGATGAAATAGATTAGATACATTTTTCATTAAGATGACATTTGTCTATCTCTTACTAACATCCCATTGCTTTCCACTAGCATAAGTGGGAACTACGATTGCTCGACTTTCTCAACATCCTTTTGAGAATACGTGAGCCTGAGGTCTCATCCTTGGCGAGCAAATTTCTATCTCCCTCGGACCAAACAAACCATAGATCCCTTTAGATCCGAGCTACAAATGCTCGATTCCCACTAAGGGATATGTATGCGAAGATCCACGATCTTTGCGAGCACAATAATAACAAACACTAGGATCCCACATAATCTATCTTTCTTAAAATCTAAAGGAGAAACTTTCCCAATCATAGAAATAGCAATTAAAAAAAACATACAAACATATCAAACATATTCATATATAAAGCTATGGATAACCATATATATTTAGGGCGCTCCATCTATTCCTTTATATAACAAACCCCTTACTCGGAATCTCCCCATGCGTTGCGTCTAGTTTGCGCTAGTCGTTACGCATATCAAAATCAATTGAGGGTATTCTGACTTTCCCTTTTTCATAATCATTAAATCATCTTTTCTTGTGTTGAAAATAATAAAGCTTGATGCTCGTGGCATCTTTATAAACAAATCAAAAGAGTAAATCGTTTCGAGCCAGAGAATCCGAATTCACGTTAGAATCCTCTAGCGCGTCACCTTTTAACGCGAACAATAACAAGTGAAATAAATTTTGTATAATAGATATGATACTCTGATGTATACTATTTTCATTTCAGATAATTTTCTGACTCAAGCACTCAAGAATATAGAAATATCAAATTATGTTGAGCAAACAAGTAGTAGAAGTTCTAATGAAGAATAGAACTTCTGGTCATGCACGCTGAAAAGCAACTTTTGAAGGAAGCATGCTAGCGCAACCTCTAATAGAAGCACCAAAGAATGTTCTGATTAGAAGATGTTTGAACAAGTCTTACAGAAGATCATGAAGTATCAATATGTCATCTTCTAAGACAAAGTCTCCTACAGTAATGTTACCCTACTAAGCTAAGACGGCTGAAGTACTTGAGTGGTTCAACTTTCAAGGTTCATTGAGTAAGCAAAACATGTCAATTTAAACATATCTTAAATACACTTTCTAGTACCCAAGACATGCAAATGTTGCAACAGACATAATCTAGAAGTTCTATATAAAGTGCAACATTCAAAGAAGAATAACAATAATTCATTCATAGAGAACTTACGCTGCCAAAATTGAAATCATTACTCTATGAAGTTTTATTTCTAAGTTTTGAGCTTAATCATCCTGTGTAAAAATCACTTTTCTGATAAAGTTTTTTAGAAGCAATTGTAAACACTTGGTCTATAAGTTCTTGTGTAATTTGTTACTTGAAAGACCAGTTGGGTCAGATTTCTCAAGAGGGCTAGGACTAGTTGAGTCTTAGAGGTGTTAGTCACTTGCAGTTAGCTTGTGCATTGTTGTTAGTCACAACTATTGGTTGTGCAGTGGTAATATTTTGATTAAAGTGGATTAAGTTCTTGTTGAGAGAGGCGAAATCACCTTGAAATGGACTGGAGTAGTTTGAGTTTCAAAGGAACCAGGATAAAAATCCTTGCGTGTTTAGTCTTATTGTTAAGTAAAAGAAAAATTTAAAAGAGAAAAACTTATTCACCCCCCCCCTTCTAAGTGTTTTCTAAGCCTTTAATTGGCATCAGAGCTCTTTGTTCTGGGTTAAACACTTAACAGTGTCAGATAAAGATCCAGAAGGAAAACCCAAATGGCAACATATCACAAAACAACAACACTAAACCTCCTATGTTTGATGGAGAGTTTTTGAATCTTGGACGGATAGATTAGAAAGCTTTATTCTAGGCTATGAGCCTGATATTTGGGATATAGTTTTGGATTGCTTCAAACACGTAGTAGACAAGGAAGGAAACAAGATAGAAAGAAAAGAAATGGACAAAACACAGAAAGCAGATTTTAAGAATCATCATAAATCAAGAAATATTACATTGAATGCTATTTTAAAAATAGAATATGAAGAGATTATAAACAAAGAAACATCATATGATATCTTTGAGTCACTCAATATGTCACATGAAGGAAACTCTCAAGTCAAGGAAACCAAAGCTCGCTCTTATCCAGTATGAGGCATTCAAGAAGGAGGAAAAGGAATCCATTGAGGCAATGTTCTCAAGGTTTCAAACCTTCTATTGGCACGAGTTCTAGATAAAGGATACACAAAGGTTGATCATGTAAATAAAATCATCAGAAGCTTACCCAGAAGATAGGCACCAATGGTGACAGCCTTCAAAGTTTCAAAAGATCTGAATGCTATATCCTTAGAAGAACTCATCAGCGTGCTGAGAAGTCATGAAATAGAGTTTGATGAATTTGAGCCTCAGAAGAAAGCTAAGTCAATTGCTTTGAAATCTACTAAAAATTTCATGTTAATGCTTTTCAGGCTGAAAATGGAAGCTCTGAAGATTCAGAGTCATAAGAAGATGGGTTAACTATGCTTTCTAGAATGAGAAATCAAATGTGGAAACACAGGCAAAATAAGTACAGAAATCACAGAAGATCTGAAGATAGAGGAGAATCTTCTAGATACAAGATGTTCAGTAAAAGAAACACCAGTGATATGAATGCAAAGAATATGGACATTTCAGAAGTTAATGTCCCAAGCTGCAGAGAGAATAACCAAAGAAAAGGTTTGAAAAGAAGAAAGGAATAATTCCACATGGGACGACTTAGAATCTTCTGAAGCTGAATCTGACTCAGAAGATGAGCATGCCAACCTAGCTTTCATGGCCACAAGAGAAGATAACTCAGGCTCTAAATCAGAACTTGATGAGGTATTTTCTTAATTATCTCGTGCTGAAATGGTAGATATTCTATTAGAACTTCTGGAAAATAATAGTCAGCTCAAGATCAAATACAAGAAACTCAAAAAGAGTCTTGTATCTAAGATTGAACAGCTCAAAGCAGAAAGTGCTGAACTTAAAGAAATTAACATTAAACTTAAAGATGATTTTCAAAAAGTTCAAAAAATCGCTAGTTCAGATACTGCTTCAAGTTCAAAAGATATTCTTAAAGAATATGACTATAGCTTTCAGAATTTTCTAACTAAAAGCATATATAGAAGCAAGATGGCTTCAATGATCTATGGAGTTAGTAGAAACAACAGAAAGGGAATTGGATATGAAACTCTCAGAGGGAAATAAGCATATCAACCCAAATATGTTGATAAAATGATTATCACATACAAACCATTTTACAAACAGTTCAGTTATGGTCACACACATGATATAAAATAAACTTCTCATTCTAAAAGTTTTTATATTAAACCAAGGTTCAACCAGAACCTTAGAAACTCTAACGAGAACCGAGAAAAGCTATGGGTACCTAAAGAAAAAATAATCTATGTTGTAGATGTCCTATGATGAAATTGAAACACCAATCATGGTACCTGGACTCTGGTTTCTCACGACATATGACGGGAAGAAGGTCTATGTTCCAAAGTATGGAACTTAAACTTGGAGGTGAACTAAATTTGGAGGTAACTAGAAGGAAAAAATCATTAGTTCTGGAACCATTGGAAACGGTAACTTTCCCTCTATCTCTAATGTTCTGTTAGTAGAAGGATTAGCGCATAACTTGTTGTCAATAAGTTAATTAAGTGACAATGGTTATGACATTATCTTTAATCAAAATTCATGTAGAGCTGTAAGTCAAAAGGATGGGTCAATCCTCTTTTCTGGCAAGAGAAAGAACAACATTTACAAAATTAATCTTTCTGATTTAAATTCACAAAATGTAAAATGTCTTCTGTCAGTAAATGATGAACAGTGGGTATGGCACAGAAGCTTGGGACATGTTAGCATGATGTTCAGTGTTTTTTCAACAGTTGGAATTGATTACATCCCGTGTTAACCGGATCCATTGATGTTCAGTGTTTATGACCATGTTGTTGTGCTGAAGTATTTTTCTTACGAATGTTGTGTTTTAGTTATGGTGGCAATATTCTTAATGTTGGACTGAAATATTTTGTTCGTATCAATTATGTGTTTGAATTTTAATGGTCTCGGTCGCTTATAATTTTAGCGCGGTTTATTAACGTGCTTCAATTTTTTATTTACTTTCTTTTTAATTTTTTATGTTTCTTGATTCAGTGGCTTCTTTATCTCTTGTATTTTGCAGGGTTCGTCTTGTACCTATCAAAACCCGTTATATTGCTAACACACTTGTATCTCTTTATTTAAATATCATTTGTAATTAAATAAAAGTGTAACAACATAAAAATCTACAAGTATCTTGATACTGATATTTGAAATAAGGAAGAAGAAGACAATCTACATGATATTATTTCTTATCTTAGTTCATTTCATTACCATCAGCTTACACTTAAGAACTCGTAATTAAAAAGGTCATTAAAAACAATATTCAATTTTAGGAATAAACACACATACATATTCCAATTTTAACACTAAAAACAACATCCCAAAATCTACACATCGGTTTAAGAGGACTCTCGCACATAGGACAGTCAGAATCTCGCATACAATTATCGTGCCCCGTAAAAGAATTGTAAAATACTACTTACTAAAATGATGAAAAAAATTCATACAAGTGAATGAAGAAATTTGTAAATTCTCAAAATGACTTACCGTCAACATTGATTGCAAAACTAGTTAAGAAAAGAAAGATGGTAATACCATAAACAAATTTGACAAGCTTAGACATTTTTTCTCCTCTTCGTGAAAGAAATTATCTATGATTTTATCTATAACTTTTTAATTTATTAAGTTCATTACTTTAAAAAATTAGAGACATTATTAAATAACTCTTGAATACATCAAAGGATTTTGTTTGCCTCTCTAGCAGAGTTTGTAAGAGGCCACATAAAAAACTAAATAATCATTCTTATTTACCAATAACCAATTACTTTATAACATCATGACATGACAGACAAGTTTACAAATTTGGAGTGATATTATTAGTTCATCAATCATTTTTAAGTGAGCATGAACGTTGACAATTGTGTGTCTTTGAAAATATGAAAGGTTTTTAATGAAAAGTAATTTGAAAAGCCAATACATTAGATAAGTTTTCATTGTTATAAAAGAAACATTTTATTTACATGTTAAGTTAGATAGATTTTTATTGAGCTATAAATGATATTTGAAGGATTAATTTATAAAATACAAAGAAGTATTATATATAAAAAAATATCACTAACACTGATTTAACTCCTTTTAGATATATCTATTTTGAATTTTAATTCACATTAAAGAAGGATCTAATTTTTTTATAGTAGATAATATACTGGCCAAAGCCAACATACTTATAAAGGTCACCTTTTTCCTATGATGGAAAGTATTAAACTTTCCAATTGTATGCTACTGTATAATCTTAGGATTTATTAATGAACAGTGATTTTTCTAAATAAACTAGATTCTTATATTACTATTCTTTTTTGGACATAAACCGTAGAAAGTTGATTACTATATCTTAGATGATTATTTTCTCCCCTTCTTATAAATGAGGCCTTTATATGAAATAGATTAATAATCAATAATCAATGGTATTATAGACTTATTATTAGATACATCAGGCACGAAAACCAACCATGCATCATATTTGAACTAACATTAAGCAATATTTTTTTTCTTTCTGTAGCAACATATTAAATGGAAGATTGGTAATGGGAACCAAATTGATTTGTGGAATGACAATTAGCTTGAAAAATTAAAGATCCACGCATAGTATTTTTGGTCGATATTCAATTTACTTGAACTAATAAGGTCAATTAAATTATCCAGGAAATCAATTAGAACATTCCTCATGGTTTATCCATTTTGGTTCTTCTAATTTCTACAAAACTTTAGAAGGCCAACTGTTAAAGACCAATTTGTAGTTATTTTGTACATGATTTTGTGGTTCTTAACAATGTCTTTTTATTAAATTAGTATTATTTATTCTAGTATTTTGTTTTAATTAGGCTTTTATTTAGTTTTTGTTTAAAATATATTATTTAACTTATTTTACTCTTAATTGTAGGAATTTATTAATTTATTCTCCCAAGCTTGGATTCAAGGGCACTTGAAGAGCTTTAGGGATGATTCTTTTGAAGATAATTTTGGGTGAAGGAAGCATGCTACGGCGCTCGGTATGATGCCACATGATCGCTCAGCAGCGCTAACAAGACTTAGCGCGGTCTGCGAAAAAAGCAAAAAAAGGACAGAGCCCATGCTTCCACTTTTGAGCCACCAACCCATCACTTCAGCTGACTTTTTGGCTTGTAAAGGAAGCAAGAAACACTCCACCATGATTATCTTTCATCTTTGTAAAAATCTAGGGCAAGAAGTAGAAACCATAGCTTTTCCTTCTTGATTCTTTGATTTTCATCATCTCTACCAACAATCTTGAGAGCAAGCAACCATGGAAATGAGTGGCTAAGCTCTTTTTGTGTCAAGATTAGAGGTAGTTGATCTATATAGTATGTATTTCTTTTAATCCATTTGTGTATGAACATGGTTGATGATTAATATAGTTGAATATCTTTGTTCTTCATCTTTATGCTTTGAGTTTTGCTTGGAAAAGAATACTTCAAAGTGACCTAGGATATTCATCCTCTAATAAACAAATGCTAGGAATAGATTTGTGTGTTAGTGTTTACAAAATATTGAACTTAATGATTATCATGTTAATAGTTGTAGTGAGGAATCATGCAAGGATTAACATGGTAACATTCACAATCTTGGTGGGAAATCTACAAGGTTGAGAGGATATGTATTTGTAGAAATCATCTACTATGTTCATCACTTGATTAAATGAATATGTATGAAACTAGATCAATGAAACTAATCTTGACATGCCTTCTTAATTTGAAAACAATCTCAAACTCTCTTTTATCCAAACCATAACTCTCTTTGAAAGAATTCATTTAGTTATTGTTTGGAAACTCATAGTTCTAGTAGAGTAGATAACAAACCCTTTGGTTACATCGTCTTAAAACATACTTTTCTATTGAAAGACTATAACATACACCAATCCCTGTGGAATCGATAATTAAAAATACTTGTTTACGGAAAAATCCTACAACACCAACACGTCATTTAATAATACTATAGTTGATTAGTTCATTTTGGACATGATTTGTAAATGGTGATCTATATTTTAAAGATACAATTGTATCAAGAGGGGTCATATTGAACCTTCATAGAAAATATTAATTTGTCCTCCTACTTAACGTGTGTTAAGTCCTTAGTAGCTTACGTTGATGCATAATGTTATTGCAACATTATACAACCTGAATTGAAGGAAATACATACATATTTTTAGTTTCTTTCATTACAATCGGATGTGAAAATTAGAGACCATGTATTTCTTATATGCAAATACACTCAAATGGTTGTTAATGGCCGGCGAGATTGTTTGGTATGGGAATTGATAGATCTAGTTATAAAAGCTTTTTTAAACTTTCATGTCACTACTTGTTTACCCTAGAATTTGGTAAACAACTTACAGTCTTCAAATCAAAAAGGAATTTGGTTACTCACAGGATCGACCAGATTGATCCTAATGATATGCGTTTATTTTTGAATTTCAGTATCCTTTGTATGTTTAAATCCTTTGATGAAACCAATGTTTCGAAGGTAATGGTATAAATACTTTCAGAAAGTAAATTGAATGTAAAGAGTTTCTTGATATGAATGTAAAATAATTTTAAAATACTTCGATTGAATGTAAATAGAAATAAATAGAAACTGGGACATCAAACGTGCATTTCTCAGAAAAATCTTTTCTATGACATAAGTACTTTGAGTATATTTAGAGTAATTTAAACAAAAGATGTTCACACACTGAATCCTAATACTAAGACCCCTATTTATACTAATTTCAACGAAACAGTCTCTAAATAAGATGTTGCCACGTTCGACATCTGCATGCACCTTCAAACTCCAATCTTCCACCCGTCTCTTTGGATAAGATCAAATTTTTGAATTTGAAAATCTCTGTCTTTGAAATGCCAAAACGTAAACTTTGAAATATTCTTCTAATATATCAAATAAATTAATTTCCAATGGTTCGTATAAGAACCTTTTAGCCAACACTTAGCAAAAATAAAATTTTATTAGCTTTACATCATCAAAATATTCATAAAGACTTCTCTACTCTTCCTTTGAACTACATTCCTTTCACCATATATCATTTCAGCTATTATTTCATGTAGTCGAAATATCCAACAAATTTCCCCAATAAGCGTGTGTTTGAATCACTTGGAGAAACATACATTTTAAAAATATATATATTTCGACTATGAGACATTTTCATGATGGACAATGATTGTTATGACGTCAGATTAATCATGATTTACATTTTCAAAACTTCTAATTAAGACGTGCGTGTAGTAGTTTCATCATTGCTACAAAGGTAAGTTCCCAATGTAGCTTTTAAACAAGCAACCTCTTTCATTTGCTTATTAAAGATCACCACGTGTCTAACTAACTCTAATATTAAAATATAAACTGAATAGCTTCCAGTTATAAATACTCTTCTTCTTCCCCAAATACATTTTTTCAACTTCATAATCTTTTGGTTTTCAAATTTCACATTCTCTTTCTCAAAAAACCTTCAAACAAACTAGAAATTGAATCTGTCAATCATGGAGCCATCTAAAAAAGAAATCAAATCTGACAAAAATGTGAAGAACAAGGAAGTGAAGACCACAAATAAGGCTACATTCAACCGATTCATCATATTGGAAAACCCTTCTCGTTGGAAATCAAGAGTTGGTTCCAACACTTTACATAGAACATAGTTTGATTCTAATCATATCTTAGAGTTTTGATGATAACAAGTGAAATAAATTTTGTATAATAGATATGATACTATGATGTATACTGTTTTCATTTCAGATAATGTTATGACTCAAGCACTCAGGAATATAGAAATATCAAATTATGTTGAGCAAACAAGTAGTAGAAGTTCTAATGAAGAATATAACTTCTGGTTATGCACGTTGAAAAGCAACTACTGAAGGAAGCATGCTAGCGCAACCTCTAATAGAAGCACCAAAGAATGTTCTGGTTAAAAGATGTTTGAACAAGGCTAACAGAAGATAATGAAGTATAAGTATGTCATCTTCTAAGCCAAAGTGCCTTTCTGCTACAATAACGTTACCCTACTAAGCTAAAACGGTTGAAGTACTTGAGTGGTTCAACTTTCAAGGTTCATTGAGTAAACAAAACACGTGAAGATAAACAAATCTTAATTACACTTTCCAGTACCTAAGACATGCAAACGTTGCAACGGACAAAATCTAGAAGTTCTATATAAAGTGCAACATTCAAAGAAGAATAACAACAATTCATTCATAGAGAACTTATGCTGCCAAAATTGAAATCATTACTGTGTGAAGTTTTATTTCTAAGTTTTGAGCTTAATCATCTTGTGTTAAAATCACTTTTGTGATAAATATTTTTAAGAAGCAACTGTAAACACTTGGTCTAGAAGTTCTTGTGTAATTTTTACATGAGAGACCAGTTCGGTCAAATTTCTCAAGAGGGCTAGGACTAGTTGAGTCTTAGAGGTGATAGTCATTTGCAGTTAGCTTGTGCACTGTTGTTAGTCACAATAGTTGGTTGTGCAGTTGTAATATTTTTATTAGAGTGGATTAAGTCCTCGTTGAGAGAGGCGAAATCACCTTGACGGGTGGACTGGAGTAGTTTGAGTTTCAATGGAACCAGGATAAAAATCCTTGCGTGTTTAATCTTGTTGTTAAGTAAAAGAAAAATTTTAAAGAGAAAAACTTATTCAACCCCCCCTTCCAAGTGTTTTCTAAGCCTTCTATTGGCATCAGAGCTCTTGGTTCTGGGTGCAAACACTTAACAGTGTTAGATAAAGATCCAGAAGGAAAACACAAATGGCAATATATCACAACAACAACACTAAACCTCCTATGTTTGATGGAGAGGATTTTGAATACTGGAAGGATATATTAGAAAGCTTTATTATAGGCTATGATCCTGATCTTTGGGATATGGTTTTGGATGGCTTGAAACACCTAGTAAACAAGGAAGGAAACAAGATAGAAAGAAAATAAATGGACAAAACACAGAAAGCAAATTTTAAGAATCATCATAAATCAAGAAATATTCTGTTGAATGCTATTTTAAAAATAGAATATGAAGAGATTACAAACAAAGAAACAACATATGATATCTTTGAGTCACTCAATATGTCACATGAAGGAAATGCTCAAGTCAAGGAAACCAAAGCTCTGGCGCTTACCCAGAAGTATGAGGCATTCAAGAAGGAGGAAAATGAATCCATTGAGGCAATGTTCTCAAGGTTTCAAACCTTAACTATTGGCCTGAGAGTTCTAGATAAAGGATACAACAAGGTTGATCATCTAAAGAAAATCATCAGAAGCTTACCCAGAAGATGGGCACCAATGGTGACAGCCTTCAAAGTTTCAAAAGATATGAAAGCTATATCCTTAGAAGAACTCATCAGCACGCTGAGAAGTCATGAAATAGAGCTTGATGAATTTGAGCCTCAGAAGAAAGCTAAGTCAGTTTCTTTGAAATCTACTAAAAAATTTGATGTTAATTCTTTTCACATGGGATGACTCAGAATCTTCAAAAGCTGAATCTGACTCAGAAGATGAGCATTCCAACCTAGCTTTCATGGCCACAAGAGATGACTCGGGCTCTAAATCGAAACCTAATGAGGTATTTTAGAATTCTCTCGTCTTTGAGCGGTAGATAGTCTATCAGAACTTTCGGAAAATAATAGTCAGCTCAAGATCAAATATAAGAAACTCAAAAAGAGTCTTGTATCCGAGATTGAACAACTCAAAGCAGAAAGTGTTGAACTTAAAGAAATTAACATTAAACTTAAAGATGATTTTCAAAAAGTTCAAAAAATCCCTAGTTTAGAATCTTGCTTCAAGTTCAAAAGATATTCTTAAAGAATATGACTATAGCTTTCGAAATTTTCTAACAAAAACAGATAGAAGCAAGATGGCTTCATTGATCTATGTAGTTAGTAGAAACAAAGGAAAGGGAATTGGATATGAAATTCTCATAGGAAACAAGCATATCAACCCAAATATGTAGATAAAATGACTATCACATACAAACCATTATACAAACAGTTTAGTTATGGTCACACACATGATATAAAATCACCTTCTCATTCTAAAAGTTTTTATGTTAAACCAAGATTCAAATAGAACCTTAGAAACTCTAACCAGAAAGGACCCAGCAAGATATGGGTACCTAAAGAAAAAAAAACTATGTTGCAGATGTCTTTAACGGTGAAGTTGAAACACCAATCATGGTACCTCGACTCTATTTTCTCGCGAAATATGATGGGAAGAAGGTCTTTGTTCCAAAGTTTGGAACTTAAACCTGGAGGTGAACTAAAATTTGGAGGTAACTAGAAGGAAAAAATCATTAGTTCAGGAACCATTGGAAACGGTAACCTTCCCTCTATCTCTAATGTTCTTTTAATAGAAGGATTAGCGCATAACTTATTGTCAATAAGTTAATTAACTGACAATGGTTATGACATTATCTTGAATCAAAATTCATGTAGAGCTGTAAGTCAAAAGGATGGGTCAATCCTCTTTTCTGGCAAGAGAAAGAACAACATTTAAAAATTAATCTTTCTGATTTAAATTCACAAAATGTAAAATGTCATCTGTCAGTAAATGATGAACAATGGGTCTGGCACAGAAGATTGGGACATGTTAGCATGAAAACAATTTCTAAAATTAACAAACTAAATCTGGTCAGAGGACTTCCTAATTTGAAGTTCAACTCAGAAGTTCTGTGTGAAGCCTGTCAGAAGGGAAAATTTTCAAAACCTTCTTTTAAATCTAAAAATGTTGTTTCTTCCTCTAGGCCATTAGAACTTTTGCCCATTGATTTATTTGGACTAGTGAAAACTGTATCCATTAGAGGCAAGAAGTATGGATTAGTCATTGTATATGACTACAGCAGATGGACATGGGTAAAGTTCTTAAAACATAAAGATGAGTCACATTCTGTGTTCTTTGACTTCTGTAACCAAGTTCAGAATGAAAAAGAGTTTAGAATCATAAAGGTTAGAAGTGATCATGGTGGTGAATTTGAAAATCAATTTTTTTGAAAAACATTTTAAATAAAATGGAATGTCTCTTGATTTCTCTTGTCCTAGAACTCCCCAACAAAATGGAGTTGTAGAATGAAAAAATAGAACTTTACAAGAAATGGCCAGAACTATGATCAATGGAACCAATATGGATAAACACTTCTGGGAAGAAGCTGTGAACACATCGTGTTATATTATGAATAGAGTTTCTATAAGACCTATTCTTGAAAAGACTCCCTATGAATTGTGGAAGGACAGAAAGCCCAAAATTTCTTATTTTCATCCATTTGGATGCACTTGTTATATTTTAAACACTAAAGAACATATTAACAAGTTTGATTCTTAAGCACAAAGGTGTATTCTTCTTGGATACTCTGAACGCTCAAAGGCTATAGATTGTACAATATAGAACCTCTGATTGTTGGAGAATCAATCAAAATAAGATTTGATGATAAGCTTGGCCAACAAAAGCCAAAGTAGATTAAAAATGTTGTAGGTACAGAAGTTCATTTACCAAACTCTGAAGGAATAGAACAGAAGGACAACTCAGAAGTTCCAGCTGTTGAAGAAGTTCTGGACAACTTAAAAATTTCTAAAGAACCCTCACAAAGAAAATTTCCAAGAATCACATCAGCATATATAGAAGATGTCATCATTGGAAAGAAGAATGATCCTATCAGAACTAGGTCTGCTCTAAGGAATAATGAGGAATCACTGTTTGGTCTGGTTTCTCTGATTGAGCCAACTTCTATTGATGAAGCTCTTCAAGACAATGACTGGATTATTTCCATGCAAGAAGAACTGAATCAATTTGCAAGAAATGATGTGTGGGATCTTGTTCCAAAGCCTAAAGGATTCAATATTATTGGAACTAAATGGGTATTCAGAAACAAATTAAATGAGCAAGGATAAGTTGTCAGAAACAGGCACGATTGGTAGCACAAGGGTATAGTCAACAAGAAGGTATTGATTATAATGAAACATTTGCTCCGGTCGCCAGGTTAGAATCTATCAGATTATTAATCTCTTTTGTTGTTCAAAATAATATTACTTTATATCAAATGGATGTGAAAAGTGCATTTTTAAATGACTATATAGAAGAAGAAGTTTATGTCCGTCAACCTCCTGGTTTTGAGGATTTAAAATTTCTAGAACATGTTTTTAAACTCAAAAAATCTTTATATGGGTTGAAACAAACTCCCAAAGCTTGGTATGAGCGTTCGAGCAATTTTCTCTTAGAAAAGAATTTCACCAGAGAAAAAGTGGACACAACTTTATTAGGAAATACATTTAAAAATGATATTCTTATCTGTCAAATTTATGTAGATGATATTATCTTTGGAACTTCTAATGTCTCTCTTGGAAGAGAATTTGCTAAGTTTATGCAGGCAGAATTTGAGATGAGCATGATTGGAGAATTGAAATTCTTTCTGGGAATTCAAATCAATCAATGTTCCGTAGGTACTTACATACATCAAACTAAGTATGTCAAAGAACTTCTGAAGAAATTCCAACTATCAGAAAATAAGGAAGCAAAGACCCCAATGCATCCTACATGCAATTTGGGAAAAGATGAGGTAAGTAAGAAGGTAGGTCGAAAATTCTACAGAGGTATGACTAGTTCTCTTCTTTATATAACTGAGTCTAGGCCAAATATTCTTTTTAGTGTGTGTTTATGTGCAAGATTCCAATCAGATCCCATAGAATCTCACTTAACTACTGTTAAGAGAATTCTAAGGTATCTGAAGGGTACTACTAATGTTGGATTATGTTACAGAAAATCCAAAGAGATTCAATTAGTAGGTTATTGTGATTCTAATTATGTTGGAGATAGAGTAGAGCAGCGCATCTCTTAAAATTGTCAATTCCTTGGTGAAAATCTGATCTCTTGGTACAGTAAGAAGCAAGCCACCATTGCACTTTGAACCACTGAAGTGGAATATGTAGTTGTTGCTGGCTGTAGCACTCAGATGCTCTGAATGAAGAGTCAACTAGAAGACTATCATCTGTATGAGTGTAAGATCTGTATTTTCTGTGATAATACGTCTGCAATTTTCCTCTATAACATTCCAATTTTACATTCTAAGGTAAAACATGCTGAAATAAAACACCATTTCATAAGGGACTATATTCAGAAAGGAATTTTGTGTTTAAACTTTGTAGATACAGTCCGTCAATGGGCTGATATCTTCACAAAACCTCTTTCTGAAGATAGATTTAAATACATTTTGAAAAATATAAGTATGGAAGTATGCCTTGAATGAAATTTTTGTTTACTTTCAATATAGTCAGAAGTTCTGTTTTTGAACGTTCTAATTAATATCTCTTCAGAAGTTAGAAGAGAAGTTCAATTAGAAGCCATGCATAGAAGTTCTGAAATAGTTTCTATATTTCATACAAGTATGGTTCAGAAGTTCCACATATCAAACAGCTGTTACGCTATTAACCTAGAAGCTGAACAAGTGTTCATAACGTTTTATAGGTTACTTGTAACACCCTTCTAAAATACCCCTCGAATATAATAATTAAATCAGAGATAACATGTAAAACAAGGGCATTACAATTCAATTAAATAGAAAAGCTCGTACAAATGTCATGCTTTACTGAATAACTTCATTAAAATGATCAAAACCAATAACATGTTCTACACAGCGGAAATACCATCAAAAACCAGAATAATTTCAATTCATAAATTATTCCCAAAATTAATCAAAAGAAACAACAGAGTTTTAAAATGAAACTATGACCAAACTTTCTCCGATGTTACAACTATCAAAGCATGACAACGACGCGGATAACTAAACTCAAAGCTCAAACCATCCTCACCAGCTCCTAAGCGGCTAAGACTTCAATCTGAAATCATTAAAGTACGGGTGAGATTTCATCGAAATATAAAATGCATTATACATTTCTAAAAACAATAAAACAGTTCAGTATATCATTTCACTCTCATTAGCACAATCATTTGGTGAACAAATACAATTCATATAGTTCATTAAGCACCATAATGAAAACAACAAGATTATAAAGCTGAAACCATCCTATCATGTTATAATCCATTTGAAATGCAAGACTCTATGCACATGGTACCAAACGTGAACTAAATTAGCACCTTTCTGTTTTGGCCTCGGACAGGCGTTAATCATCGATTAGCCCATACATCATTGGGACATGAACCTAGCCTCACCATCACTAAACACACAGGAGTGCGGGTATTGGCTCTACAGTCCAAGTCCACACAATGGGAATTAACTCCACGAGAATGCATATGCATGCACATCAAGCATGCAACATTCAACAACGGGACATGATATCAATAACAATGTTCCATGAATAACAACACCAACAATCATCACATGATATCAATACAATCGAGGAATAAACCACGGGAACAACACATAAGCATTAGTCCTTATCTAACCTGTCAGAAGAACTCTAACCAGTTCATCACCATTTCTAGAATTACCATAGTTTACAATTCGGAAAATCGACTCCTTTTAAAATAAAATCCACTAAATAGTATTTTCTTCATTTTATAAAATAACATTTTTAATTTAAAGAACAACGCCCAAGCGGAACTCAAATCGAGTTACGGTTTAATCTGATTTTGAAGTTTGAATTATTTTTGGAAAAGCTACGAATGGGTTCCCAGGGACAACCGGTTCCCCACTCACTGAAAACTCACGCCTCTAGTTTTTACTATGGGGAACTTGGTTCCTCCAAACTGGGAACCGGTTCCCACTAAAAAATTTCATTTTCTGTGCAAAATTTCAACTGGGAACCCGATTCCTCCCTAGGAGTAACCGGTTTCCACAGACTCAGGAAGACTTCCTCTATGGTTTTTGTACCAGGAACCCGGTTCCTCCCACATGGGAACCGGTTCCTGCGACTCTGAACCAAAACACATAATTAATGACATGTTTTCCCAATACTTTCTCCTCATTCCAATTCAATTACAACACCAATAACACCAAATTCAACCAACACACCAACACAATGCCATATATCATAATTCAATCATTCCCAATGACCGCATGACATCGAATGGATCAATTTCACATAATTCGACAATATTAGGGATAATCCTTAAAACCTAGAAAATTCTAATTTGTGTTCCCTAACATAATCAACTATTCTATTGATTTCCCAAAACCCATAAGGCATCATAATTGCGAAATCACCTCATACCTCGTGGAATTAAATGGATTCGACACTTTTAGTTTTTCCTCCTTCTTTCTCCTCTTCTCAATTGCACATAGAATGAAAATTTCCCAAATGTACCTTTTTCGTCCTTTTTTATTCCTTTTATTATTCTAAAATTATTCTTTTACTCTCACACTCCACTTACACTCCACACCACCGCACTTCCTTTTTATTTTAATGGATTAATTCCAATTAATTCACTAACAATTAAATTTCTAATTAAATTAATAATTAAAAATTCTAATTATTTAATAATCGAATTATCGGGGTGTCACAACTCTCCCCACTAAAGAGTTTTC
This sequence comes from Vicia sativa, assembly GCA_021764765.1. Taxonomy (NCBI): domain Eukaryota; kingdom Viridiplantae; phylum Streptophyta; class Magnoliopsida; order Fabales; family Fabaceae; genus Vicia; species Vicia sativa. The sequence continues at coordinate 258,773,240 of CM038794.1, read as the reverse complement.
GTCCTCGAAAACATACCTTAAACGAAAAGTTCGGGATAAGAGTCCTTCATCGCTCTCCGGCTCCCAGTAACATTTCAAGCTGTTGGTCCTCCCAAGCTACTTTCACGAGCTATCTCTTTACCTGCAATTGTCTCAACTTTCGATCCTCAATTCTACATGAGCAATGTTTCAACATCAAATTATCTCGTACACGTATATAAATACACACATATCTCATGAGACGGATCAGCAATGTACTTCCTCAATGAGATACATGGAAGACATCATGCAAATTTGTAAGAGGCAGTAAAGAAATCGATAAGCAACTTTTCCAACTTTTTTTCATAATCTAAAATGGACCAATAAAATGCGGAGTTAACTTCTTTGACTTCAAAGCTCGACCAATACCGTCATCAGTAACTTCGCATAAACACATGATCTCCTTCACTAAACTCGAGATCCTTCCTCCTCTTATCATGATAACTCTTACATGACTACGAGCTCTCATCTTCTCTGTATCATCTTAATCTTTTCTGAAGTCTATTGGACAATCTCTGGTCTAATCACAACACTTTCTCCAGATTCGTACCAACACAATGGTGTCCGACACCTCCTACCATACAATGCCTTAAACAGAGCCATACCAATACTCGAATGGAAAATATTGTTGTAGGTAAACTCAATCAATGGTAAGTAACTATACAAAGCTCCACCTTTCTCTAACACATAAGCTCGCAACAAATCCTCTAACGACTAAATTGTTCTCTCCGTCTGACCATCTGTCTGCGGATGATAAGCAGAACTTAACCGCAACTTAGTACCCAAAGCTTCTTGCAACTCTGTCCAGAACTTTGATGTAAACCCCGAATCTCTATCTGACACAATACTAGAAGGAATACCATGCAAACTCACGATCTTCTCGACATACAACTGAGCCAACTTCTCCATCGGATAATCCATTCTTATCGGTATAATATGAGCAGACTTCGTCAACCGATCAACAATAACCCAGATAAAATCACAATTTTTCGCTGTCCTCGGCAGACCAGACACAAAATCCATAGAAATGCCATCCCATTTCCAATCCGGAACAAACAATGGTTCCATCAATCCCGACTATTTCTAATGTTCAATCTTCGACTTCTGACAAATCAGACAAGCATAGACAAACTCAACAATTTCCTTTTTCATTCCAGGCCACCAAAACAACTTTTTCAAGTCATGATACATCTTAGTAGCACCGGGATGAATACTCAATCCACTACGATGTCCTTCTTCCAAAATACTCTTCCTAAGTTCTGCAATATCCGGAACACAAACTCTATCACCAAACCTCATAACACCATTCTCGTCAATTCAGAATTCTCCTCCTTGATCTTGGTTGATCAATGTCAATTTATCAACTAACCCGATGTCAGATTTCTGTCCAGTTCTAATTTCCTTAAGAATACCACTAGTCAACTTCAATATACCCAACTTAACACTATCAGAAGTAGTCTCACATACCAAACTCAAGTCTACGTTGCTCAACTAAATCCATTCACGCACCATCAACATAGACATATGTAACAACTTCCTACTAAATGCATCTACAACCACGTTTGCCTTACAAGGATGGTAATTCAAACCAAAATCATAATCTTTCAGGAATTCTAACCACCTCCTCTACCTCATGTTTATCTCTTTCTGATCGAAGAGATACTTCAGACTCTTATGATTCTTTGAATACCTCAAATCGAGATCCATACAAATAATGCCTCCACAATTTCAAAACAAATACCACATTGCCAATTCTAAATCATGAGTCGGATAATTCCTTTCATGAATCTTCAATGTCTCGAAGCATAAGCCACTACACCTTATCTGCATCAAAACACCACTTAAACCCATCAATGAAGCATCACGATTACCACGGCAAAGATTACGGTCGGAAAAATTAAAATCGGAGCTAGTCAATCTCCTCTTCAACTTTTGGAAACCTTTCTCACATTCAAAATCCCAAACAAACACTTGACCCTTTCTTGTCAACTTAGTCAACGGCAAATCTAACTTCGAAAATCCTTCAATGAACTTTCTGTAGTAATATACGAGACCCAGAAAACTATGGATTTTAGAAGCATTCTTTGGCGCTTCCCACTGAGATACCGCTTCTACCTTCATAGAATCAACAACAATGCCATTCTTGTAAATCACATGACCGAGAAAGCTTACTTCACTCGACGAATTCACACTTGGACAACTTAGAGCTTTTCTCTTTCAACAATTCCAGCACAACTCTAAGATGTTCTGCATGCTCTTCGTCATTCTTTGAATAAATTAGGATGTCGTCAATAAAGACTACCACAAACATATCAAGATACGAATGAAATATCCTATTCATATACTCCATGAAAACACCAGGTGCATTAGTAACTCCAAACGACATAATAGAATACTCATAATGTCCATACCTCGTTTTAAATGCAGTTTTCTGAATATCCTCTATCTTCACACGAATTTGATGATATCTAGACCTCAAATAAATCTTGTTGAATACACAAACCCCAACTAGTTGATCCATCAAATCATCAATCCTCGACAATGGATACGATTCTTGATTGTAACTTTGTTCAATGCATGTAATCAACACATAGTCTCATCGAACCCTCTTTCTTCTTAACCAACGAGGGCACCGCGGTGAAACACTCGGACGAATGAACTTCTTCTCAAGTAACTCTTATAATTGCTTCTTCAATTCAGATAATTCAGATGCGGACATACGATAAGGCGCCATCGACATCGGACCAGTTCCAAGAATCAAATCTATTGCAAATTCCACTTCTCTCTCAGGTGGCAATTCACTAACGTCTTCAGGAAACACTACTGGAAATTCATTCACCATTGGAAACTCACTACTCTTAGCCTTTCCTTGCGTTTCTGTCGAAGAATATAACATAAACACCACAGCACCATTATTAACCGCTAAATTCATCTTCTTAACTAACATAGTCACATCTTCGACACTAGCTTCTTGAGGAAAATAACGTCTTTGCAAAGCAGTTGATATGAACTGGTTGAATTCTAACGATTCATTCCAAGGATGATATCAAGTTGTTCTAACGGTAGGCACACTAAATCCATACGAAACCTGCCAAAAATCACAATAGGACAATCCTACAAACAAAGGTAGTCAGAACACGAAGGAGTGTCAATAACCATACTTCCATCCATATTAGATATATCCAAATTCAATATTTTAGCACAATCCAAAGCAATAAAAGAATGAGTCGCTCCAGTATCAATAATTGCAATCAAAGGTATGTCATTAATAAAACATGTACCTTTAATCAATCGATCATCTGGCTTAGTCTCTGATCCAGATAAAGCGAACACTTTACCACCAGACTATTCCTTCTTGGGTTTAGTACACTGCAGATGAGTATGACCCTCTTCGCCACAGTTGTAACAAACTACCTTCCTTGCTCTGCAATCAGTAGCTACATGACCATGTTTCCCACAGTTGTAACACTTCTTCGTGTCATTCATGCATTCATGAGCTCAATGTCCCATTTCACCACACCTATAGCACTTAATAGGAGCATTAGAATCTCCTCCACTAGGCTTCTTCCAACCACCAGATCTCTGATTATTCCTGTCATAAGGTTTTCCACGATCCATCTGTTGCTTTCCTTTCCGATCAACATACCCACGAGAATTCGTTCGAGTACTAGCAAGATCCTCTTCTAGAATCCTGCTGCAACCCACCAAAGCAGAAAATCTGCGAATACGCTGATACCTGATACCATGTTTAATCTCATCACGGAGACCATTCTCAAACTTGATACATTTAGAAAATTCTCCATCTGCATCATTGTTGTAGTGAGCATAGTACTTAGCCAACCTAGTGAATTTCGAAGCATACTCACTCATAGTCTTATTTCCACTTGAGCTCCAAAACTCAATCTCTTTCTTTCCCGAATGTCTTGGGAAAATACCTCCTCGGAAAAGTTCTCTGAATACAACCCAATTCGATCAACACCATTGAAATTCTGGCAGCGAGATCGTGATGTCACGAGAGAATGTTATGACACACTATCGACACTTTGTTAACAATTTACGGTAAATATAAATAGCGATAAAGAACACAATAAGTTGTTTACCCGATTCGATGTCTAACTACACCTACATGGGGGCTACCAAGCGGGGAGGAAATTCACTATTAGTAGAATTAATTAGGAATAAACCAACAGTTTATCTCCTTCACTTAAAACTACCATGCAACTTCAACCTATGTCCTACTTAGATATGAGTACCCACTCACTCCCCTCAATCACGGTGATATCAACCTATTGAATAATTGAATTGTGAAGACACACTTCAATAAACTATCTTGATCTCGCTTGAAGCTTTCAATCAAGAGACAAACACTCGTGCTTTAAAGCTTTGAGTGATAAACTACTCTTACAAACAAATCCTAGTCAATGCACTATTCAATTGATAGTTGCTTGGCTCACAAGATACTAAATTACAAATACCAAGCTGTTACTAATCCTAACGGTACACAAACACAATCTTCTATCTCTTCAATAAATTCGGGCGCATCACGGTTGTAGGGTTGAATTCCTTTTATAGAAGCGATCCACGAAACTTGATTTTGGGCTTCCATAAAGATAACTAGGGTTAACTTAATTTAATCCTAAAAACATGGTCTTTTCAACAACCAATTTAGGTTTAATTAAGATTAACCTAGCAACCACGTGAGCATGCTTTCTAATAACGAGAAAAACAATATTTAGCACTCAACAAACTTCACGAAAAATCTCGGAAAAAAGCAGTTCTGCGAGCGAATGTCACCTTGAATGTCATAACATACATCATGACATCGGTATTTCTAAATTTCTATGACTTTAGCTTCGATTCGTGTCCTTTAACATCCTTAGCAGGTAGGATTTATCTTCAATCTCTGAATGTCATGACATCTATCATGACATTGCTAAAGCCTAGTTTTACCAAAATTAATGCCAACTTAAAACACTAACAAACTCCCCCTTTGGCACATTTTTGGCTAAAACTACTTAACCTATCAGAGTACCTATGCAGCAGAAGACAAACTAGTTCTAAGCTTAAAGAAACTAGAACCTAGAGATAAGATAAATTCTACCCATACAAAAATCCCACAATTCCCACAATTGCCCACATACAAAATTTAAACAGGCCATACAATTTCCAAAAATTCCCAGCCACTGTCACACAGTGGTTCTTCTCCCCCTTTTTAGCCATAAAGGGCCAAAGGGAACAATACAATTTCCCAAACTTTCAATCATAAAGAACCAGCACATAAAGTTATATCTCAGTTAAGGATTACAAGTCTGTCAACACAAAGATTACAGTCATCCAAAATTAAACAAAATACATAGCAGGAAAACAGAGGCAACGGGGCTAGAACAACAAAACAAAAAGAAAGAAAGAACCATCACAGCAACTAATCAGTTGCTCTCCTTTTCTGAAGAAGCATTGTCATTGTAAGCAACAGCAACATTACCAGCTGCTAGTTCAGCCTGAGTCTTGAAGCCAGAATCTTGATCAGACTCTGCAGGTCCAGGAGCTTTCTTTTTCTTGGCAATATGTGTTCTCTTGCGTTTTGAGCTACCAACAGATTAGACTCTATACTTCTTTGAAGTAGTTCAAGTTCTGGTCATCTTCTCATCTTGAGAACCAGAGATACCACCCTTTGCTTTGACAGGGGAATCAGCAAGAGTATCAATATCGAGTCCACGGAGATGCACAGGCGTGACCATCGGATGTCATAGCATTACATTTGACATGGATCGATTCTAAACTAGGGCTAGCGGGTTCTTGGTTAAGGGGCAATGCACAGTGCAGTGATTTTCGTCTAGGATCTGGTGACTATCCTAGCAATGGCTTCTTCTACATACATGGTACCTTCCTATTTCTTATCTCGAGACGGATGAGGATAAGCGAATTCTTGATGGATGATCTTTGGGTATTCCGTGCATCTTTGATTCATGGTCTTGAGAATCGGTTCCATGGGCCGAGGAGAGGCCTTCTGGGTTCAACATTCATGGTGCGGCGATTGCCTAATCTCATCCATGGTAGGAGATGGGCAGTCAGAGTCTTGGGATGAAGAGGATGAAGAAGACATGTTTCGCTGAGACAAGTTGAGAAACAGAAACCAAGAATGACAAAGAGTTTGAGAGTATCTTTTGGATGAAGAAGATATGATACTTTCAAATGAAAAGGCTATTATATGGAGGAGTCTTTTCATATTCTTGAACCTTATAAAAACGAGAGGGAAATAATTAAATGACCCACTTATAATTAATAAAAGGTCTCTTCCCTTCCTTGTGAGCAATCTTAATTGCTACAATTCCTCATACTGACAAATACTCAGTTTGCTCCTTAAATTTTCAAATTGACTAGCATCAAGAGCTTTAGTAAAAATGTCAGCCAGTTGAAGTTCAGTGACTACATGATCCAATTTAATCACTTTCTCCTCCACAAGGTCTCTGATGAAGTGATGTCTAATGTCAATGTGCTTAGTCCTACTGTGTTGTATAGGATTCTTTGATATATTAATAGCTTTTCAGTTGTCACAGTACAATGTCATGACATCACATGTGACATTGTACTCGAGCGACATTTGTTTCATCAAACCATTTGAGAACAAGCGCTACCGGTGCTATGTATTCACTTGATGGACAAGGACACAGTTTTGCTTCTTCTTGAACCATGAAACAAGATTGTTTCCCAAGAAGCATCCTCGGAAGTACTTTTACATCATCTTTTCTGACCAGTCGACATCACAATAACCGGACAAAATTGGTTCACATCCATGGGAATCGAGGATACCATAATTGCAAGTTCCACTCACATACTTGAATCCTTTTCACTGGTTAATGTGACTCACTTTAGGTTCGACTTGGTATCTTGCACATACCCCAGCAAATGCAATGTCGGTCTGTTGTTTGGGTACAACAAGCTCCTATCATGCTTCTATACAAACTTTGATCTACCTTTTCACCACTAGAGTCCTTGGACAACTTGACATGTGGGGGCGAGTCTTTTTATGGCTAGCATTCTCCATTCCAAACTTTTGACAATATTCTTTGCATATTTGCTCTGTGAAAGGAATGTTGAGTCTTCCATCTGTGTGACTTGCGGTCCAAGAAAGTAGGTCGGCTCTCCCATGAGACTCATTTCAAACTCGACTTGCATTTGATTGGCAAAATGTTTCACCATTAAGTCGACATTCCACCAAATACTATGTCATCCACATAAATTTGAGCCACCATTATCTTTCCTTCTTCATTCTTGACAAAGAGGGTTTTATCCAAGGCTCCTTTTACATATCCTTTATGCAAGGAACTTGGTTAGCCTTTCATACCAGGCCCTAGGAGCTTGCTTTAGTCCATATAGGGCTTTCCTTAATTTGTAGACATGATCGGAAAACTTGGATCCACAAATCCTTTAAATTTCTACATATACTTCCTCATTTAAATAGCCATTTAGGAAGGCACTTTTCACATCCATCGAAATAATTTGAATTTGAATGCAAGCAACCTAGTAGAAGCTGATTGATTCGGTCTAGCTCTTTGGTGCAAAAGTCTCATCAAAGTCAATCCCTCGACACAGGTGTAACCACGAGCAACAAGTCTAGCTTTATTTACGGTGGCGGTCCATACGCATCGGACTTGTTCTTGTAGATCCACTTTGTACCAATGATGTTTGTTCCTTATGGTCTAGGAACTAATTCCCATACTTCATGTTGCTTGAATTGGTTCAATTCATCTTGCATTGCTCGATCCGAATTCATCACTTAGAGCTTCTTTGACATTTTTGGCTCTATTTTGACACAAAACAAGAGTTTGAGACAGATTCTACGGATCTTGTAAACACCTTTGGTTGGATCCCCAATGATGAGATCCTTTGGATGATCTTTACGAATTCTGATGGAAGGATCTTTGTTGACTTCCTCTAGTTCAGATTTTGGTGGAGAATGAGCAGGTACATCTTCCTTATCAGGTACTTGAGGTGATGTCTCAAACCATGTCTCAACATCATATGGGACATTGTGTTCCTGATGATGATCATCAACAATGACATTAATAGACTCCATCATAACTTTGGGTTACGGGTTGAATCGTATATGCTTTCTGCTTTGTTAGTGGAGTATCCTAGAAAAATGCCTTCATCACTCTTAGAATCCATTTTCTCCTTTGATCATGATCTGTCAGAATATAGCATTTGCTGCCAAACACATGGAAATATTTCACAGTTGGTTTTCTTCCCTTCCATAGTTCATACAGGGTGGAGGAAGATCCCTTTCTTAGGGTGACCCTGTTGTGAACATAACAAAATTCATAGCTTACCCAAAATGAATAGGAAGTTTCTTAGCATGAATCATTGCTCTGGAAGATTCTGTATAGTCCTATTCTTTCTTTCCACCACCCATTTGTTGAGGTGTTATATGTTAGCGTTAAGGTGGCGCTTTGAGGATCTTGAGCGTGAGTTCGGATCTTACGGCTCGTAACAATTTAAATCTTTTGATTTGTTTATAAAGATGCCGCGAGCATCGAGCTTTATTATTTTCAACACAAGAAAGATGATTTAATGATTATGAAAAGGGGAAAGTGAAATACCTCAATTGATATTGATATATTAACGACTAAGCGCAAACTAGGCATAGCGCATTGGGGAGTAATGCAGGTAAGGGATTGTTATATAAAGGGAATAGATGGAGCACCCTAAATATATGTAGTTATCTACGACTTTATATATGAATATATTTGATATGTTGTGTGTTTTTAATTGCTATTTCTATGATTGGGAAAGTTTCTCCTTTGGGTTTTAAAAAGCGAGATAGGTTATGTAGAATTCTAGGTTTGTTATTATTGTGCTCAAAGATCATGGATCTTCTACATACATATCCTAGTGGGAATCGAGCATTTGTAGCTCGGATCTCAGGGTTCTATGGTTTGTTTGGTGCGAGGAGATAGAAATTTGCTCGGCAAGGATGAGACCTTGTGCCTACGTATTCTCAAAGGATGTTGAGAAAGTCGGAGCAATCGTAGTTCCACTTATGCTAGTGGAAAGCAGCGGGATGTTAATAAGAGACAGACAAATGTCATCTTAATGAAAATGTATCTAATCTATTTCATCACATACATTTTGAAAAGTTTGATTGAATTGAAAATCTTTAGTCGTAAGTATTAGGTGTTTTGCTTGAGTATACAAGCGTTACCACTACATGTTTAAGAAAGATGTTTGAAAAGTTGATTGAATCTTTTAGCTGTAAGTATTGGGTGTTTTGCTTGAGTATACAAGCGTTACCACTTACAATTAACGAGATGTTTTGTTTAAAAATAGTTTGAAAAGTTTGTGAAAAGTTTTGGTTGTATGTGATGTGATAGATAAGATACTTCTTCCATAGAGATGATAGATTTCTAAATCTAGGGAGAAATTGATTGGATTAAAGGGATGCTTTTAAAAGCCCATGGGTCCTTGTATTATAAGCCAAGAGGAGGCATTCGAGGTCATCGAGGTCCTTGTATGAAGCTCAGAGGAAGCTATAGGGTATGGCTAGCTTTGGCTTGAAAGGATTTCAGAAATCATCCTTTGCTAAATAAGAGCAATTTCAGGAAATTTTACTCTCGGTGATTTTGAAAGTGATTTCACCGGGAAACCATCCTTTCAGGGTTCTATCTTAGCGCGGGTGATTCTTTGTATTGGAAGCCCAATAGGAGGCTGTTAAGAGATTTCCTGTCTCTTTCATTGTATGATGCCCAAGAGAAGGCTAAACTCAATGAGGAGTTCTTTTGAGCAAGCCCAGGAGGTGACTCAGCAGTGTTGTCTTATATGAAGCCTAAGCGGAGGCTAAACTCAGTTGAAATGAGTTTTCTTATACGAAGCCTAAGAGGAGGCTAACTCATGTTGGGGATGAGTTTATCTTGTATAAAGCCCAAGCGGAGGCTAAACTCTATTGGAGATAATTATCTTGTCTGAAGCCAGCGGAGGCTAAAAGCTATGAGGAGCCTATTGGTTAGACTAATTGTTATGTTAATAACTGAACAGTTATATAAACAAGTGTGTGTGTGATATGTATTCATAGGAGTTTATGAAGGAAATATAAACAACGCATGATGTTTATTGCGAGGAGTTTATGAAGGAAATGTAAACAAGTATACGTGAACGAGCGTTTGAAGCAGCGCGACTGTTTATTTACAAGTTTGAAATTGTGTACAAGGAGTGAATATGTACACAAACAGGTTTTTATGTACAGAGAATGATGGATGTACATAGGAGGTTGTGACTTACACATAAGAGGCCCATTGGTTTGAAAGAAGAATTACTCGGAGAATGCTCCTTTCAATACCAATGGTATTGATGTATATCTGGATGAAGCGAAATGAACGACCAAAGCTTATACGTGTTTGAGTATTTGTAAAAAGTATCATGTTATGTACAGATAAAAGTTTTGTATGAAAAGTATTTGATATGTACAAGGAAAATATGTACACAAAAATTTTGTTTGTGGATACAAGTGAAATGAAACAAGCGATCGAAGTTTATACATACTTGAGTATAAAAATATCATATTATATACAGATGAAATTTTGTAAAAAGTGTTTGATAAAAGTTTGATATGTACAAAGAAATATTATGTACATAAAAGAATGTTATGGGACTTACAGTGATGGAGGCCCATTGGTTAAAAAGTTTAAATAGAATAATTCTTCTCTTAGAACCAATGGATTCTGTGTATAAACAAACGAATGAAAACAAACGAAAGAAATTTGTTTATGTTTGAATATTAAAAATGATGTTTTGAGTATGTACAAGTAAAACTAAATATGTACATAAAGTTGGGACTTACACGTAAGGAGGCCCGTGATCGATCGAGAAATTCGAGAGAAAAATCGACTTTGTTTAATTGGATCGATCATGGTAAAAAGATGTAAGTTTGATGAAATGTTTTTGAAAAATGATTTGAAAATGTTTTTGAAATGTTAAGTTCATTTATGAGAAGTTTTGAAAAAAATCGGAAGTCGAAAACTCGAAAAATTCACCTTTTAAGGAGGTTTGAAAAAGTGTTCAGAACGTCGTTTTCGGCTCGATTAAAATTTAATTAGATGAAAGTTTTTTCTGAAAATTTTTGCACTATCACAAAATAGATGTATTTATTGACAAGTGTCCAAAAAATCACCTTAAAATAAGGAGTTTTGATTGGTCAAAAAAATTGTGAAAGTTTGATAAAAAAAACATGAAAAATGGAAAGTTTTGTAAAAAGAATGGTCTTGATGGGTGTTGAACCCATGACCATGAGGTGAACCACGTGTCAAAGTGACTTAAGACCAAGCCAGGAACCACTAGACCAAGCCTTGCTGTTTAGTGGACTAACACAGCGTTGAAAAGTTGGAGCATTTGAAAATTTAAATTTGAAGAACACCAAGAACAGCGATCCACAGGTTTATGTTTTGATCTTGAGAATCTTTGATCAAGCTACCACCCTCGTTTCTCAATGAAATCAACGATGTAAATATCAAAGTTGCTTGTTTTCCTCCACGAACACGACGGCATATGTTAATTTTATTTATTTTAAGCCTAACGTGTTTTGATTTACGGAAAATGCTAAGAACCTAAAGCGAGAAATCAAATTAAATTATGTGTAGTTGATGATTGTTTGATTTTATTGAGGGTTAATGATCGTTAGAGTGCGAGAAAGAGAATGGCCGAGTTTTGTCAAAGAATCAAAGAATCATGCTAACCAAGTTCGTGTTCATACACGGAAAAATGAGAATCGAATTACGGATTTTGATGCTTCAATTGTTGTTTCTTGATTGCTTAAGCACCGGTGACCTCTAGGGATGGTGTATGAGTAGTGCACTTCATGAGCATGCTTGGATTACTCTACTCAAGTCCACCTGCACAAGCTTGAAAAGAAACTGGAAATCATGGTTAGAAGTGTTACGGATGGTGTGATTGATCGGACCATGTCTATGAAGTTCATAGATGATGTTTGAATCATTAGAACAACAATTGCTCGGGCCAACTTGAAATTCGATTCATAAAGCGTTTTGGAAATTTGAAAGCATGGCATGTGATTTCGATTTTGCTTGCTATCCTTATGATCTTAAGTTTTAAACAAGTTTTATGTTGATATTGAAACATGTTTGACACCAAAATTTATCATGTTTTAAGCTGAATCTCAAAATGCAAGTTTGGCAATTTTGCACTATGTTATAATTTTCAAGAAGAGAATGAAAGCATGGATTTTGCATTTGCTTTGGTGTTCATTTCTCTTGAATTGGTGATCCTTTATAGGCCAAAGTCTGAATTGTTAGGCAAGAAGGACATGGCATTTGGTGATTCAAAGCTTAAGGGGTAAGAATGTCCTTTGGCTTTTGAAAAGGAAGGTTCCTTTTTACCATGTGCTATTTTACAAACTTGATCAATCTTCAATCATTACTTCTCACTGATGTTTATCAGTTCATTAGTCAAGTTGGCAAGGTTGAATTACTTCTTGGTGAAGAAAACTCAAAAATGGCCTATAATTGAAGTTATGATCTTTGAAAATCAAGTTTCATGGAGCCTTATGTTTCAATTTCAAAAGTGTAGCTAGACTCCATGGATTTGAGAGTTCTTGGACATTTTGGAAAGATCTTTTCACAAGCTACAACTTTCATGTTTTGAGTTTTTTCAAATTCAAATTGGAACTAGGTGAAAAAATGGCTTGAAGTTTGAAAAAAATAACAAATTTCAACACTTAGAAATTTTTCTAAGTGTGAAAACTTTTGACTTTTTGTTGACTTTTTCAAATTCTTTGATTTTTGATGATCATGATGGATCATTTGAAGTATTTTGATGATGGAAAAAGTTTTGTTTTGAAAAATTTGACCAAAAGTCAAAGTTTGACTTTTCTGTGCAGATGAAATTTCATCAGATGTTTCTAAAAACGACTGATGAATTCTGTGAACTTCTGCGATGATTTGAATCCAGAAATTAGGTCAAGAGGTTATATCTAAGACATGATGACCAATCTCTATCCAAAAAAGTCATCCACTGCTCAAAAAGTCAGAGAATTCTCATGGTCGATCCTCGATTGATCTGTGAGAGAATTTGATATCTGATGATCAGAGGTTGATGATTTGATCAAGATAGATCAAATGAGATGGAAAAATCTCAAACCCTGATTGGTTAGTATTGAATCAGATGAAAATCCGATGAAACCCTAATTTTGACCTGTGAATGCTACACCCGATTAATGTTATCTGAACTGTTAGTTGTGCAACAATGCAAAATGTAAGGTGGGATATTAGGTCAAAATTTGGGGTATGACAGATGCCCCTATTTAAGTTTCTTTAACCTGAGAGATGAAGATGAATATCTTCGTTTTGATAGGTGTAAAGATACTTAAATATCAGAATACGCAAAATTTGGACCTAAGATACCAAAAGATGCGGATGATGCAAAATGATTGTAAAAAGTTTCACCCGGATAATATCAAAGAAAATGACATGGTGGGGGAAATTTGTGAATACGTCCCTGTTGGGGAAAGAATGATTCACAAAAGATGTGAATGTTTGTTTCGCTTTGGAAACAAAGAGATTACCTTCTGTCAGCCTTGTGACAATGTTCAAGGTAAATGAAGATGATATTACCAATTATCAGCCTTGTGATAATTTATGGTGATGGATTTTGAAGATATTACCAATTATCAGTGAAGTGATAACTATAACAAGGTAAATCTTGAGAAATGAGTTGCTGTGTATTCAGCTTTGTGAATGACAGACAGATGAAAGACAAATTTTAAATGAGTTTTGAAGATATTACCAATTATCAGCAAAGTGATAACTATAACAAGGTAAATCTTTTGAAATGAGTTTGCTGTGTATTCAGCTATGTGAATAACAGACAGTGAAAAAATAGAATTCAAAATGAGTTTCTATTTTCTTGGATACAATCCTGCCGAGGATCTCTCTTTCGAGAAGATGCGGGCGTTTGGATTGACAGACACAGGTTTTCTTTTAGACAGAAAGACCACTGTTGGGGATTTTCTCGTACAGTCATGATTTGACCTTGTTGAAAAAAAAAAGAAAAAAAACTTTCATGACAAGTTGAGGAATGAAGATAAGCGGCTCAGAGAATGAGGCTATTGCTTATTGCTTTGTTGATTAGAGATGAAGTTCTATTCAGGAATGAGCGAAAAGCGATCAATCAAGACTTTGTTTTGATGAGGAATGATCTCCATGAGGGAATATGAGAGAAGAGATATACTTCTCTGTTTGGGGATATTCTGCCGGGAAAAATAGAAAATATGTCTTTTCTGTTTGGGGAGAACCTGCTGGGGATATGATATACCCATATGAGTATATATATAACCAGAAGCAAACATTTTGAGAAATGCAAAAATGCATGAATGATGCTATTGTGTATGAATGTCATGAATTTTATATGCATGCTAACAATACTTAGACAAAGACACTAAAGAGGTATTTGGGAAAAGGACCACGTCACAGTTCGAACAAATACTGAAGATTGCAGCAGTGGTGCAAACGTTCACTGATGAAGAATTTTGAGTTGCATGCTTTAAGCTTTCTGGGAAAGGCATTTCATTAGCAACTTTGTTGGGGATTCTTTTTGGATAAGAATACCGTCCTTTGATGATTTCTGCTGAGGAGAAGACTGCTGTAGCAATTGTCTTTATCCTTCGGAGATTGAAACACTTGTGGAGAAAGCTGTGAAGTTCTTTACGTGTTCATAATTCAAAGGAAAATTTTGCTTTTATTTTCAAAATTTTGAAGTAAAAATTCTTTTAAAACATTTTAGTTTCAAAAAGTGATTTTCACAATAAAAGCGTTATTTTGCAAAACAGAATAAACAGGAATTGCAAACAAAAAGCACAAGGCTCAATTTTATTGAATAGAATGGTAATCAGCCAAAGGCGTGATTCCATGAGCTATTTACAAGTTGGAAATGATAATTTATTGGGAAAAGGCTACATTGAAAGCAAATAACCGTTATTATCCTAACAACTTGAATTCCATGCTTGAGGCTTGAGAGAGTTGATCGAAGATCCGTTGATGGAAGATTCTTCAAATTATTCTGGTGATCTGATTACTTTGTCATTTTTTATCCTTGTTTTGCCTAGATTGCCTTTTCGGGTTTCAATCTATCGGGATATTTTACATTTATTGTCTCTAATTTTTGCTGGATCGCCTTTTCGGGTTTTCAATCCACGAGGCGCTCATTTTTGCCTAAATCGCCCTTTTGGGTTTTCGACTTACCGAAATTCTTTTGTTGTTTTTAGACAAAATATTTCTTGTTGCATCGGCATTCACGGAGATCACGGGTTCATCGCTGTCCATGGTTGTGAGAGTCATGCACCTTGAAAAAAGCTTCTTTTGACGATATATGGGCCTTCGTGGTTAGGAGTCCATTTGCCCTAGAATCTGTTTGAAAAAGCAGAATCTTTTTAAGCAGTCGCCTTCTCGGAATTCACGAGTCGGACCTTCTTGTCAAGCTTTCTTCATCCTTCTTTGATAGAGTTGTCCGTGACATAGGCGGTCGGTAGCTTTTCTTCAATTAAGTTCAATGGTCGTATCTGCTTTGACACCATTCGGCCTCGATAGCTTTGTTTCCATGAGAACTCTCATTGATGGAATTTCAACTTCTACGAGAACCTTCCATACCGTATACTAAAGAAAAGTTTGCCCTGTTGAAGTGCGTCTGATCGATACCCATGCGAGCAAATGGCGGCATTCGTGCCGTCTTTGTAGGTGATGACCATTTTACGACGATCTTTTGATGTTCTTGTTGGGTGCTTCAGCGCCGTTCATCTTTGGCCGGTAAGGAGGCGAGTTATGATGCTCGATCTTGAATTCCTCACACAATTCCTTCATCATTTTGTTGTTCAAGTTCGATCCATTATGCGTAATGATCTTACTTGGAACTCCATATCGGCAAATGAGGTTGTTCTTGATGAACCTCACAACCACTTGTCTAGTAGCGTTGGCGTAAGCTTGACCCATTTGGTGAAGTAATCAATAGCCACTAGAATGAGCGATGTCCGTTGGGCGCTTTTGGTTCAATCATCCGATCATATCGATGCCCCACATGGAGAGCGGCCTCGGAGAGGAAGGCGTTGAGTAGAGTCGGTGGCACATGGATCTTATCTGCGTAGATCGGCACTTGTGACATCTTTTGGCGTGTTCTGACAATCGGATTCCATCGTTATCCAATAGTATCCGATCTCAAGATTTTCTAGACATTGCATGCCCATTTGAATGGGTTCCAAGGACCCTTCATGCACTTCATGGATGATCGTATGCTTCTTGTCATGCGCATCGGCGAGAACCATATCGAAGTTCCTTTTGTATAACACATCTCCATTGAGGAAGAAATTTCTAGAAAGCCTCCTCAGAGTTTTCTTGTCTTTGTACGATGCCCCGAGTGGGTACTCTCGCGTTTGAAGGAAACGTTTGATGTCGTGGAACCACGGTTTATCATCGAAGACGGCCTCGGTTGCAAAGACGTATGCCGGTCTTTCAAGGCATCGTCGATTACGGGCATATTATTCCAATGGTTAACTTTGAACATGGAAGATAGAGTAGCCAAAGCGTCGGCCATTCGATTTTGATCTTGCGGGATATGATGCAATTCTACTTTGTTGAAGAAGGTCAACAATCGTCTTGCATAATCTCTATAAGGAATCAAACCAAGATGATGAGTTTCATACTTGTCTTTGATTTGGTTGATCACAAGGGATGAGTCTCCATATATATCAAGGATCTTGATCCTCAAGTCGATGGCTTCTTCAATACCCATGATGCATGCTTCATATTCTGCTATGTTGTTGGTGCAATCAAATAGCAATCTGGCGGAAAACGGGATATGAGAACCCTCGGGAGTGATGATGACTGCCCCAATTCCATTACCAAAAACGTTAACTGCTCCATCAAAGACTAGGCCCCATCTGGATTCTGGATCCGGTCCTTCTCCGAGTAGCGGTTCATCGCAATCTTTCATTTTTAAGTACATAACATCCTCGTCTGGGAAGTCAAATTTGAGAGATTGATATTCATTGAGCGGCTGATAAGCCAAGTGATCGGCGAGAATGCTTCCTTTGACCGCTTTCGTAGATCTTGGATGTCATACTCGGATAGTAGCATCGCCATCGAGCAATTCTTACGGTTAAGCGGGCTTTTCAAATCGTGCTTGATTGGATCCATTTTGGAGATTAACCAGTCGTGTGATTGATCATGTCTTGGCGAAGACGTTTTGAAGTCCATACCAAAGCGCGACATGTTTTCTCGAGCATGGAGTACAGTTTCCGTCTGTGAACTTTTTACTCAAATAGTAAATGGCATGCTCCTTCTTACGGTTTATCTTATTGTCCAATCGCAGCCATGGACTCTTCTAGTGCAGTGAGGTATAAGATTAATGGTCTTCCTTATTTGGAGGGATCGGTATTGGTGGTTTGTGGTATTCCTTGATCTTGTCGAATGCTTTCTGGCGATCGTCATCCACACTATCTTGATCTTTGCGGAGAAGTTTGAATATCGACCCGGTGCGATCATTTGAGAGATAAATCGGAGATGTAATTCAACGTCAGAAATCCTCTTACTTGCTTTTCCGTATGTGGGCGTAGGCATTTCTTGAATAGCCTTGACTTTGTCAGATCAACCTCAATACCCTTTGGTGACAATGAAACCTAGAAGTTTTCCAGATCTTACCCCAAAGGTGCATTTGTTAGGATTCAGGCGAAGCTGAAATTTCCTTAGTCGTTGAAACAGTTTTTAGAGATATTCTATATGCTCTTCTTCTGTATCAGACTTTGCTATCATATCATCCACGTAGACTTCGATCTCTTTGTGCATCATGTCGTGAAAGAGAGTAGTCATTGCCCTCTGGTAAGTTGCGCCTGCATTCTTTAATCCAAATGGAATTACTTTGTAGCAAAAAGTGCCCCATGGCGTGATAAAAGATGTCTTCTCCATGTCTTGGGGCCATTACGATCGATTATAACGGAGAAACCATCCATGAAGGAAAAGACGTTGAATTTTGCAGTGCTGTCCACTAGCATGTCAATATGCGGTAGTGGGAAGTCATCTTTTGGACTTTCTTTGTTTAGATCTCGGTAGTCAACACACATCCTGACCTTGCCATCTTTTTTGGAGACAGGCACTATGTTGGCTAGCCATTGAGGATATTCAGGAGTGACTAGGAAACCAGATCAATTGCTTTTGGACTTCCTTTTGATTTTCTC
Source organism: Vicia sativa (assembly GCA_021764765.1). Classification (NCBI taxonomy): domain Eukaryota; kingdom Viridiplantae; phylum Streptophyta; class Magnoliopsida; order Fabales; family Fabaceae; genus Vicia; species Vicia sativa. The sequence goes on along the minus strand of CM038794.1, from coordinate 258,754,996 downwards.
GACCATTTAGGGATGTACTCTCCTCGATTTTGTAAGCGGTAGACATTACGGTTTTAACGGCAAATGATGCTCCACAATCTTTGGTATCTAACCTGGCATGTCTGGTAGGACCAAGCGAAAACATCAACATATTCTTTGAGAAGATTGATCAGTTTGCCTTTAACACTGTGTTATTGAGTGAAGCTCAGATGTTTACTTCTTTTTATCTTCCTCGGAACCAAATTGGTTGGTTCTTAAAGGTTCTTTGTGAGGTGAATGATCCTTTCCTCGTGCTTAAGTAATCGAGAAATTTCATCAGGGATCTTTTCTTCAACTTCTTCCTTGGCGACATCACAGGGGATTTCGAAGTTTGGAGAGAGCATAGAGTTATTGCTTTCAATGGATTTGTCCATCTGTTTAATCTGCATATTTGATTTATGTCTGATTATTTAACTCCTTATCATTTTTTTTTGAAGAAAGTTAATGTGAAAGTGTATGCAGATTAATTTTTCATTATGATTTTTTTTTGAAGATTTTTTTTATTGTGTTTTTTAGGATTATCATTTCCAAGAAAGGGTAAAATGAAAATAAACACAAAGTGTGGAATCAAAACAACTCTTTTTTATTTATGATTCACAATATGAAACAGGGCCCTAAAATACAAACTCATTCGTCTTGGGCAAGACAAAGAGAAATTTATTTAAAAGCTAAGCCCTATAAAACATCTCTTCACTTTGGGCGAAGTGAGAGTTCAAAAACAAAAGCAAAGATAAACTACTTAGAGCTATGAACATTAGTCCTAACTTCAACAGGTTTCCAGTAGTGGCGAACTCCTTGGATGTAGATATACTCGGGTAATTTTCCGCTTGGCTTAATCCTCGAGTAAACTTTGGTTGTTGGTTTAGCAGGCTTTGAAGACTCTGGACGACGACCCTTGCCCTTCGTACTGCTAAAGCGATCTTCCTCGGTTTGATTAACGGATCGGGAAGCGGAGGATCGACATATGTGCTTCTGTTGACCTTTGTGTTGAATTAGAGGATGCACTCTCAATCTTACGGTGAAGAAACTCGTTGTCGGCGACACTTTCAAATCGTATCTGAGTCATATTCTTGATCTTGATGATCATGTTGATGTAGTGATAACCGGATCGGCTTGGTGAAATCCACAGTGTTAAAACAAAGATCTTTGTTTGGGATCTCAATTTCTTTGATTAAGTGAGAAAATGCATATCCCTCCTCGATTGACTAGGGTATTCAAAGTCATCACCCCATCACGTGGGTTGGATATCTTCGATCCGGTTTTTGAGCTTTCCGTAGCAGTATTTCACCATGTAATCGTACTTGCCACTTGGTTCTCCCAAGGTATCCCAAACTTCAGGGGGGACAGGTAGATTTTCATGTTGCTGCAGAGACATGTCTTTGAATTGATCAGTCGGTGCATATGATTCCTCTTGGGACACATATTCAGGGCTGTTCAAATAAGTGCTCCATTTTTCAGATTCAGAGGGATCATCTTCATCCTTTTCAATGATGACAACGTTAACTTCTTGTGGAACAGGGTTTAAGAAACCCCCATTGTGAAATACCTCTTTGATTGGGCGAAGTGTTTCATCCTTTTGCTTGTCTTTGGAGAATCTGTGTAAACCCAAGTCAGTTTTGTTTCATTCTTGCAGGTTTAATTATTTGTCCCCATCCTTGACATTGCCATTTTAACCATCATCTTTGCTTCTTTGTATGAAGAGATAGGCGATCTGTTTTCTTTGGTAGATTCATCTTTTAACGGATGTTCTGGGAGATGTACTCCTTCAATATCATTATCCGTGATGAAGGAGAAACCGGACAAATGATTCACAAGCAAAGCTTGTTCACCGGTGATGGTCACCAACTTTCCATTTATTGTGAATTTCAATTTTTGATGGAGAGTGGAAATTCTTGCTCTGGCCTCATGGATCAAGGTCTTCCTAGTAGACAATGTAAGTAGCAGTGCGTCCATAACTTGGAATGTGATCTGAAAGTATGCGGGCCAATGGTCATCGGAGATCGACTTCCCATAGCGACTTTCGTGAGCCGTCAAGGCTCTCACCACTATGTCGTTAAATTTCATTGGCGTCCTTTGTAAGCCAAGCGAGTGTCGTCTTCGGCATCACGTTTAGGGATGAACCTGTGTCTACCAATACATTTGATTTGACAAGGAATCTGATTGGCAAATCATCGAAATGTGCAAGGCCAAGTTGTGCTCTTTTCCTTCCTCTGGAAGTTCTTCGTCACTAAAACTCAGATTATTGCAGGCTGTTATGTTGGCGACAATTCCTCCGAATTGGTCAGTAGTCACATCATGATCTATATAGGCCTGATCTAGTACCCTCATTAAAGCTTCTCGATGAGCTTCGGAGTTGAGGAGTAAAGACAGTATTGAGATCCTGGAAGGAGTCTACATCAGTTGATCTATGACTCGGTATTCACTCTTCTTGATTAGTTTCAGTATCTCGTCAAAGTCAGTGTTGACGTTGGCTCTATCAGGAGAATCAACATTCGTGCTTGGGTTAACAACAGGAATCGTTGCGGGATTCTCGGAAGATGTGTTACGAGTTTTGTTTGTAGGAGGCTGCGGTGGTCTTGGTAGTAGCGGGCGTGTACTCGTCCGCCGTGTCACTCGTCCAATTTACATTATATTGACATTAGTGAAAGTGTTGGCATGGGTTTCTCTTTCCATCCTCTATCGAGTTGCGTTATATTGGTGAGGAATTGCTTTGGTAGGTATGGAGCAGGACGGGTGGGCAAATCACCAAAGGAGATGTTGGAATGTTGGAACCATTGTGCGCGATCTCCACATGCTTGGGTATGTTGAAACAAGGGATCCTAGCGTTTACTTTGGGATTTTCGAGTTGATATCTGAGACTAAAAGCTCATGCGGAAAGTGCCCTATTGTATTTACGTCATGGTCATCTGTTTACGTAAATCTGCGGTCACAATGTCTAGCAAATCTTTGAATATACATTCTTATGGTGTAACATCCACGAATGTTTTGTGGCAAGCGTTGCAAATTGCATAATCGTGTTTAAGCGAAACCACCCATTACCTTTGTATGATTCATGGAGATGCACGGGTTTCCTTTGATTAGATTTACATCCGTAACGAGATATCATCCGTATTCTTTAGAATCAGTTCTTGTATCCCTTGTGTTTGGGAAGTGGATTGGCTTGCACATTCGGACTTGTGTTTACGAAGGAAGAAGATTAGTCTTTACTAATCTACGTATACCTTTCAATGCTATCACGATGCTCAAGGTCATGGCTGGTGCCCTTGGTGAAAAGGGAAAGCGTCGACCTTGTACCACCATGGTAATTTCTCAGGGACCGGAGGTGGTAACCTTGTCTGTATCAGATTTCTTTCTATTAGTGCAGGGTAAAGTTCTGTATATGTCATTGGGATTGGGTCGAATTGTGTGACCCGAGGCATACGATTTTGGTTGTTAAGCTACTTGAGCTGTTGGCGAAATTTTGAGTTTGTTAATTCTTTGAAATTGCGGAGCAATTCACGTATTCGAGTTGTGTTAACGGTGGGTGCTATGGCGACATCATTTGTTGGTTGACATTTCTACGTGGTTTCCCTCGGGATACCATTCCTATGTCGTGCTCTTTTTTCTTTGGAAAGCTAGTCCCAACCTTTCTAGTTCCACTAGAAGATCACCTTCCACAGTCGGACGTCGGTTCGAACCCCTTCTTCTAATCGCATTCCATGCTCACCATTTCATTGAAATCTCCGGGCTAGCGATCATTCGCTCATAGTAGAATGGACCAAGAGTGTTGAGGAATACCTTAGTCATCTCTTTTTCTTCCAAGGGCGGGTTGACTTGGGCAGCAATTTCCCTCCATCGTTGCGCATATTCCTTGAATGTCTCTCTTTCCTTTTGAGACATGGAGCGGAGTTGATCTCGATCGGAGCCATATCAAGTTAAATTTGTATTCTTTGGATAAAGGCTTTGCCTAGGTCGTTGAATGTTTGGATATTCGTGTTGTCTAATCCATATACCATTTTAAGGCGGGTAAGGCTGTCTTGGAAGTAATGAATTAACGGTGGTGATCTTCGTTGTATGTGGACATTTTCACGGCATACATCGTGAGATGGCTTTAATGGGCAGAATTTCCTTTGTATTTTCAAAATCGGGGACTTTGAATTTGCGGGTATCCTTACGAGGAACTAAGCAAAGATCTGGCGTTTTCCCAAACAATTCTTTCCCTCGAATTGTTTTTATTTCAATTGCATTTTGAGGCTGTTCACGGAGATTCTCCATTGGACCACGGCGTTCGTGCTATTTCTGAGTGTGATGAACTTCTGCGTGGCGTGCACTCTGATGAGTTTATCAAGATCGGTTGAGAAACCGACATTGTTACTTAATGGGCGTTATTCCACGTTGCGAGTGAATGTGGCGTTACTGGCAAAGTAGGTATTTCAAGCGAGGTTATTTGAGAAGTCGGTGGCGAACTCTAATGCCGAAGTTAAAGGCATTCCCATGGATAGCCCTACGGCATCTTTGAAAGGTAAACTCTTGATTGCGACAATTTGGCTGGAGTGGTAGTATCCTCTGAAGTTGCTATTTGGTTTTATTTTCGATCTTGCTTGTTGACTTTCTTGTTGCGGCAGTGAGTTGACTAAAGGCGTGAGTCTCTCCACTTCTCCTTGTAGCGTTATTCTTGTGCTCTGAGTTCAACGTTCTCTTGTTCAAAATTCTCCATCACTTTTCTCCTTTTTGATCTTGTATCGTATGTTCGAGTTGGCTGCGGACGCAGTCGAGAAACTCTAAGACGCGACAGCTTGACAATCTGTTTCTACCTGGGAAGCAGTTTGAAACTGGAAAAGTGTTAGACTCTAGACGAGAGTCCTAAATGCAAGATATGATGCATGAATATGATTGTAAAGAAAAGGAATTTCCAAAGAATTTATGCTAAAAGAGATATTTCTGGAAAATATTTGGATGGAAAACACTCATTTTATTAATTATTGAAAGAAGATTACAACAATTGTTTTTTTTGGAGCATTGCTCACACAAATGATAAAATAAATGATACAAATTACAAACTAAATTGAACTAATTAAAAGTCTTCGTCGGATGAAGATCCAAAGGCTTGATGCAGCTTCCTCTTCAGGATTTCCTTTTCATAGCGAGCTTTTAGTTCTGCTTTCTCGGCTTTTAGCTTGCTGACGACTCTTTTCCATTCGTTGGGAGTAAGATTGTTATTCATCAAATCTTCAGGCGTTCCTTTTCTTTCTTTGATGAATTCCTTGATCGCGTCATATTTCTGGCGAATCTCCTCATCTTTCTCCATGAGCCATTCGTCCTGGAAGTAAAGCGTCTTTTCATGATCTTTGACTTGCTTCTTGAGCTTCTCGTTCTCAAGGTTAGCCTTAAGGAATTTGCTTTCCAAAGCTTCTTTCTCAAGTCTTATCTTTGTCAAGGCTTCTTGATATTCTTTCACAGTTTCGACGGGAAAATCTATTGATTTGGAGGCGATTGAGAACATCGGTCTTTCATAAGCGTAAGGCATTCGGAATTCCTTTGCTCTTTTCTTTACCCAAGAAGTGTAGGTTTCCATGGCTACACAATTCTTTGCCTTTCCTTTTTCTTTCTTTCGGATGTGATGCCAAGCTTTAATCATCCTAGCCTTCAATCCTTGAGAATCTTCCCCTTCATGGTAGAAGTAGCTTTCTACTGTAAATCCAAGAGGTTTACCAGAGTTTGCGTATCCGAGCTAACGTCTCGCTAGGAATGGGTTGTAGTTGATTCCTCCTTTCGTACCAATGAGAGGTACGTTGGCAAATTCTCCACAGCTCTCAATGATTTCCATCTCATTGTTTGCCAAAGTATACCAATGGATATCATCGTTTGTAAGGGACATGAGTCTTCTGGACCAATGCCACTTGTCTTTGTTTTCGCGGAAGATAGGAGATTTGGGCAAGTGTGAGACAATCCATTTGAAAAACAGAGGTACACAACACACGATAGTTCCGTCTCCTTGACGATTCCTATAATGAATAGAGACGTATGTGTCACCAAGCAGGGTGGGAACGGGATTTCCAATCAGAAAGATCCTTATGGCGTTGATGTCAACGAAATTCGGGACGTTGGGAAACAACACCAATCCATAGAGTAGTAAAGCTAAAATAGCTTCAAAGGCTACCATACTACCCGAGAGAATTTGAGAGCCTTCTCCATTAGGAACTTTGAGGTTAGTCCTAAGAGTTTTCCTCACGGTAGTTAGGTTTTGTCTATCTGATTTCTTTAAGTGAGTCATCGTTGCAATGATGGTGACTTAGGAATGGCTTCAAACCATTGAAAGGCACTTTGTCGATCTTGAGATACCTAGGATATCGCGTACTCTTCCAAAGTAGGCATCAATGATAGTCGGGAAAGTGAAGCAATGATAGGTGGATCATAGAATTGAATGAAGGTTTTGAGAAGTCCTTCATCGACATTAGTGTTTAGAAGAGTTAAAGAGTTCCATAGTGTTTTACGAAATCAGGGATCTTACCGAGGATGCTAACTCTTTCAACTTTCCTCGTCGAGAATTCTAAAGCGTATCTCTTGGTGAATCTTCCTCGGCGTCCATCACTCTAACCTAAAATATTTTACAAAGAAAAATCTCTAAATTCTTTGGAAATGGGAAGAGAAAATGAAGAAGTTTTTTGTTTTTGAATGAATGAATGCATGAATCGGCAAACATGGTTAGTAGTTATACACACGGTCAAGCGTTGAAGTCACGAGCATGAAGCCAGCGATAAGAATCAACGAGGTTAAGTTCATGGGCTTATTCATACGTGAAGCGGGTTCTACGATAATCTGAGCTCAACACTCCCCTTCAAAACATTATTGGATTTGTTGAATACTCGATGGTCCAATAATATTTTCAAGAAACTACTTTGATCGTAGTATCGCATGACAATTACTCTAGGCTTACACGAATAATCTACTTTACATCCTAATGGCGGGATGGTTTATGTGTTCTCTGATCCACTCGACTTCTTAAGTTCCCAAAATCTGACGTTTCGCAATTACTTGCTAAACACATACCCCAAGACAACCTCCTTGCGGAAATATTAACCGAAAGCATTGAGCGCTCGCGTATTAATATCTCCACTAGATCTTAAAATGTTTCTTAAATCCGGTTAGGATTTTTTCCATCAAGTGAAATCGCGAAACACACAATAAAGAAAGCAGATATATACAAAACATAAAAGCTTATCCCTTTCTTTTCTTTTTGAAAACAAAAAAAGCTTGGTGCTCTCGGACGAATGTAGCGTTTTCTTTTTGAAAATCAAAATTTCGTATTCCCAGTCGCCATTTTCTGTTCGCGTTAAAGGTGGCCGCTGAGGATCTGACGTGAGTTCGGATCTTTTGGCTCATGTGATTTAAATCTTTTGATTTGTTTATAAAGATGCATGAGCATCAAGCTTTATTATTTTCAACACAAGAAAGATGATTTAATGATTATGAAAAGGGGAAAGAAATACCCTCAATTGATATTGATATGCGTAACGACTAGCGCAAACTAGGCATAGCGCATTGGGATAATACGGGTAAGGGGATTGTTATATAAAGGGAATAGATGGAGCACCCTAAATATATGTAGTTATCTACACTTTATATATGAATATATTTGATATGTTGTGTGTTTTTAATTGCTATTTCTATGATTGGGAAAGTTTCTCCTTTGGGTTTTAAGAAGCGGATAGGTTATGTAGAATTCTAGGTTTGTTATTATTGTGCTCGCAAAGATCATGGATCTTACGCATACATATCTAGTGGGAATCGAGCATTTGTAGCTCGGATCTGGGGTTCTATGGTTTGTTTGGTGCGAGGGAGATAGAAATTTGCTCGAGGATGAGACCTTGTGCCTCGTATTCTCAAAGGATGTTGAGAAAGTCGAGAATCGTAGTTCCACTTATGCTAGTGGAAAGCAGCGGGATGTTAATAAGAGGCAGACAAATGTCATCTTAATGAAAATGTATCTAATCTATTTCATCACATACATTTTGAAAAGTTTGATTGAATTGAAAATCTTTAAATCGTAAGTATTAGGTGTTTTGCTTGAGTATACAAGCGTTACCACTTATGTTTAAGAAAGGTGTTTGAAAAGTTGATTGAATCTTTTAGCGTAAGTATTGGGTGTTTTGCTTGAGTATACAAGCGTTACCACTTACAATTAAGAGATGTTTTTGTTTGAAAATAGTTTGAAAAGTTTGTGAAAAGTTTGTTGTATGTGATGTGATAGATAAGATACTTCTTCCATAGAGATGATAGATTTCTAAATCTAGGAGAAATTGATTGGATTAAAGGGATGCTTTTAAGAAGCCCATGGGTCCTTGTATTGTAAGCCCATGAGGAGGCATTCCGAGGGTCATCGAGGTCCTTGTAAAGCTCAAGAGGAAGCTATAGGGTATGGTGGCTTTGGCTTGAAAGGTTTCACGAAATCATCCTTTGCTAAATAAGAGCAATTTCACCGGGAAATTTTACTCTCTGGTGATTTTTGAAAGTGATTTCACCGGGAAACCATCCTTTCAGGGTTCTATCTTAGCGCGGGTGATTCTTTGTATTGGAAGCCCAATAGGAGGCTGTTAAGAGATTTCCTGTCTCTTTCATTGTATGATGCCCAGAAGGCTAAACTCAATGAGGAGTTCTTTTGAGCGAAGCCCAAGAGGAGGCGACTCAGCGAGAGTGTTGTCTTATATGAAGCCTAAGCGGAGGCTAAACTTAGTTGAAATGAGTTTTCTTATACGAAGCCTAAGAGGAGGCTAACTCATGTTGGGGATGATTTTATCTTGTATAAAGCCCAAGCGGAGGCTAAACTCTGTTGGAGATAATTATCTTGTACAAAGCGGAGGCTAAACTATGAGGAGCCTATTGGTTAGACTAATTGTTATGTTAATAAGCTGAGCGATTATATAAACAAGTGTGTGTGTGATATGTATTCACGAGGAGTTTATGAAGGAAATATAAACAATGCATGATGTTTATTTGCGGGAGTTTATGAAGGATATATAAACAAGTGTACGTGAAGCGAGCGTTTGAAAGCAGCATAACTTGTTTATTTACAAGTTTGAAATTGTGTACAAGGAAGTGAATATGTACGACGAGTTTTTATGTAGAGAGAATGATTTATGTACATAGGAGGGTTGGGACTTACTGTAAGAGAGGCCCATTGGTTTGAAAAGAATTACTCGGAGAATGCTCCTTTCAATACCAATGGTATTGATTATATATCTGAGATGAAGCGGAAATGAGCGACCAAAGTTTATACGTGTTTGAGTATTTGTAAAAAGTATACATGTTATATACAGTTAAAAGTTTTGTATGAAAATTATTTGATATGTACAAAGAAAATATGTACACAAAAAACATTTTGTTTACGGATACCAAGTGAAATGAAACAAGCGATCAAGTTTATACATACTTGAGTATAAAAATATACGTATTATATACAGATGAAATTTTATAAAAAGTGTTTGATAAAAGTTTGATATGTACAAAGAAATATTATGTACATAAAAGAATGTTATGGGACTTACACGTGATGGAGGCCCATTGGTTAAAAAGTTTAAATCGGAATAATTCTTCTCTTAGAACCATTGGATTACGTGTATAAACAAGCGAATGAAAACAAACGAAAGAAATTTGTTTATGTTTGAATATTAACAATGATGTTTTGAGTATGTACAAGTAAAACTAAATATGTACATAAAGTTGGGACTTACACGTAAGGGAGGCCCATGATCGATCGAGAAATTCGAGAGAAGACGAAATCAGCTTTGCAGTTTAATTGGATCGATCATGGTAAAAAGATGTAAGTTTGATGAAATGTTTTTGAAAAATGATTTGAAAATGTTTTTGAAATGTTAAGTTCATTTATGAGAAGTTTTGAAAAAAATCGGAAGTCGAAAACTCGAAAAATTCACCTTTAAGGAGGTTTGAAAAAGTGTTGAGCGTCGTTTTATTTCGATTAAAATTTAATTAGATGAAAGTTTTTTCTGAAAATTTTTGCACTATCACAAAATAGATGTATTTATTGACAAGTGTCCAAAAAATCACCTTAAAATAAGGAGTTTTGATTGGTCAAAAAAATTGTGAAAGTTTGATAAAAAAAACATGAAAAATGGAAAGTTTTGTAAAAAGAATGGTCTTGATGGGTGTTGAACCCATGACCATGAGGTGAACCACGTGTCAAAGTGACTTAAGACCAAGCCAGGAACCACTAGACCAAACGCGCTGAGCTGTTTAGTGGACTAACACACGCATTGAAAAGTTGGAGCATTTGAAAATTTAAATTTGAAGAACACCAAGAACACGCGCGCAGGTTTATGTTTTGATCTTCAGAATCTTTGATCCAAGCTACCACCCTCGTTTCTCAATGAAATCCAACGATGTAAACATCAAAGTTGCTCGTTTTTTCCTCACGAACACGATGGCATATGTTAATTTTATTTATTTTAAGCCTAACGTGTTTTGATTTCTGGAAAATACTAAGAACCCTAAAGCGAAATCAAATTAAATTATGTGTAGTTGATGATTGTTTGATTTTATTGAGGGTTAATGATCGTTAGAGTGCGAGAAAGAGAATGGCCGAGTTTTTGTCAAAAGAATCAAAGAATCATGCTAACCAAGTTCGTGTTCATACGGAAAATGAGAATCGAATTACGGATTTTGATGCTTCAATTGTTGTTTCTTGATTGCTTAAGCACCGGTGACCTCTAGGGATGGTGTATGAGTGGTGCACTTCATGAGCATGCTTGGATTACTCTACTCAAGTCCACCTGCACAAGCTTGAAAAGCAAGCTGAAATCGTGGTTAGAAGTGTTTCTGAGATGGTGTGATTGATCGGACCATGTCTATGAAGTTCATAGATGATGTTTGAATCATTAGAACAACAATTGCTCGGCCAAACTTGAAATTCGATTCATAAAGCGGTTTTGGAAATTTGAAAGCATGGCATGTGATTTCTGATTTTTGCTTGCTATCCTTATGATCTTAAGTTTTAAACAAGTTTTATGTTGATATTGAAACATGTTTGACACCAAAATTTATCATGTTTTTAACTGAATCTCAAAAATGCAAGTTTGGCAATTTTGCACTATGTTATAATTTTCAAGAAAGAGAATGAAAGCATGGATTTTTGCATTTGCTTTGGTGTGCATTTCTCTTGAATTGGTGATCCTTTTATAGGCCAAAAGTCTGAATTGTTAGGCAAGAAGGACATGGCATTTGGTGATTCAAAGAAAGCTTAAGGGGTAAGAATGTCCTTTGGCTTTTGAAAAGGAAGGTTCCTTTTTTACCATGTGCTATTTTTACAAACTTGATCCAATCTTCAATCATTACTTCTCACTGATGTTTATCAGTTCATTAGTCAAGTTGGCAAGGTTGAATTACTTCTTGGTGAAGAAAACTCAAAAATGGCCTATAATTGAAGTTATGATCTTTGAAAATCAAGTTTCATGGAGCCTTATGTTTCAATTTCAAAAGTGTAGCTAGACTCCATGGATTTGAGAGTTCTTGGAAATTTTGGAAAGATCTTTTCACAAGCTACAACTTTCATGTTTTGAGTTTTTTCAAATTCAAATTGGAACTAGGTGAAAAAATGGCTTGAAGTTTGAAAAAAATAACAAATTTCAACACTTAGAAATTTTCTAAGTGTGAAAACTTTGACTTTTGTTGACTTTTCAAATTCTTTGATTTTGATGATCATGATGGATCATTTGAAGTATTTTGATGATGGAAAAAGTTTTGTTTTGAAAAATTTGACCAAAAGTCAAAGTTTGACTTTTACGTGCGGATGAAATTTCATCGGATGTTTCTAAAATGGTGATGAATTGTGAACTTGATGATTTGAATCCAGAAATTAGGTCAAGAGGTTATATCTAAGACATGATGACCAATCTTTATCCAAAAAGTCATCCTTTGCTCAAAAGTCGGAGAATTCTCATGCGATCAAAACCACTAATTGGTCGATCCTCGATTGATGCGTGAGAAAATTTGATATCGATGATCGAGGTTGATGATTTGATCAAGATAGATCAAATGAGATGGAAAAATCTCAAACCTGATTGGTTAGTATTGAATCGGATGAAAATCGATGAAACCCTAATTTTGACACATGAATGCTACACCGATTAATGTTATCTAAAGCTATTGGTTGTGCAACAATGCAAAATGTAAGGTGGGATATTAGGTCAAAATTTGGGGTATGACATTATAGGAAGAAAACTCATGATTAATTCCTTAGAGGATCAGAATTCATCAAATTCTTGTTCTCGAAACTCCTTTCCATGATCACTTCTTATTACAACAATCTTTCCTTCTCTCTTTGAAGTCTTTTGCATAACTCCTTAAAGACATCAAACACATCAGATTTTTCCTTGATAAAGTTTATCCAGGTAAATCTGGAGAAGTCATCCACAACAACATAGGCATATCTTTTTCCACCAAGGCTTTCAACCTGCATAGGCCCCATCAAATCCATATGTAGCAACTCTAGCACTTTGGAAGTGGTCAGATGTCTAGACATTGGGTGTGACATTCTGGTTTGCTTTCCAACCTGACATTCACTACAGACCCTTCCTTCATCAATGTGGAGTCTTGGTATTCCTCTAACAGCCTCTATAGAGATGATCTTTTTCATTCCTCACGAGATCGGATGTCCAAGTTTTTGATGCCACAACTTTACCTCCTTTTCATCTTTGTTTGTAGAGCCCTCTGAGAAGAGAGGTTGGTGTTCTCGATTCCCACATGTATTTGTCCTTTGATCTGATTCCTCTCATAACAACTTCTTGTTTGTCATTGATTACAAGACATTCAGACCTAGTGAAGTTGACTTTGAATCCCATATCACATAGCTGACTTATGCTTATGAGGTTAGCAGTCAAGCCTTGCACCAGCAGCACTCCATTTAGATTTGGAACTCGAGGCGGTCAAGTTTCCAACACCTTTGATTTCTCCTTTAGCTCCATCTCCAAAAGTAACAAAGCTGGTAGAATGAGGTTTGACATTATTCAGTAGGTTTTTTATTCCAGTCATATGCTTGGAACACCTGTAACACCCCCTTCTAGTCACCCGCGTTTTATAAATAATAATCAGAGTATTTAATCATAATCAAGAAGGCGTCACAATTTAAATAATAAAAATTTGACCAAACAGCGTCATGCTTCACTGAAGAATACTCATCAATTAAATTATACTCAAAATTATGTTTAACAGCGGAAATGAAACATAATTAAATCCCGAATACTTTACTCAACAGTTATTCCAGGATAATAAATCAACAAAATTCCAAAATTATTAAAATATCCATAAAAGGATTCCAAACAATCGTTTTCCCCCAGTGTTACATCTACCAGAGCACGACACTGACACGCGGACAAAGACTCGAATCTAAGGCTATCCTCACCAACTCAAGCGGCTAATCACTTGGATCGAAATGTTAAAGTAAGGGTGAGATTTCAATTCAATATAATATGTATTATCGTTCTTAGATCCAGCAGTTAATTGAATATATTAGTTCATCAACCAACACGGATCACAAACAATACAGAACAATTCACACAATGATCATGTATAAATAGCAAACAATGGCAATTGCAACCTGAAACCATCCTAACATGTTACAATTCCATATGCAATGAGACTCTATGCATGTGGTACCAATCGTGAACCGCGTTCACCCACTGCTCCGTTTACTCGTGGAAAGACAATGTAATCCATGATTCGCCCACACCATTGGGTCAAGAATCTAGCCTCACTACCTCTACCAGTCGGTCTCTTGGCTCTGCAACTCACTTCCGCACAATGGGAATGAACCAATTAACAAATGTATATGCATGCAATCATAAAGCATGCCACATTATTCCACGATCATAATAAATCAACATAGCCAAACGATGTCATTTCACCAATACATCACAATCAAATCACAATGGACATCAAAATACAACATGATATACATTAGTTCTCATCCGGTAACTCAGACCATTCTCATTGATTACTATCTTCCGTATTTAAATCCACATTTTCAAAAATCGGGAACTCGGCTCTTTTTAAAATAATTTTCAATAAAATAATATTTTTCTTTTCAGGAGGTAGAACTTTAAATTTAAATAATAGAAAAGCGGCTTTCGAATCGGATTACGGTTTAGAAAATATGCATTTTGAAAATTTAGAAGTTTTGGAAAATACAGTGTGTAACGGTTCCTCCTTTGAGAACCGGTTCCCACAATTTGAAAAATACGCTCACGAAATTTGTATGGAACCGGTTCCTCCCAGAGAACCGGTTCCAGGTTTCAAAATAGAGTCCCCTGGATTTTGTATGGGGAAGGTTCCTCCCCAGGGAACGGTTCCAGTAAAAATTCAATTTGAAATTTCTGTTGGAACCGGTTCCTCCCCACGAGAACGGTTTCCGACTTTATAACACAATATTTATCATTTTGTGACTTTATGCATCCATAACCATTTCCAAACTTTCAAACACAATTATAATATCATGAACACCATTCTAACACCATTTCACACCATTTGACATCAACTAACATATTTTATCCATTCCTAATTATCATCGACACACTAGTGATCAATTTTCCGTCCGACACAATTAGGGTTTCATACTATAATCTACCATTCAATTCCTAACATACCCAATCATCCCATTGGTTCCCAAAACCCATAAGACATATTAACCAAATAAAATCACCCCACCTCATGATGATTCTCCGGTTTCTCTCGGCGTCGGCTTTCCTCTCTTCTCTTCTTTCTCCAACTCGTGAAATGATTTTCCAAAACCTTCTCTTTTCCTTTCTTTTCCTTTTATATTTCCTTTTAATATTCCAATTAAAATAATTAATTAATACTTAGTATTTAGTAAGTGTTTTACTATCACACCCACGTTACTCGCACCCTTCAAACCTTTCCTCATTAAATAATCCAATTAATCGGATGAATTAAATATTTAAGACTTTAATCAATTAAATAATTAATTCTCGCTTATTTAATATTGAATTAAATCGGGTGTCACACTCTCCCCACTAAAAGTTTTCGTCCTCGAAAACATACCTTAAACGAAAAGTTAGGTATGAGTCCTTCATCGACTCTCCGACTCCCAAGTCACATTTCCTTCATTTGGTCCTCCCAAGCTACTCGTACGATGCTATCTCTTTACCTCGATTTGCTTCACTTTTCGATCCTCAATTTTATGACCTTTGCTTCAACGATCAAATTATCGTACTGAACATCATCAATTTCATGAGACGGATCCATGATGTACCTCCTCAATGAGATACATGGAAAACATCATACAAATTCGCAAGTGGCGGTATAAGCAATCGATATGCAACTTTCCCAACTCTCTTGATAATCTGAAGCGGACCAATAAAGCGGAGTCAACTTCCTTGACTTCAGCTCGACCAATACCGATCATCGGATAACTCTCATAAACACATGATCTCCTTCATCAAACTCGAGATCCTTCCTCCTCTTATCGTGATAACTCTTCGGCGACTACGAAGTCCTCATCTTCTCTGAATCATCTTAATCTTTTCGAAGTTTGTTGAGCGATTTACGGTCCAATCACGGCACTTTCCCAGTTCGTACCAACACAGCGGTGTCCGACATCTCCTACCATACAATGCCTCAAATGGGCGATACCAATGCTCGAATGAAAACTATTGTTGTAGGTAAACTCTATCAATGGCAAATAGCTATCCCAAGCTCCACCTTTCTCTAACACCTGACTCTTAACAAATCCTCTAACGGTGAATCGTCCTCTCCGTCGACCATACATGCGTGGATGATATGCGGAACTCAATCGTAACTTAGTACCCAGAGCTTCTTGCAATCCTGTCCAGAACTTAGAAGTAAACCTTGGATCTCTATCCGACACAATGCTAGACGGAATACCATGCAAACTCACAACTTTCTCAACATACCATTCTGCCAACCTCTCCATCGGATAATCCATTCTTATCGGAATAAAGTGAGCAGACTTCGTCAATCGATCGACAATCACCCAGATAGAATCACAGTTCTTCGATGTTCTAGGCAACCTAGACACAAAATCCATAGAAATGCCATCCACTTCCATTCGGAGCGAATAACGGTTCCATCATTCTGACGGCACGATGCTCAATCTTTGATTTCGACAAACCAAACATGCATACACAAACTCGGCGATTTCCTTCTTCATTCACGCCACCAAAATAACTTCTTCAAGTCATGATACATCTTAGTACCGGGATGAATACTCGATCCACTTGATGTCCTTCCTCCAAGATACTCTTCACGATCTCGGCAACATCCAACACACACTCTATCACCAAATCTCATGACACCATTCTCGTCAATTGAATTCACCTCCTTGACCTTGGTTAATCAATGTCGACTTATCTACCAAACCAACATCGGACTTCGCCCATTTCGAATCTCTTCCAAAATACCACTAGTCGACTTCAACATGACTTCACACTATTCGGATAGTCTCACAAACCAAACTTAAGTCTACGGATTGCTCGACCAACTCTAGTTCACGGACCATCAACATCGACATATGCAAGGATTTCACCTCAATGCATCTGCTACGACATTTGCCTTACGGGGATGGTAGTTCAAACCAAAATCGTAATCCTTGAGAATTCCAACCATCTCCTCATCTCATATTCAACTCCTTCGATCAAAGAGATACTTGAGGGCTCTTATGATCGTGAAAACCTCGAACCATGAACCATACGGATAATGCCTCCATAGCTTCAACACAAACACCACGGCCGCCAACTCTAAATCATGAGTCGGGTAATTCCTTTCATGAGTCTTTAAGCGTCTCGAAGCATAAGCCACACCACTTATCTTGCATCAAAACACCTCTAAACCCATCAAGGCGCATCACAATACACCAAAAGATTCTTCGGTTGGCAAAATCAAAATCAGACACTAGTCAACCTCTTCTTTAATTCTTGAAATCCCTTCTCACAATCTGCATCCCAAATAAATACTTGACCTTTTCTCGTCAATTTAGTCAATGGTAGCGCTAACTTAGAAAACCCTCAATGAACTTCCGTAGTAACTGCGGACCGACTACGAATCTCGAAGCATTCTTGGACTTCCCATGAGATACCGCTTCTACTTTTGTAGGATCAACAGCAATACCATTCTTGGATATCACATGACCGGAAAACTCACTTGCAAAAAACTCACACTTTGACAATTTTGCATAAATTCTCTTTTCCTTCAACACTTCCAATACAATTCGAGATGCTTAGCATGCTCCTCATCATCCTTTGAGTAGATCAGAATGTCGTCAATAAACACCACCACAAACTTGTCAAGATACGGATGAAATATCCTGTTCATATACTCCATAAACACACCAGGTGCATTAGTAACTCCAAATGGCATAACAGAATATTCATAATGCCCGTACCTCGTTCTAAGCGGTCTTACGAATATCTTCCGTCTTAACACGAATCGATGATATCGGACCTCGGATCAATCTTGCTAAACACCTGACTCCAACCAAGCGATCCATCAAGTCATCAATCCTCGGCAGTGGATACCGATTCTTGATCGTCACTTTATTCAACTGTCTGTAGTCAACACACAGTCTCATCGTACCTTCCTTCTTCTTAACCAACAACACTGGCGCACCCCACGGCGAAACACTAGGCCGAATAAATTTCTTTTCAATAACTCTTCCATTGTTTCTTGATTCGGACAACTCGGATGCCGACATGCGATAAGGCGTCATCGACCGGACTAGTTCCAGGAATCAAATCTATAGTAAACTCCACTTCTCGTTCAGGTGGTAACTCGTTAACATCCTCTGGGAACACCTCTGGAAATTCATTCACAACAGGCAACTCACCACTCTTAGCCTTCCCTTTCACTTCCGTTGAAGAATACAACATGAACACTCTGCACCATCTCGTGGGTTCATCACCTTAGCACATGATCTCTTCTTCCTTAGCTACTTGGAAATATAACCGTCTTCTCAAAACAATTGATATGAACACGGTTGAAGACCAGCAGTTCATTCAAGGATAATATCAAGTTGTTCTAACGGTAGGCACACTAAATCCATACGAACCCTCTATCGAAAATAACGATGGGACAATTTCTACACACATCTGAGTAGTCCTTTGAACAAGCGGTGTCAATAACCATACTTCCATCAAATTAGAAATTTCTAGATTCAATCTCTTAGCACGGTCAAAGAAATAAAAGTGTGTCGCTCCGGTGTCAATAATTGCAATCAAGGTATGCCATTAATAAAACATGTACCTTTAATCAACGGTCATCGGGCTTAACATCGATCGACAAGCGAACACCTTTCCACCGACTTGCTCTTTCTTTGGCTTAGTACCTGCGGACGAGTGTGTCCTTCTTCACCAGTTGTAACAAGTTATCCGGGATCTACACTCGGTGACTAAATGACCGACTCTCCCACAATTGTTGCACTTTCTGCATCGACCTTGCATTCAAGAGCTCGGTGACCCACCACATCTGTAGCACTGCGGAAGAACCGGAAGAACCGAGTCTCCCCACTGGCTTCTTCCAGCCTCCAGAATCCTACTACAATCAACCAAATCGGAGAACCTTCTGGCGATACGATACCTGCTTGATCTCATCACGTAGTCCATTCTCGAACTTGATACATTTGGAAAACTCTCCATCGCATCGTTAGGATAATTAGCATAATACTTTGCTAACGATGAAACTTGGTGGCGTGCTCACTCACGGACTTGTTGCCTTGCTTGAGCTCGAATTCTATCTCTTTCTTACGAATATCTTGGGAAAATACCTTCTCGAGCTCTCACGAACACGGTGATCAATGCAACCCGTCTCCTTCCAATTCGATCTGGTAGCAACCCACGGTCGTCGACTTCCTCTGCTAACATGTAGTACCATACCTCACCTTGACCCTCGGCACATCAATAACTCAAGATCCTCTCGATCTCCTTTAGCCACTCCTGAGCACCCTCGGGATCATGTGCACCTTTGAACAACGGAGGATTATTCCTCTGAAAATTCCCCAATTGCCTGTCAGCACCAATCGCAGCTCCCTGCTGATTCCCTCCGAGCACTCCAACTAACATTCCCAAAGCCTCGGCAATAGCATCATCATTCCTTCCGTTACCTCTTCCGACCATTGTTACGTAACATTACAAAACAATCTACATCGACACCTGATATCGGCGATTATTACTTACACTAGTCACATACTACGGGGATAACGACACTATGACAAGACCGACTATGCTCTGATACCACTATTGTAACACCCCCTTCTAGTCACCCGCGTTTTATAAATAATAATCAGAGTATTTAATCATAATCAAGAAGGCGTCACAATTTAAATAATAAAAATTTGACCAAACAGCGTCATGCTTCACTGAAGAATACTCATCAATTAAATTATACTCAAAATTATGTTTAACAGCGGAAATGAAACATAATTAAATCCGAATACTTTACTCAGCGATTATTCCGGGATAATAAATCAACAAAATTCCAAAATTATTAAAATATCCATAAAAGGATTCCAAACAATCGTTTTCCCCCAGTGTTACATCTACCAGAGCACGACAAAGAATCGAATCTAAGGCTATCCTCACCAACTCCAAGCAGTTAATCACTTCGGATCTGAAATGTTAAAGTAAGGGTGAGATTTCAATTCAATATAATATGTATTATCGTTCTTAGATCCAGCAGTTAATTGAATATATTAGTTCATCAACCAACACGGATCACAAACAATACGGAACAATTCACACAATGATCATGTATAAATAGCAAACAATGGCAATTGCAACCGGAAACCATCCTAACATGTTACAATTCCATATGCAATGCGGACTCTATGCATGTGGTACCAATCGTGAACGCGTTCACCTTGCTCCGTTTACTCGTGGAAAGCGATGTAATCCATGATTCGCCCACACCATTGGGTCAAGAATCTAGCCTCACTACCTCTACCCAGGTCAGTCTCTTGGCTCTGCAAGCTCACTTCCGCACAATGGGAATGAACCAATTAACAAATGTATATGCATGCAATCATAAAAGCATGCCACATTATTCCGATCATAATAAATCAACATAGCCAAGCGATGTCATTTCACCAATACATCACAATGGACATCAAAATACAACATGATATACATTAGTTCTCATCCGGTAACTCAGACCATTCTCATTGATTACTATCTTCCGTATTTAAATCCACATTTCAAAATCGGGAACTCGGCTCTTTTTAAAATAATTTTCAATAAAATAATATTTTTCTTTTCAGGAGGTAGAACTTTAAATTTAAAATAACGCTGAAAGCGGCACTTTCGAATCGATTACGGTTTAGAAAATATGCATTTTGAAAATTTAGAAGTTTTGGAAAAATACAGTGTGTAGGTTCCTCATTTGGAGAACCCGGTTCCACAATTTGAAAAACACGCTCACGGAAATTTGTATGGGAACCGGTTCCTCCCAGGAACCGGTTCCAGTTTTCAAAATAGAGTCCCCTGGATTTTTGTATGGGGAACAGTTCCTCCCAGAGGAACGGTTCCAGTAAAAATTCGAATTTGAAATTTCTGTGGAACCGGTTCCTCCCACGGGGAACGGTTTCCACGACTATAACAACAATATTTATCATTTTGACGACTTTATGCATCCATAACCATTTCCAAACTTTCAAACACAATTATAATATCATGAACACCATTCTAACACCATTTCACCATTTTGACATCAACTAACATATTTTATCCATTCCTAGTTATCATCGACACACTAGTGATCAATTTTCCGTCCACGACACAATTAGGGTTTCATACTATAATCTACCATTCCAATTCCTAACATACCCAATCATCCCATTGGTTCCCAAAACCCATAAGACATATTAACCAAATAAAATCACCCTTACCTCGCGATGATTCTCGGTTTCTCTCGGCTCTTCTCTTCTTTCTCCAACTCGTGAAATGATTTTCCAAAACCTTCTCTTTTCCTTTCTTTTCCTTTTATATTTCCTTTTAATATTCAATTAAAATAATTAATTAATACTTAGTATTTAGTAGAGTGTTTTACTATCACACCCAGTTTTCTGCACCTTCAAACCTTTCCTCATTAAATAATCCAATTAATCGGATGAATTAAATATTTAAGACTTTAATCAATTAAATAATTAATTCTCGCTTATTTAATATTGAATTAAATCGGGTGTCACAACACCCACTATCAAAGTACCAATCTTCCTTAGCAGACACTCTAAGAGAAGTGTGAGCTATCAATGTTGCAGTCTTCTTCTTCCACTTTTGAGTGTAGGGTACCTTGATGTTCTTAGGCTTAACATAGAGTCGATTGGGGTATCCATGTAGCCTATAGCGGAAGGGTTTATGTGTCAAACCTTCCACAATGGTGACATCTCCATCTTTGAAACTTATTATTCATGTTTCGATCACGATGTTGACCCCGATGTTGTGACATCTGCTTTGACATTTGCTTATTAGGTGGTCTTTTTCTGTTATCGTAAATTTCTTTGCATCTACATACCCTAAGCGGAGCATTTCTGTTTTATGTTGTGACATCTGCTTTGACTTTGGTTTCCATGCCTCTTCTTTTTCTTGTCAGCTGCGGGTTCCTTTTCGACCACATATCCTAGCCATACTTATTTCCGACATTTTGTCCAAGATGAAGAATTTCTTCCGACTTATCGGTCGATGGTCGACATCTTGTGAGACTTAGTCATATGATCAAGCTTGGAATTCAACACTATAATCTCCTGTTGAGATGACTTATAGTGATTGTATTTTCCTTCTTCTCGACTTCGACTTCATTTTACGCCTCCAACTTCTCAATCGACTTTTTACATTTTTCATTTCTTGACATACTTCACCACTTTTGACTTCTTGTAAGTATCGATAAGTTCTTCAAAGTCACTTCCTCATCACTAGAGTCATTATCGAGGTTGCCACTTTCGGAAGATGCGGTGACAAGTTTGGTGATTCCTCTTGAATCACTACTTGATTCACCATCGGACCAAGTATGATCATTCCTCTCTTTTGTTTCTTAAGAAGGTAGGACATTCGACTTTAATATGTCCAATCCTTCACATCCATGACATTGGATTCTCTGCCTTGACTTCCTTTTCCTCGACTTGGATCTTCTGTGGGTCATAAGATCTGCGATGTTAGATGCAATGTCCTTGACATTTGACCTTGACTTTGGATCAATCCTCTGATGAGTTTGTTGAGCTGTCTCCCAAGCATGGCTATAACTTGGATATCTTTTCTTCATCTTCCAACTTGCATTCCTATTCGATGTTGGATACAAGTGCTATGCTCTTGTTTTTCTTGTCAACAGTTTCAGATTCCCATCTCAAAAGTCATAAGGGATCTAATAAGTTCTTGACCTTCAAGGTCGATGACTTGAGCCTCCTCTATTGCGGTGACTTTCATTGCAAATCTCTTGAGCGGGATCGAGAATCTTTCTCACCAGCTTCTCTTCTGACATCTTTTCACCAAGTGCTCCTAAGGCATTGGCAATTTCCAAAATATTCATGTGAAATTCATGAATAGTCTCATCTTCTTTCATCTTCAAATTCTCAAATTTGGTAGTGAGCATCTGAAGTCTTGACATCTTTACCTTGGATGTTCCCTCATGTGTAGTTTTGAGAGTGTCCCAAACATCCTTGGCCAGCTCACATTGATGGACCAGTCTGAAGATGTTTCTGTCAATACCATTGAATAGGGCATTCAATGCTTTAGAGTTCCCTAGAGCTAGCTCCTCTTCCTCTTTGCTCCATTCCTCCTCAGGTTTCAAGACAGTAGTCCCATCTTTCACAAGCTTGGTGGGATGTTTCCATCCTTTGTCGTGACTCTCCAAGCTATAATATCCTTGATCTTAGAAGGCAATCATCGAGGTTTCCGTACTCATAATTAGACCCGTCGAATAGGTGGTCTACCTCCAAATCCTCCTTCCTTATCCATTCGCGGAAACTATTATCCTAGATCTCACCCGAAATATGAGGGGTGCACTTCGATGCCAATTGAAATTCTGGCAGCGGATCGTGATGTCCTGAGAGATGTTGTTATGACACTATCGACACTTTGTTAACAATTTACACGATAAATATAAATAGCGATAAAGAACACAATAAGTTGTTTACCGGTTCGGTGTCTAACTACACCTACATCGGGGCTACCAAGCCGGGGAGGAAATTCACTATTAGTAGAATTGGTTAGGAATAAACCAACGGTTTATCTCCTTCACTTAAACCTACCAATGCAACTTCAACCTAAGTCCTACTTAGATCGAGTACCCTCACTCCCCTCGAATCACGGTGATATCAACCTATTGAATAATTGAATTGTGAAGACACACTTCAATAAACTATCTTGATCTCGCTTCAAAGCTTTTAATCAAGAGACAAACACTCGTGCTTTAAAGCTTTGAGTGATAAACTACCCTTACAAACAAATCCTAGTCCAATGCACTATTCAATTGATAGTTGCTTGGCTCACAAAGATACTAAATTACAAATACCAAGCTGACTAATCCTAACGATACACAAACACAATCTGCTATCTCTTCAATAAATTCTGGAGGCGCAACACAGTTGTAAGGGTTGAATTCCTTTTATAGAAGCAGTCCTGAAACTTCAGTTTTGGGCTTCCATAAAGATAGCTAGGGTTAACTTAATTTAATCCTAAAAACATGGTCTTTTCAACAACCAATTTAGGTTTAATTAAGATTAACCTAGCAACCACGTATGCTTTCTAATAACGGAAAAACAATATTTAGCATTCAACAAACTTCACGAAAATCTCGGAAAAAATAGATTATGAGCAGAATGTCTGCTGAATGTCATAACATACGTCATGACATCGGTATTTTCTAAATTTCGGCCTGACTTTAGCTTCGATTCGAGTTGTCCTTTAACATCCTTAGCAGGTAGGATTTATCTTCAATCTATGAATGTCATGACATCTATCATGACATTGCTAAAGCCTAGTTTTACCAAAATTAATGCCAACTTAAAACACTAACAACCATCTTGCTCCATCTCAGTCTTGGTAGTCACCCACCAGTCATTAGCTTCCACTGCCAGCATATGGGTACCATACCTCACGTTCAGTTCTTCAGCACAATCAATCACTCTGAAGATCCTTTCAATCTCTTTCAGCCATCTCTGAGCACCTTCGAGATCATGCGTGCCTTGGAATAAAGGAGGATTGTTCCTCTGAAAAATTCCCCAATTGTCTGTCAGCACCAATACCAGCTCCCAACTAATTTCCTCCAAGCACACCAGCAAGCATTCTCAAAGCCTCAGCAATTGCAGCATCTTCTCTTCCGTTACCTCTTCCGGCCATTGTTCTGTAAAATTACAAAACAACCTTATTAGAACACAAGTATCGATAGTGTTACTTGCACTAGTTGCTTACAAAAGGGATAACGACACTAAGACACTGGTCATAACGACCGACTATGCTCAGATACCACTATTGTAACAACCTTCTAAAATACCCCTCGAATATAATAATTAAATCAGAGATAACATGTAAAACAAGGGCATTGCAATTCAATTAAATAGAAAAGCTCATACAAATGTCATGTTTCACTGAAGAACTTCATTAAAATGATCAAAACCAATAACATGTTCTACACAACAGAAATACCATCAAAAACCGGAATAAATTCAATTTATAAATTATTCCAAAATTAATCAAAAGAAACAACGAGTTTTAAAATGAAACTCGCAACCAAATGTTCCCAGTGTTACAACTATCAAAGCATGACAACGACGCGGATAACTAAACTCAAGCTCGAACCATCCTCACGACTCCTAGCGGCTAAGGCGCAATCAAATCATCAAAGTAATGGTGAGATTTCATCGAAATATAAAAGCATTATCGTTTCTAAAAACAATAAAACGATTCGATTATATCATTTCACCCTTATTAGCACAATCGATTTTAGTACACAAATACAATTCATACAGTTCATTATGCACAACAATAACAACAACAAGATTATAACTTTGAAACCATCCTATCATGTTATAATCCATTTGCAATCAAGACTCTATACATGTGGTATAGCGTGAACTAAATTCACACCTTTGCTCCGTTTGGCCTCGGACACGGCGTTAATCATCGATTCGCCCATACACCATTAGGACATAAATCTAGCCTCACCACCACTAAACACTTGGAGTACGGTATTGGCTGTAAAGTCAATTCCACAGCAAATTAACTCCACCAGAATGCATATGCATGCTGTCATACCCCAAAATTTTCCCTCCATCTTCTCGAGATGTTCCATACATCTATACTAAAGAATTCCTCGAATTGATCGGACAAACTCTCTCTAGACAATCAACCCAAACTAGGGTTTGGCAATTCTCACTCGAGATGGACTTCCAACATCTCAATGGTCTTCATGCCTCCTCATATGCTTCAAAGATTCTCCATGTCAAGTTTCAAGCCTCACAGTCAAGATTGCTCGAACAATTGCTCGGATGGTTGAAAATCGGTGTATTGGACAAAAAGTCAACTATGGTCAACATACAGTCAAAACTTCTGATTTTTGGTCAACATCCTCATTTTGAAGTCACATTCATCATTTGATCAAGGGTTGATCATGATTCATCAAGAAAACTCAAGATTTACTCAAAAGTCAAGCTTTCTAAATTAGGGTTTCTAGTGAAAAATCAACCAAACTTTGGTGATCATAACTTCTTCATACTTTCTCAGAAATTTTTCCACCACCTCTTGTTTTGAAGGAAATTCAATTCTCTACAACTTCATGTCTCACAAGAATGTCCATAAAATGCTTCATTTGAGAGGTATGACCCAAAACATTACTGGTCATCTTCAAAGTCAACAAAAAGTCAACTTTTTGTTTTGAAGATATATTGAGCATGGAAACTCCAATTGAGATGAGACCAAAAGGGTTAGTTAGAGGACTCTTAGAGATTTCCAAAAAGTCCAAGAACACTCAAAAATGTGGAAAATTGAGCAAGATACACTATTGAAGTTGGGCGATTTTGAATGATTGCAAAAAGGACATTTTGGTCAAAATGCAAAATTTTCCAAATGGGCCTAAAATCTTTTGATCCAAACTTGTTCATGACATTATTTTTGACCCATAAATGCTTGGCCATGGTAATTTTCTATTTTATGATTTATATTTGAATTTTAGAACATTTAATTCAAAAATAAATTATATAAAATATGAAAATAATATATTTTCAAATGAGTTGGATTTATATCTTCCTTGAGGTCCAAGATAGCCCATAATCCTTACCAAATTCGTGCTAGCCTTGGCATTCATGAGAAAATCAATTTTTTCAAAGATTTGATTTGAATTTAAATGGAAAATATTGCACATTGATGGATCTATCTTTTTTCACTCTTTTTCCTCTCCAAATTTGCTCTATAAATACTCAGCAATATGCCAAGCCACAGGGACGAAACCCTAGCCCTTGCACTAACCCTTATTTTCCCAAAATATTTTTCAAAGTTGGAGAAATCGTGTTTCAATTTCCAGCGAGTTTCAGGCCAATTTGATCATTCAATCGTGCTCTAGAGGTTCCCAGCAGTCAAAAGCAACCTTTACTCGTGCCCAGAACTGCCCAGATCGCGTGCTTGAACTCTCACCGGTTTGCTTTTTTCACAATTTCGAATTTTAAAATCCATGCATCTTTAACTGTTTTGGTTTGTTTGTTTGAGATCAGGGCATCCATTAGAACATGCTTGACGTATTACATGGGAGGTTTAACGCCAGAATCAGAACATGCCATGGCTAGGGCAGTTTTTGTTCTTTCTTTCGAAACTCACGATGCAGCCGTTTTCAATCGAAACTAAGGGCACCATCGAACTCAGGAGGGTCGAATTAGGGGGGATAGGTCTTTCTTTTGCTTTGATTTTCCTTATTTGCGAGTTTAAAGTTTATCGTCTTTGGAGAAGGCGGGGAGCTAGGGCTCCGGCGTCGGCGACTTGTTGACTCTGGCACGAGGCAAGCGTGGCATAATGGAGCCTTCTAATTCGCTCGTTCGTTCAACCCTGGACCCCACCATGCTGATCGTGCATTGACTTCACCAGGCAGCGACGCGTGTGGCTCATATTTGCACGTTTTCGTTCCATAACACCAGATGCAACGTGGCCTAGTGGTTAAGGCATTCACTGTTCCAAGATCCTCTCAAAGGTCCCCTGTTCGATCCACTCCAGGGCTGGTTTTGTTTTCTTTTTTCCAAACTCAAGCTTTTACTATTTTTCTATTTTCTAATTTATTTAATATATTCACATGCATTTTAATTTCTTCCATAATTTTATTTATGCATTTAAAAATCAAAAATTATTTTCTTTTTACATTATTTTCAGAAAATCTTTATTTAATTTATAAAATTAAAAATACAATTTTGCATGCATATTTATTTTTATTCATAATTTTGCATTTTAATTACTTTTAATTCATTTTAATTATTAAATTGCATCCAAAATCCCAAAAATTATTTTAGCATATTAATACTATTTCCAGCATGTCATATTTTCTCATATAAAATTTGCATTTTCTAACATTTTTCTCTTGTTCGATTCATCTCGTATTTTCCGATTTCTCATTCTTTCACGGGTTTGTTCACTCGGACGATTTTCTTTTATAGTTTTATTTTTCCAATAATGTAATTGCTCATGGGATGTAATAGTTTAAATTAGGGTTTTATTTTCCATGAAGTTTAAATTATGTACGCCCCAAAGCCATGTAATAGCGTGGGACATTTATCTTTCCATCTTTACATTCCGCATTTTAATTTCGCACCCTATAAATTGCTAGTAACTAGGCGTGTATGGCAAGATAATAATTGGACATAGCTCACTCTAATTTTCAAGATTAACATATTTGAATCAACACTTCTTCACATGCACCCTTAGGGTAATTCTCTCGTTGCCTTACAATTCAAATGGTCATGTCCTCGAGCGTAGGGTATTCTAGCACCGTTGCCTTCAAACAAATCATCATAGTCCCTTGATACAAAGATCATAAGACCCGATGTCGCCTCCGAATATATGATCTTGACCCTCGATTGTAAGCCTCGAAAATGATGATAGTCCTTGAATGTGCTAGGATACTTCACAAGTTGCTTTCTATGACCATCGATGTCCTTCAGATGTCCGCTTACATCCAGCGATGGGTTACCTACCAACTAATGGTATGGATAGCACTATTCTAAAGGAGCGTAAAATAACAAAAGCGACCAATTCGAGTAGGTAATAAGACTTTTAGTTGCTTGCTCTATCAAAATGCTTTTCACACTTCACACTTTTTCCAAAGTTCAAACTCTTTTCAAAACGAAACATTTCCGAACACTTTGTATACATTCCTACATGAATCATTACAAAGTCAAAGCGAAATGCCTTTCAAAACATTTTTTTTCAAACACACAGAAAGCACAATTTTAAAGTGATCTAGAGCAACTAAGAGCCCGTAGATAACTACGGATGAAAAGGGGTGCTAATACCTTCCCTTTTCATAACCTTCTCCCTTACTCAGAATCTAACGAAGGTCTTTTTCTGTACTTTTTACCTTCCCTTAATTGGATAAAAGAAAAGTCGGTGGCGACTCTTGCTATCCGCACATTTGGATACAAAAATCCACAAAGTCAGTTCACCGTATTACACATGCACATCAAAAGCATACAACATTCAACAACATGACATGATATCAATAACAATGTTCCATGAATAACAACACCAACAATCATCACATGATATCAATACAATCATGAATAAACCACAGGAACAACACATAAGCATTAGTCCTTATCTAACCTGTCAGAACAACTCTAACCAGTTCATCACCATTTTTAGAACTACCATAGTTTACAATTCGGAAAATCGACTCCTTTTAAAATAAAATCCACTAAATAGTATTTTCTTCATTTTATAAAATAGAATTTTTAATTTAAATAACACTGCCCAAAACGTCCTCAAATCAGTTATGGTTTAGAAAATCGAGTTTTGAAGTTTGAATTATTTTTGGAAAAGCTACAGGGGTAACCGGTTCCCCCAGGGGACAACCCGGTTCCCCACTCATTGAAAACTCACGCCTCTGGTTTTTACTATGGGGAACTCGGTTCCCACTAAAAAAATTCATTTTCTGTGCAAAATTTCAACTGGGAACCCGGTTCCTCCCCAGGAGTAACTGGTTTCCACAGACTCAGGAAGACTTCCTCTCTGGTTTTTGTACCAGGAACCCGGTTCCTCCCACATGGGAACCGGTTCCTGCGACCTGCAGAACCAAAAACTTGCAATTAATAACAACATGTTTTCCCAATACTTTCTACTCATTCCAATTCCAATTGCAGCACCAATAACGCCAAATTCAACCAATACACACCAACACAATGCCATATATCATAATTCAATCATTCCCAATGACCCCATAACATACGAAAGGATCAATTTCATATAATTTGACAACATTAGGGATAATCCTAAAACCTAGAAAATTCTAATTTGGGTTCCCTAACATAATCAACTATTCTATTGATTTCCCAAAACCCATAAGGCATCATAATTGTGAGAAATCACCCTTACCTCGTGGGAATTAAATCGATTCGACACTTTTGGTTTTCCTCCTTCTTTCTCCTCTTCTCAATTGCGTAGAATGAAAACTTCCCAAATGTGCCTCTTTTCCTTCTTTTATTCCTTTTATTATTCTAAAATAATAAAAATAAAATAAATAATGTGAGTAGAGTCTTTACTCCTCACACCCACTTCACACACCACGCACTTCCTTTTTATTTTAATTAATTAATTCCAATTAATTAAAAAATATTAATAAATTAATTAATTAAAATTCTAATTATTTAATAATCGAATTATCGGGGTGTCACATTACTTACGCATGCTAGCTATTGACATAATGTATCTAGGTAATGTAGCAATCTCACCAAATCTAGAAATCCTCTAATTGTGAGACACTACATTAATGCGCATGATGATTAATCTATCTGTTAATTCTTTTTAATTTTCTTTTAACTGATTTTTAAATGTTTCATTTGCATGTGTTTTCTCTGTAAATACTCTTTTCAGAAATTCTTCTCTCTTTTTCACTCTTCAAAATTATGCATTTCTGCCTCTTCTTCTCTCTTTTCAAAAACCATAAACCCATAAACCTTCAATCCAGAAATTCATCAATGGCTTCAAGTTCCAACAACCCAGAAACTATCAACCTAGAAACTCATACTTCTAATCCTTCAGAAACCAAAGTTCCAACCTGGCATGAACCACATTTACAAAATTAATCTTTCTGATTTAAATTCACAAAATGTAAAATGTCTTCTATCAGTAAATGATGATTAGTGGGTCTGGCACAGAAGATTGGGACATGTTAGCATGAAAATATTTTCTCAAATTAACAAACTCAATCTAGTTAGAGGACTTCCTAATTTGAAGTTCAACTCAGAAGTTCTGTGTGAAGCACATCGGAAGGAAAATTTTCAAAACCTTCTTTTAAATCTAAAAATGTTGTTTCTTCCTCTAGGCCATTAGAACTTACGCATTGATTTATTTAGACTAGTGAAACGCATCCATTAGAGGAAAGAAGTATGGATTAGTCATTGTAGATGACTACTGAGATGGACATTGGTAAAGTTCTTAAAACATAAAGATGAGTCACATTCACATTTCTTTGACACGTAACCAAGTTCAGAATGAAAAAGAGTTTAGAATCATAAAGGTTAGAAGTGATCATGGTGGTGAATTTGAAAATCAATTTTTTGAAAAACATTTTAATGAAAATGGAATTTCTCATGATTTCTCTTTTCCTAGAACTCCCCAACAAAATAGAGTTGTAGAATGAAAAAATAGAACTTTACAAGAAATGGCCAGAACTATGATCAATGGAACTAATATGGCTAAACACTTTTGGGAAGAAGCTGTGAACACAGCATGTTATATTCATAATAGATTTTCTATAAGACCTATTCTTGAAAATACTCCCTATGAATTGTGGAAGGACAGAAAGCCCAACATTCCATATTTTCATCCATTTCGATGCACTTGTTATATTTTAAACACTAAAGAACATCTGAACACGTTTGATTCTAAAGCACAAAAGTGTATTCTTCTTGGATACTCTGAACGCTCAAAAGGCTATAGAGTTTACAATACAGAACCTCTGATTTTTGAATAATCAATCAAAGTAAGATTTGATGATAAGCTTGGCCAACAAAAGCCAAAGAAGATTGAAAATGTTACAGGTACAGATGTTCATTTACCAAACTCTGAAGGAACAGAACAGAAGGAAAACTCAGAAGTTCCAGCTATTGAAGAAGTTTTAGACAACTTAAGAATCTCTGAAGAACCCTCACAAAGAAAATTTCCAAGAATCACATCAGCACATACAGAAGATGTCATCATTGGAAAGAAGAATGATCCTATCAGAACTAGGTCTGCTCTAAGGAATAATGAGGAATCACTGTTTGGTATGGTTTCTCTGATTGATCCAACTTCTATTGATGAATCTCTTCAAGACAATGATTGGATTATTGCCATACAAGAAGAGCTAAATCAATTTGCAAGAAATGATGTGTGGGATCGTGTTCCAAAGCCTTAAGGATTCAATATTATTGGAACTAAATGGGTATTAAGAAACAAATTAAATGAGCAAGGATAAGTTGTCAGAAATAAGACACGATTGGTAGCACAAGGGTATAGTCAACAAGAAGGTATTGATTATAATGAAACCTTTGCTCCAATACTTGAGTTTGAATCTACATATTATTAATCTCTTTTGTTGTTCAAAATAATATTACTTTATATCAAATGGATTTTAAAAGTTCATTTTTAAATGACTATATAGAAGAAGAAGTTTATGTCTGTTAACCTCCTGGTTTTGAGGATTCAAAATTTTTAGAACATGTTTTTAAACTCAAAAATTATTTATTTGGGTTGAAACAAGCTCCCAGAGCTTGGTATGAGCATTTGAGCAATTTTCTCTTAGAAAAGAATTTCACGGAGGAAAAGTGGACACAACTTTAATCGGAAATACATTTAAAAATGATATTCTTATCTATCAAATTTATGTAGATGATATTATCTTTGGAACTTCTAATGTCTCTCTTGGAAGAGAATTCATTGAGTCTATGCAGGCAGAATTTGAGATGAGCATGATTAGAGAATTGAAATTCTTTCTGCAAATTCAAATCAATCAATGTTTAGAATGTACTTACATACATCAAACTAAGTATGTCAAAGAACTTCTGAAGAAATTCCAACTATCAGAAAATAAGGAAGCAAAGACCCCAATGCATCCTACATGTAATTTGGGAAAAGATGAGGTAAGTAAGAAGGTAGATCAGAAACTCTACAGAGGTATGATTGGTTCTCGTCTTTATATAACTACGTCTAATCTTTCTCTTAATTATTTTTAATTAATGCGCATGATGATTAATCATCTCTTAATTATTTTTAATTTTCTTTTAATTGATTTTTAAACGTTTCATCTGCATGTGTTTTCTCTATAAATACTCTTTTCAAAAATTCTTTTCTCTTTTTCACTCTTCAAAATCTTTTATGCATTTCTGCCTCTTCTTCTCTCTTTTCCAAAACCCTAAAACCATAAACCTTCAATCCATAAATTCATCAATGGCTTCAAGTTCCAACAACCCATAAACTATCCACCTAGAAACTCATACTTCTAATCCTTCAGAAACCAACTTTCCATCTATTTCTCGACCATCTGAGAGATACGTTGTCCCTGAAAGAACAACCTTAATTCTTGTTGAAAGCTGGATGTTGTGTGTGGTGATAATAGATTTGGTGAATCTCAAAGCAGTGGCTTCAACCTATTTTACGATGTGGAATTCCAAGGGTGGATGAATTTCTTTGATCGTCTTGTTGGTCTGTTTATCAAACCTTGTCAAATAATTATGGATTCACGCTATAGTCACCCCAAGCCATTCTCTCTTTTGTAATGGGTAAGGAGATTTCTATCATGAGAATGTTATAAGAAGATTGTTGGGTCTAGAAGGAAAAGGTGAAATTGGAGTTCTAGAAGGAAGGATAGATTTGGAACACATTAATGCTAAAATATTTATACGGAGAATCTTCTAAAAATCAAGGATTTGAAGGACATCTACAAGATTTGGGCCATGATTTTCATGGTTGCATACATCATAGAAAAGAGACAAGTTCACAGATTACTTCAATGCGGATCAACAATATCTACTATTTTGTGTAGGAACTAATGTTTAGGTGGATTTACCTATCTTACATTCAAACATGTGTGGCTACATGTAAAGGAAACAAGAGAAGTAGAAAGGGCTAGAATTCCTAAGGCTAAGAAAGCTGGATACCTCGGCGGGCGATTTTAGACATTACGTGAGAATGATCGATGGCGCATAGAAGATGCTAAGCTACTTGAAGGAGCTGGGTCCTACATGTGGAAAAATCTAGAATGACAAGAATCTTGTGAAGAGAAATATCATTCAGAGACTTTTGGCTGAACCCACTCCATTATCTTGGGGTTACATCACGAAGGAGAGTTCGAATCTTTGATTTCCGTGTTTGACTCACAAGCTTATCAGCTGACTATTCAAAATTACATCAGAACTTTCAAGAGGAAAGGAATTCAAATTGATCCAGCCTGGAGGCAAGCAGAGATTCTCCAAACCCTGTTAGGAAAATCAGGAAGAGGAAAGATGATGGAGAAGGAACTTCTGCTAGACCACAAAAGTCTCAGAAGAAGAAGAAAAAGACAGTCTCAGGTACAACCTCTGGTCACATTATGTTTCTAATACTGCTAGCATTTTAACATCTGCTGCACCAACAACAACTTCAACCTTTGTTCCCCCAACATCACTCACTACAAAACAAACCACAGAAACCATAGATGTAGACATAGATTTTACTGCACCTTCAGAAACTCTAGAAACAAATCCCCACATTGCACAAGTGCTATCTGATATTGATAAATTTGACACCCTTAGCACTTTCCACCATCCTCCACTACACACAAACCACACCAATCATCACTCCATAAAGCTTACGAAATTATATCTGCTCCCCACTCTAATCCAAATGCCACCATCCCAACTATTTATCCACATCCGGGCAATAGTGAATGGAACTCAGATGCTCCATCCTGGCTATCACATGGGATTAATATCCCTCTTTAAACAAAATTCTTAAGTCCCCTACCCAAAACAAATCTTTTTGCAGTCTCCAAATCACCCACACGTATTACTACTTCATTTGTTGAACCATCCGTTACTCCACGTCCCTCTCCAACACTTCAATCCACTCACACCACTGCACAAACCACCATTCCAACAGAACTTCCACTTATTCCCTCAACTGAAAAAACCACCATCACCATAAAACTTCCATATCCTAACTCCCCAGAAACTGTTGAACTTACACCTGTTCCCACTACAGAACTTCCATATCCACAAATTCCAGACTCACTAGGATTTCTAAGAACCATAGTTAATCTCAACAGAATTTCCAAACCTGTGCATGCAAATGTTAGTGTACTTTTGTAGAAGTTTGAAACAGAGATGCTAAATTGGCTAGAACTACTGAAGCATGATTATGCCAACATCCCAAGTCCCTTTGCATCAACTGATTTATGGACAACCTTCGGAAGGAGATTCAATGTTGAATCTCTTAAACTCTAAGAAATGTGTTATTCTCATGTTTATGAGAAATTTTTGAGTGTCCGAATAGTTTGAAGATGGAAACCTACAACATCTACGGGCGAGAAGCCACTTCTAAAACATGGAAATGCTCCGTGGCAACCACTCACAGTACATGGATATTTTGATGATGAATCCTTTGATTGAAATTGTTGATCGACTCGAGCTTTGGTTCTATATAAGCCTCTTAGTTTTCCTCCCAGAGAACCAAGGAAGAAAGTGTTGACTCTAATGGTTGATCTTGATACACTTTTCTCTTACACTTATGTCCCGATCTGTGAATGTACCTCGAGGAATTTCTCTTGAGGATGTTGACTCAACTTCTATTGTTCTAGAAATTGGTACATCATACATGCATTTCTCAGAAAAATATTTTCTATAACACAAGTACTTTGAGTATATTTATAGTAATTTGTACAAAAGATGTTCACACACTGAATCTTAACAATAAGACCCCTATTTATACTAATTTAAATGAAAAAGTCTCTAAATAAGATGTTGCCACGTTCGACATCTGATTTGTAATACTAGGGAACATTTATTTGTTTAGAGTTATTATTAAACTCTTATTTTAATTTAATGTTTTTAATTGGATAATAATTTTTTGGAACTAAGGCTGAGACCTTATTGTTAATGTTTTGGGTTATCCAAGAGTTATGAATATTTTTCGCTGTGTTAAACATGTTTATCTCAATTATTTTAATTAGTTCATGTTCCTCAGATAAGCATGACATGCGTAATTTTTATTTTAATGAATTGTAGCATCCTTGATTACATGTTACTATGAAATAATTATTTTGTATTCCGCGGGGTTTTTAGAAGGGTGTTACATACAATCACACAAATGGTGAACAATTGAGGGTGTAAGGTGTGTGAAAAAGAATATATATACTTTCTTTTTAATTTTTTATGTTTCTTGATTCAGTTGCTTCTTTATCTCTTATATCTTGCAGGGTTCGTCTTGTACCTATCAAAACCCCGTATATTGATAACACACTTGTATCTCTTTATTTAAATATCTTTGAAATAAGGAAGAAGAAGACAATCTACATGATATTATTTCTTATCTTAGTTCATTTCATTACCATCAGCTTACACTTAAGAACTCGTAATTAAAAAGGTCATTAAAAACAATATTCAATTTTAGGAATAAACACACATACATATTCCAATTTTATCACTAAAAACAACATCCCAAACTCTACACATCGGTTTAAGAGGACTCACGCACATAGACCGAATGATTTAGAATTATAAAATACTATTACTAAAATGATAAAAATTCATACAAATGAATGAAGAAATTTGTAAATTCTCAAAATGACTTACCGTCAACATTGATTGCAAAACTAGTTGAAAAAAAAAAAAAAAACATTCTCTTTCATTAAGAAATTATCTAAGATTTTATCTATAACTTTTAATTTATAAAGTTCATTCCTTTAAAAATTAGAGACATTATTAAATAACTCTTGAATACATCAAAGGTTTTGTTTGCCTCTCTAGCAGAGTTTGTAAGAGGCCACATAAAAATTAAATAGTCATTTTATTTATCAAGAACCAATTACTTTATATCATGACATAACAGGCAAGTTCACAAAGAGGAATGATATTATTAGTTCATCAATCATTTCTAAGTGAGCATGAACGTTGGCAATTGTGTATCTTTGAAAATATGAAAGGTTTTAATGAAAAGTAATTTGAAAAGCCAATATATTAGATAAATTCTCATTGTTATAAAAGAAACATTTTATTACATGTTAAGTTTAGATAAATTTTATTGAGCTATAAATGATATTTGAAGGATTAATTTTAAAAATACAAAGTATTATGTATAAAAAATATCACAAACACTGATTTAACTCCTTTTAGATATATCTATTTTGAATTTTAATTCACATTAAAGAAGGATCTAATTTTTTATAGTAGATAATATACTGGCCAAAGCCAACATACTTATAAAGGTCACCTTTTCCCATGATGGAAAGTATTAAACTATTCAATTGTATGTTACTGTATAATCTTAGGATTTATTAGTGAACAGTGATTTTTCTAAATAAACTAGATTCTTATATTACTATTCTTTTTTGGACATAAACCGTAGAAAGTTGATTACTATATCTTAGATGATTATTTTTTTCCCTTCTTATAAATGAGGCCTTTATATGAAATATATTAATAATCAATAATCAGTGGTATTATAGACTTATTACTAGATACATCAGGCACAAAAACCAACCATGCATCATATATGGACTAACATTAAGCAATATTTTTTCTTTCTACCGCAACATATTAAATTGAAGATTGGCAATGGGAAGGAAATTGATTTTGGAATGACAAGTAGCTTGGATAAACAAATTAAAGATCCACGCATAGTATTTTTGGTCGATATTCAATTTACTTGAATTAATAAGGTCAATTAAATTATACGAAATCAATTAGAACATTCCTCGTGGTTTATCCATTTTAGTTCTTCTAATTTCTACAAAACTTTTGAAGGCCAACCGACATTTAATAATATTATAGTTGGTTAGTTCATTTTGGGCATGATTTGTAAATGGTGATCTATATTTTAAGGATACAATTGTATCAAGAGGGTAATATTGAACATGGAAAATAATAATTTGTCCTCCTACTTAACGTGTGTTAAGTCCTTAGTAACTACGGTGATGCATAATATTGCAACATTATACTTGATTTGAAGGAAATACATACATATTTTAGTTTCTTTCATTACAATCCATATGTGAAAATTAGAGACCATGTATTTCTTATATGCAAATACACTCGAATGATTGTTAATGGACGAAAAGATTGTTTGGTATGGGAATTGATTGATCTAGTTATAAAAGCTTATTTAAACTTTCACGTCATTACTTGTTCACAAATTTGGTAAACAACCTCTGTCTTCCAAATCAAAATTTGGTTACTACATATTGATTGATCCTAAGGACATCGTTTATTTTGAATTTACTGTATCCTTTGTATGTTTAAATCCTTTAAAGAAACCAATGTTTGAAGGTAATGGTATAAATACTTTCGAATGTAAATTGAATGTAAAGAGTTTCTTGATATGAACGTAAAATAATTTTAAAATACTTCGATTGAATGTAAATAGAAATAAATATAAAATCTTATCTATAACACAAGTACTTTGAGTATATTTAGAGTAACTTGTACAAAAGATGTTCACACACTGAATCCTAACACTAAGACCCCTATTTATACTAATTTCAATGGCTTGATCTCTAAATAAGATGTTGCCATTTAAACATTTGCATGCACATTGAACTCAATCTTCCACCGTCTCTTTGGATAAGATCAAATTTTGAATTTGAAAATCTCTTTGTCTTTGAAAGCAAAAACGTGAAGTTTTAAATATTCTTCTAATATCTTGAATAACTTAATTTCCAATGGTTCGTATATGATAGATAGATAGACAGATAGACCGATAGATAGACAGATAGATAGATAGATAGATAGATAGACAGATAGATAGATAGACAGATAGACCGATAGATAGACAGATAGATAGATAGATAGATAGATAGATAGATAGATAGATAGATAGATAGATAGATAGATAGATAGATAGATAGATAGATAGATAGATAGATGGATAGATAGATAGATGGATAGATAGATAGATGGATGGATAGATGGATAGATAGATAGATAGATAGATGGATAGATAGATAGATGGATAGATAGATAGATGGATGGATAGATGGATAGATGGATAGATAGATAGATGGATAGATAGATAGATGGATGGATAGATGGATAGATAGATAGATAGAGATGAATGATAGATATAGATGAATAGATAGATAGATAGATAGATAGATAGATAGATGAATAGATAGATGAATAGATGATGAATAGATAGATAGATAGATAGAATAGATGATAGATAGATAGATGAATGATAGATGAATAGAATAGATAGATAGATAGATAGATAGATAGAATGAATAAGAATAGATAGATAGATAGATAGATGAAGATAGATGAATGAAGATGAATAGATAGATAGATAGATAGATAGAATAGATAGATAGATAGATAGATAGATGAATGAATAGATAGATAGATAGATAGATAGATAGATAGATAGATGATGAATGATAGATAGATAGATGAATGAATAGATAGAATAGATAGATGATAGATAGATGAATAGATAGATGATAGATAGATAGATATAGATAGATGATAGATAAGATAGATAGATAGATAGATAGATGATGAATGGATAGATAGATGAATAGATAGATAGATAGATAGATAGATGATAGATAGATAGATAGATAGATAGATAGATAGATGAATAGATAGATAGATAGATAGATAGATAGATGATAGATAGATAGATAGATAGATAGATGATAGTGAATAGATAGAATGAATGAATAGATAGATAGATAGATATAGATATAGATAGATAGATAGATGAATGGATAGATAGATAGATAGATAGATAGATAGATAGATATAGATAGATAGATA
Organism: Vicia sativa; assembly: GCA_021764765.1. Classification (NCBI taxonomy): domain Eukaryota; kingdom Viridiplantae; phylum Streptophyta; class Magnoliopsida; order Fabales; family Fabaceae; genus Vicia; species Vicia sativa. The sequence continues at coordinate 258,715,794 of CM038794.1, read as the reverse complement.
GATAATGAATAGATAGATAGAATAGATAGATAGATGAATAGATAGATAGATAGATGATAGATAGATAGATGAATAGATGATAGATAGATAGATAGATAGATAGATAGATAGATAGATAGATAGATGAATAGATGATAGAAGATAGATAGATAGATGAATAGATAGATAGATAGATAGATAGATGAATGAATAGATAGATAGATAGATAGATAGATAGATAGATAGAGATAGATGAATAGATAGATAGATAGATAGATAGATAGATAGATGAATGAATGTAGATAGATAGATGATGAATAGATGATGATGAATAGATAGATAGATGAATAGATAGATAGATAGATGAATAGATGAATAGAATAGATAGATAGATAGATGGGTAGATAGAGACAAAGAGATGGATTTGTTTAGGAAGTTCATTAATCGTCCTTTTTATGGATACATCTTCCCCTAATTACAAATTTGGAATTAGAATAATTTCTTACTTTGCAAAAAGTATGATTACACGAGTAGTGTTCAAGAGCAACCCCACAAACCCTAATTGTTTGATTAGTGCTCGTATCGAGTTATCTGAACGTAGGAATGAGGAATATCATGGAGAATAGGTGTGTACCAAATAATTTTTAGCCTTAAATCTTTTTTTTGTAAAACCATGAACCAGACCACGTTATAACCCTAACAGCCCTATCTAGAGCATGGGTTGGTTCAGAAGCAACATTATAATGAAGTACAGTTTTCTTACTCCTATGAGGGCACTATAGTTTGGCGACTTCAGGAACCCATCCTTAGCGACTCCACCCTTTAGTTAGTTGTGTATTTGTTTGTTTATAATTTTACTTTGCTTTCTTCTTAATGCTCTATTTCTTGATTATTTTATGTTTCATCACTTATTTCCTTTTTCTATTTATTATCATGTGAATATAATCATTGTGTAATAATTCTTGTTGGGGTCATTGATATTATGAGTTAAGTCCACTACCCAGACTTGGCGCACCAAAGTTAAAGTGATTGAGTTTATTGACTTCTAGACGAAAGTGTCTTGGTAAGTTGGTGTAACAACCACGCCAAGTAGGTTATTTCAATGACATTATTGTCAATTACAATTTATTTGTGTTGACATTAATGTTATTAGAAAGGATTATTTCTCTAAGAACCTAGAAACCTAACCTTCTTTGTTACTAGGTCGCTACAAAGAGTTTTAAAATGTTGTCACCTTGCAAGTCTATTGCGATTAATGACAACAATAAATCTCTCACTCTATCTGTAATTTGATTCCCATTGTTCTCCTATTTATATATTATATATATTTATTAAATAAAAAATATTGAGCTTAATTGCAGTTTTCAAAAATACTCAACGATCAAAAATATATATATATATATATATATATATATATATATATATATATATATTAAATATGTTTTTTCTCTATAAATATCTCAAATTTTACCAAAATTATGAATTTTAAAAACTAAAATTAAATATAATTTTTAAATTTAAAAATATATAAGTAATGAAAAACTCAACTTAAATTAAAATTTGAGTTTATTTTTCAAAAAACTTTTATTAAATTCTAAATATATACATAAAAATAATCAGTAAAAAACCACATGCAAATTTATAGCAAAACTAAAATATATATATATATATATATATATATATATATATATATATATATATATATATATATAAAATTAGTAACACATTCACAATATTTTAAAAACAATATTTACCAGAAAAATTTATTTAATTCTGAAAACTTGAATGAAAAAAATTCATCATGTCCATCATATTATACATATTAAAATCATGTTGAAAATACTACTCATTAACCATTCAACATGAAAAACTAAAACTCATCAATCATCCCATGCAATTATACCAAAACTAAAATTAACAATACTATCTAAAAAAAAATTCCTCTAAAACACCAATAGAATTTTCACACCAAATTAGAATAGACACACTTTAAAATCTATTTTAACATGGTGTTCCATATAACGAAATCAATCAGCCATCTACTCCATTACTCATTTTTCATTTAAAAGACCAACACCACTTTCCAAACAAAAAAAAAAATAAAAAAGCGTTACCCATGCGCTTAACAACATAAAAACAGCAAAATTTTCCGTCATTGGGATCCTCTACCTCTAGCCAAAATCACCAAAAATACACCTACCAAAATTTCAAAAACAAATTTATTTAAAAAATATACTACCGAAAACACCTTCATATTGAGCAAAAAGCCATCGCCGTAAAACGCTTCTTTCACCGCCCCATTTTTTGATTATCGCATGTGCCTTGTACACCACCATTAAAAAAATATTTATTGTAAATACAACACCACACCATTAAAAAAAATGCTTTTATTTAATTTTTATATATTTCTATAGATGAAAACCTCTTGATGTAAAACTCAGGAAAATTGATTATCTAAAAAAGCCAATGTTAAAAGCTACTTTCACCAAAAATCGCCAAAAAAATGCCGCCAAAACTTTACCAAAACAGCCCGCCGCCACCGTTCCATTGACAAACAACCCTACCATAATCAATCCGCTTCATTTCCTATTTAAAAATCGCCATACCGTGGTCATCATGCCTCACCATTTAACACCCACCGTCCAAGCACCATTTGCATCAATTGCCAAACATCCATACCGTCAACACATATTCTTATTTTGATCAAAATTTGATCGCAATTCCTCAAAATCAAGATTTGATCAATCAAAGTTTCTAAATTTTAAGACAAAGTCAACAGAACTTTGACAGGCATAACTTTCACATACTTTATCGAAATTTTTTTCATTTTGAAGGTTCAATTCTCAACAACTTGATGTCTCACAAGCTTTGGCTAGAAATGCTTCATTTGGAAGTTATAGATCAAAACATTACAGGTCTTTTTAAAAGTCAACAAAAAGTCATATTTTTACAAAGAAGTGTTCATGAACATGGAAGCCTCCATGAAGGTGAAACCAAAAGTAGTGTTTATAAGACATCTTGAGATTTCTATAAAGTCCCAAAACACCCAAAAATGTTGAAAATTGAGCAAGATACAAATTGTAGAAGTTGAGCATTTTTGAGGAGGTGCATGAAGAGAAATACTTGAGAAAATCAATTTTTTTTCTAAATGGGCCTGACTTTTCTTGGTTCAAACTTGTTTCTTATCTCAATTAGAACCTCCAAGCCCAAGGCCACGCCTTTTATCTTTTATTTTTATTTATTTTGGATTTTATTCATTTAAAACCAATTTAATTAAAATAACAGATATAAAATCAAAACATTAAGTGTAAGGCTGATTTTCGCTCATTCTTGAGGTCCAAGCAAGCCATACAAGCTGTCAATTTTGAAATTATTGAGATTGGCAAGAGATTTGATTGAATTTGGTTCAAAAAGGAAAAATAAAGTTTGATTCCATTCAAATATTTTCACATTGATGAGGATATAGTTTCTCATCAATTCTTGACCTAATGCCATCCGATATATACACTGATCCCGGATGTACAAAAGCGGATCCTTGCCTCCACAAAGAACCCTAACTCTCCAAAAATTCTTACAAACTTGCAAATTCGAGTTCACTTTTGCAGCCATTTTCAAGGCATTCCAGCCATCCATCGTTCTCCACGAAGCTTTGAGTCGATCAGCACTCACGAGTTCAGCACCGAACCACCCTCACGAGGTTACGGTTTTGGTAAAGTTTAAAATTTCTAACCTTGACTTACATGATATAAATTGTTGTCATACATTCATTCATGATCATTAGGTTATTTTAAAGCGTTTTGATGCATTGTTTGTGAGTTTGCGAGGAACAAGGATTTGCCATTGTTAGGGAAAAGCTGTTTGAGAGCTTGAAGCTCATGATATAGTTTTGGACAAAATAACACCACCAGTGTTCGTATGATCCCAAATATCGATCTAGGTTTTATTTTCTTTGAATGATGCATTTGCGATTTTAACATGATTGCGGTCGGAGAAGATGACGAGCCACAGCTCATTGATGTCTCGGCGAAGAGATCAGAAGATATGGAACATGGACTCACTTATATATTTATAGTGTACTATAATACATGGATGTATCCACCCCGTTGGTTCACCATCGCGCTAAGTCACTTTCTCTAAAGGCACGGGTTCGAACCACCTTTTGCAAAATTTTCTAACATTTTTACGATTAACAGGTTCTAGAAGTTACGAAAGGAATCGTCACGAGGCTTCAAAAGCTCGGAAGGAATAGTTTCGAAGCTCGGAAGGAACAATTTCGAAGCTCGGAAGGAGGGTTTCTAGAAGCTCTAGAAGGAACAATTTCCAAAAGCTCGGAAGGAACAATTTCCGAAGCTACGGAAGAACAGTTTCAAAAGCTCGGAAGGAACAATTTCGGAAGCTCACGAAAGGAGCAGTTTCAAAAGCTCGGAAGGAACAATTCCTAGAAGCTACGGAAGGAGCAGTAAAGCAAAAGCTACGGAAGGAACAGATTTCCGGAAGCTGCGGAAGGAACAATTCCCATAAGGTCCGGAAGGCAGTAGCGAAGCTACGGAAGGAATAATTTCCAAGCTACGGCAAAATGCGTTAGTCACGGTCCCTAGAAGTTCGGCAGAGCGATGACCCAATTTCCATAAGTTCTTGAAAAGAGTGAGCAAGAAGTTCTAGGTCAAATCCATCGAGAAGTTCGACAAAAACATAAAATTTCTAATTTTTTTAATTAAAACTAATTAATTAGAATTAGTCTTTTCACTAAAATAACCTCAAAATACCAAAATATATTATTTTTCCGCATTTAAATTCTAGAAAAGATGTATAGGTTGCAATGTCTTTTCCATGTAATAGCGTAGATTTACATTTACGCCTTTACTTTCGCACCTCCTATTTTGTATCTTCCCCAAAGCCATGTAATAGCGTAGGATTTACGTTTCTGCACTTTACTTTCTGCACTTTAATTTCTGTACATATATTAATTGCTAGTAACTAGTCATGTATGGCAAGACTAATTCAATCAACATAGATCACTTCTAACATCAAGATAAAATATCTGAATACAACACACTTTTCACACATGCATCCACCTTAGGGTATCCTCTCTTATTGCCTTACGAATACATGGTCATGTCCCTCGAACGTAGGGATATCTTAGCTAAGACGCTTACAAACATCGCATCATAGTTCCTTCGATATAAAGATCATAGTCCCTCGATGACCTCGATGTTGCCTACGAACACATGATCGCGTCCCTCGATTGTTTCCTCTGAAAGTGATGATCGTCCCTACGAATATGTTAAGGTATCCCTACATGTTGCCTTCTATGACCATACGGTGACCCTTGAATGTCCTTACATCCAACGGATAGATTTACCTACCAACTAATGGTATGGATAACGCTACCCTAAAGGAAAGCAAAATAACATGGAAACGACCATTCTGAGTAGGTAATAAGACTCTTTTGCTTGCTCAAAACTATCAAAATACTTTTTACACATCACACTATTTTCAAAATCTTTTCAAACACTTTGTATACATTCCAACGTGAATCATTACAAAGTCTTTCCAAAACAAAACATTTCTAAACACTTCGTATACATTCCAGCGAGAATCATTACGAAGTCAAAGTGAAATGCCTTTTCAAAAACATCTTTTCAAACACACACAAAAAGAAATATATAAAGTGAGTGAAGCCATTAAGAGCCCGTAGGTAACTACGGATGGAAAGGATGCTAACACCTTCCATTTTCATAACTGCCTCCCGTACTCAGAATCTAACGAAGGTCTTTTCCTGTTCTTTTCGCCTTCCCTTAATTAGATAAAAGAAAAGTCGGTGGAGACTCTTGTTATCCGCAACATTTGATATCAAACGCAAAACAAGCAAGTCAGTTCTCCCACCGTATTACAAGAGTGATTTCACCGGGAAACCATACTCTTAGGGTTCTATCCTAGCGAAGCTGATTCTTTGTATTGGAAGCCCAAGGAGGTTAGAAATTTCCTGCCTCTTTCTTGTATGATTCCCAAGCTAAACTCAACGAGATTTCTTTTGTATAAGCCGAAGGAGGCTAACAACATGTGAGTTATCTTATACAAAGTCCAAAAAGAGGCTATGAAACCTAGTTGTTATAGTAGTTGTAATGACATAAATAAACATGAACAAGTATATATATATATATATATATATATATATATATATATATATATATATATATATATATATATATATGACAAAGTGTGTGTGTTCATTCACAGGAGTTTATGAAGGAAATATATAAACAAGTGTATAAAACAAGCAAATAAAAGCAAGTGTAACTTGAATATATACAAAGGAGTGTGAAAGCAAATATATAAACAAGTTTTTAAAACAAGCGGATAAGCTAGTATACTTGGATATATACAAAGGAGTGGGACTTACACCTTAAGGGAGGACCATTGGTTTAAGAAGCGATTTCAGCGAATAATTCTCCTCTTAATACCAATGGAATCAGTTTATAAACAAATGAATAAAATTAGCGGAACGAAGCTAATTGTACTTGAATATTTACAAAGATGATTGAATATGTACAAGGAAATTGAATATGTACACAAAAGGTGAATATGTAAAAAGAAATTAAATATGTACATAGGAGGTTGGGACTTACACCGTGAGGGAGGCCCATGATCAATTTGATTTTGAATTCGAAAGAATTTCAAAGAAAAACCTAGTTCGATTTGTATTTTCAAAGATTTGAAATGATTTTGAAAAGTGAAAGATATTCACAAAAGGTTTTGAAAAAGATTAGGTTGGAAAATCATAAGGAAAACATTTTTGAAAAGTATTTAAAATACTTTAAAACGTCTATTTTTAACTTAATAAAATATATCGAAAAGAAAATATTTTTGGAATTTTTTGACATAATCATAAAATAGATATATTAAATGACAAGTGTGCATACAATCATCTCAAAATGAGAAGTTTTGATTGGTTTTTGAAAATGTTGAAGTTTGATAAAAAAAATATGAAGAAAACAAGTGATAAAAATTTGATTTTGATCCTAAGGAGGTTTGAACTCATGACCTTGAGTTCAAAGGTGAAAAGTTTAACCACTAGGCCACATGCTTGGCTTGTTAATATCACTTCTATTTAATTTTGTTTAAAACAAAGTTGTGAAATTGTTTTGGAAATAGTTTAGAAAAATGAAAGTTTGAAATGTTAAAAACAAAAAGGTCGGAGGATTCGAACGGACCTTGGCAGCAAGTGACTCAAAGGCGCCTGCTACTGCTAGGGGTGCTATACATACATGGATAAAACACAACCCATTAAATATATTACAAACTGAAAATTTGAAATTTTTGAAAATAGAAAAAACGTTAATGGCTTATCTTCAATCTTCTTTGATTCTGTCTCACTCGTTTCTTGATAAAATCAAAGATGTAAAATGAAACTTGCTCGTTTTAGCCGGGAACACGATGGCGATGTTTAATTCCATTTATTTTAAGCCTAAGATGATTAATTTTTCCATGAACACGAAGAACCCTAATTTTAAAATTGATCATGAAATCTAGTAGGCGCCACAATCATCAATCGATTGAGGGTTTATGATCCTCATAGGTCGAAACATGATGGCATAGGAATTTTGAACTAGAATGCAAGAATTATAGAAATCGAATCCATGCTTGGAGGTGTTCAGATGTTGTTTCTTGATCGGACATCTTGGGTGATGATTATGGGCGTGTTTGGATGCTTGGAATGGTTTGAAAACACCAGGGATAGCACCTTTGAGTCCAACTACAATTGCTTGGAGTGAACTTTGAATTTTGTGTTGGAGATGTTACATATGTGATCTAAGTATTTGGATCACTTCTATATGATGTATGGAAGCTGTTTGAAGTGATAGATTGAAGTTTGCAGGGAATTGAGTTTGTGAAGCTATGGCTCAATATGTGCACTTATGGTGGTTGATGAGTGATTCGAGTTTTAGAGGTTTTAGATGCTTATGGATGGTTCAAAGAAACTCACAAATAATGTTTATGAAGTGTTTGAATCCTTGGTTTACTCAAAAGTTGCAAGAATTGAGAGTTGTTATTCTTACTCCTTTGAAAACCAAGTTACTTACAATTCAAAAGAAAGCGAATACATGTTCTTTGAGATATTTTGGTGTGATTTTGAAGTGAGGAATGACCTCTATTTATAGGCCAATAGTTCGAATGGCACGACAAGGATAGGCTTGAAAGAGTTTGCAAGTTGGCTTAAGAGGTAAGAAAGAATCTTTTACATTTAATGCATATGGTTAACTTCTTTAACTATGGTTAAAATTCTCTTGATTATATCCTTCTTTCAATCATTTCTATTAGATATTATCAATTTATAACTTATCTCTAAATGGTGACAAGGCTTCTAGAAAGTTTGCATACCGGTCCAAACACATGACCTATGGAATCTTCCAACACGGTAAGGTACATGATTATAGGTCTTCCTTCGATTGGAGGAATCAATATTGGAGGTTATAGCGGGTATTCTTTGATACTTTCAAATGCTTTTGGCAATTTTCAGTCCACACAACCTCTTGATTTTTCGGAGAAGCTTGAATATTGGTCCACAAGTAGCAGTCATTTAAGAGATAAATATGGAGATGTAATTCAACCATCCAAGAAATCCTCTTACTTTCTTTTGATTTATGGCATAGGCAATTCTGAATAGCCTTGAATTTGTCAGGATCAACTTCAATACCACTTTGGTGACAATGAAACCAAAACTTTCAGATCTCACCCCAAAGGTGCATTTGTTAGGATTCAAGCGAAGCTGATATTTCCTTAATCGTTGAAACAACTTTAGAGATATTCTATATTTCTTCTTGATTAATAGGACTTTGCTATCATGTCTTCCATGTAGACTTGATTTCTTTGTGCATCATGTCATGAAAGAGGTAGTCATTTCCCTTTGGTAAGTTACCTGCATTCTTTAATCAAATGGCATTATTTTGTATCAAAATGTGCCCCATGGCGTGATATAAGATGCCTTCTCCATGTCTTGAGGAGCCATTAAATCGATTATAACTAGGAAAGCCGTCCATGAAGGAAAAATGTTGAACTTAGCGATTACTATCAACTAGTATGTCAATATGTGGTAGTGCGAAGTCATCTCGAGACTAGCTTTGTTCAGAGTCGGTAGTCAACACATCCTGACCTTTCCATCTTTCTTTGGAGCAGCACTATGTTAGCTAACCATTGAGGATATTCGGTAGCGAGAAAACACCGTCGAGTTGATTTTGAACCTCCTTTTTATCTTATCGGTCATGTTTGGGTGAGTCCTCCTTAGTCTTTGTTTAACTGGCGGACATTCGGCTTTAATGGCAAGTGATGCTCTACGATGTTGGTATCCAACGGACATTTCTGGTAGGACCAAGCAAACACGTCAACGTATTCTTTGAGAAGATCTATCGATTTGCTCTTGACATCTTCGTCGGGTGAGCTCCAATGTTCCATAATTTATTTTCCTCAGAACCTAAGTTGATTGTTTCTAAAAGGCTCTTCGTGAGGTGAATGATTATTTCCTCATGCTTAAGTAGTTAGGAAATCTCATACAGGATCATAACGGCGTCGAATAAAGAAATTCAAAGTTGAGAGAGGGCATAGAGTTATTACGTTCAATAGGTTTATTCATTGTTAATCTGCATATATAATTATATTCATTTTGAAAAAAATACAAAGTGTATACAGATTATTTGAAAGATATTTATTTTATTAGGTT